>CM067314.1:29727100-30327100 GCA_034231615.1 Meghimatium bilineatum | reverse complement strand
TCTTATTCACTTCTTATGACTCTCATGGAATATTTCTATTTCCCTTCATAAAAATTGGTAGCATATCCCATTCAAGACATAGCAATCAAACCATAATTTTTTGTGCTGCCATTGCTTTCCCTTCATTCTCAATTAAATTTCATGATATGGCTGAAAAAAAGACAGAAAATAATTTTACTAACCTGAGGAGAAGGCTGTTGAAATAATGCTGGGACGCTGTCTCCCCTTCTGTGATCGGTTGGTGTGCCGGTCACACACGCATCATTGATTAGTGTCTCAACATCATCAACATAGTCCGGATTGAAATTTGGAGTCAGAATCTGGTTGATAAATCAAATGAACATTAGTAGTCATTGTTTCATAGACATTTAATGTGAGGAAGATGTTTGGAGCATGTCTCATAGACATTTAATGTGAGGAAGATGTTTGGAGCATGTCTCATAGAGTTAATGTGAGGATGAGGTTTGGAGGATGTCTCATAGACAGTTAATGTGAGGAAGAGATTTGAGAACAATATGAGAAGAGATCAATTTAATGAAAACCGGTAGGCAATGGGATATGCATTGCTCTTGCGCAATCCTGGGGTTAGCACATAGACAAGATCCTAAAAGCACCCTGTAAACCTTCAAAGCTCATGCAAAGGAATCTGGCTGATGCTTTATGGATCATTCCCGGGCAATGTACACTGTGATAGAATGAGAATTGCTTGCACAAGATCTCTTCTCCAAATGTAATTCCTTATAAAGGAAACCTTTTGGTATTCTGCCATCTCACATCCTCCTAATCTCAGTTTTCGCAAACCTAGCATGGGAAATACATGGTAATCTACTAATCATGGTAATGCCTGTTCTTTTCAATATATCGATAATATGCAATAACTGCATCAAAACTATAATTCGACAGACAAATATTAGAAAAGGTTGATGGAAGTTGTGCTAATCACTGACAATGAACAATATAACACAAAATGTTTTGACCAAAGACCTTAATCAGAGCACAAAATAACGCATGAATAAAGAACTTCACTGCCTATGCTCACATCGTAAAGCTATATGGGATAATCCCAGAAATATATCATTGTTAGTGATTTTGTTCTACCACCTAACTCAAACAATTCTATGCACGGACAAAATATGAAAACTGTTTAATTGATGGTAGAGTACAGGACATAGAAATGGTAAAAAATATCATTGTGTAAGAACTTAAGAAAGTTAGAAAATACACAAACGTTTGGAAAAACATCTCACACATCATAAGTATCAATCCACGCAAACAACGCAATGGTGTCTAAGAAAAGCAACAAACAGAACAAGACAAGATCTTGTGAAGAATGAACTGTTGGAACAAAGTCTGTGGTCAAATATATTGAAAAACAGACTGAAATGATCTGGTCGCTAAATGAGAATGATCCAGTATTAGCCAGGAGCAAGAACATACAACATAAGAATGGAAACAACAAGAGGCAGGGGAAGACCAAGAAAAAGATGGATTGAAGGTGTTGTCAACATTCGCAGACATCACAATATTACTGCAAATCAAGCAAGCAACCAAACGTGCCATGGCCCAAAAATAGATCATAATTCAATCCTGCGATGTTCAACAGCAAAAGCAAAGAAACAGCAATATATAGATAGGATCATTAGAAAAAAGGCAAAGAATTGATGACATGAGAATCCAGAACTAAACACATTAGACATACTCTCAAACAGAGTCTCATATGTAGATAACTGTTTGGATCCATTGTTTTAATTCGAAACTTCTGGTCCATAACCATGTCTTCAGCTGTCAATAACAGTTTTATCTTGATGATGGCAGTTCCTATCAACTTTTTAGACTTTGCATCAATAATCTGTTGTAGATATATAAAAAAAAATAGCATGTATCAATTTTAATTTAAAAAAGATGGTACTTGTGATGATATATTAAAAATAGTGTGGTATCAAATACTGGGTGTGATGTTTAATATCAGGTGATTAAATATGGTCTGAAGTAAAATGATTAACAAGGTAGATTTTTCTTCTTCTTCTTCTTTCGTTCACTTGAAACATGTCTATATCTGTAATTCTGTCTCCTTAATAAAACTCACTGTCTTTTGTAGTTCATACAGTGTCCCATAGAGTTTTGATTCCAGTGTTGTTTCCTCTGGCCAATATGTCTGCCTCAGCGTTTCATGCTCAGAACACTCTTGAAGTATATGTTTGGCACTCTGTGCTGCCTGTCCACATGTACACATGGCTGTGTTGCCAATCTTGAACTTTGTATACATGTGACTGCGGAGTCGGTTGTGTCCTGTTCTGAGACGTAGAATTATAACTTGTTCTGGTCTGTTCATAATATGATAGTCATCTTGTGTTGGTGTTTGTGGCTTTCTTATTGACTTGATCATCTGTTTTTTCTGATGGTAGGTGATTGGTATATCTGGTTGGTCTTCGGCAGCACCTTCCTTAGCCAGTTGGTCTGCTTTTTCATTTCCTGGTATTCCACAGTGAGAGGGTATCCACTGCATGGTTACCCTATACTGGTAAGACAATTCGCTAAGTAGTTTTTTCAAGTCTGTTAGTTTTTCAGACTGGAGAGCTTGAAGCACTGACCTTGCATCTGTCAGGAATACCACAGGCTGTAGGTCAGAGTTGGAGTTCAGCAGTTTTTTAGCTGCCACACTAATTGCCTGGATTTCTGCATCATAATTATTGCAGAATTTTCCTGTCGGTGTTCTGATTGTATCTCTAGGCTTGTGTGGATATTCTATATATACACCTGCACCTCCATTCCTCACGGCATTCTGTGCTGACCCATCTGTGTATACTCTGACCCATATATCTTGTGGATATTCCTCATCCAGGAAACTGAGGGTGACTGTCCTTCGCTGCACACTGTTCTGTTCGTCCTCGCTTAGTATTCCTTTCACATGGGTCTGAATGTATATTGGCATTCCATGCCTTTCACTCCACAGGGTTTGTTCTGGTACAGGCCTTAAGGGGCTGTCAACTTCAGGTAGATCTGTAAGTTGTCTGCGGAGTCGTTTAGCTTGATGGATAAAGCTGCTTCTTTTCAGTCGTCCCATTGCTAGATTTTGGAATCTTTCCTTCATTGGATGACTTGGTATACACTGAAACTTTTCTGCCTGAATTAGTACTTTTGTGTCTCTGCGTTCGCCAAGTGTTTGCATTCTTCCCATTTTCTGCATCTCTGCTATGGGTGTTGATTTCATTGCTCCCAACATTATTCTAAGTGCCTGCTTTTGCACTTTATCTAGATCTTGTAATGTGGTGTTTGATGCAGGACACCATGCTGCTGAACCATATTCCAGGTGTGGTCTTATGCCTTGCTGGTAAACTTTACTGAGTATATTCCCACTGGTTCCCCATGTGGTTCCACTTAGTTTTCTCAGGATAGCTAACTTCCTCCTGGCTTTTGTTGTTGCTTTGTTTATGTGCTGCTTCCATGTCAGTTTATCATCAAAAGTAACTCCGAGGTATGTGGGTTGTTTGTCTTCTTTCAAGAGCATCTATTTTGATATGACCGGCTTTTTGTTTTGGTGAGAGGGTAAAAAGTGTAGTGCTGCACTTATCTGTGTTAATGCTGATGCACCATCTATTTGCCCATAAGGTTAGGGCATCGATAGCTCTTTGTATTTGTTTAGTGGCCACTGTCGTATGTTCTTCTGTGCACCAGATCACCAGGTCATCAGCATACATTGCCACTTTGATCCCGTGTGGTAGTTCAGCAACTAGGTCATTGATGTAAACCAAGAAAAGTGTGGGCGACAGGACTCCTCCCTGGGGGACTCCATGACGCAGTAGAACTTTCTTGCTCTTGCGACCATCTAATTGTACCCTGGCTCTTCTATTATGCAGGTATGTTTTTACCCATTTGTACATTCTTGAGCTAACCCTGCAATTTCGCAATAACTTTAGGAGCCCTTCTTTCCAGACCTTATCAAATGCTTTCCTGAGGTCTATCCATGCTGCTAGTACCAGTTTCTTTTCTTGGAAGGCATCCTCAATCTCTTGGGAGAGGTAGGTTGCCTGATCTTCAGTAGAGTAGCACTGTCTGAAACCTGCTTGTTGTGATACCAGAAGGTTTTCACTTTCAAGGTACCACTGCATCCTAAGATTGATAATGCGTTCCATTGTTTTGCATAGACAGCTTGTGAGGCTGATGGGCCTGTAGTTGGAGACTGTGTTGCCATCTTTTCCTGATTTGAGGAGTGTATCATTATTGCTTCTCTCCACGCCTGTGGTACATTACCCGTGGACCAGCTTGTGTTAAAGATCTGCAGTAGCTTTGCTCTTGCTGCAATTCCCAGGTTTCTAATCATTTCATTGGACACTCCATCAGCTCCAGGGGACTTTTTCATTTTCAATTTGGATATTGCATGCTCCAGTTCTCTCATTGTGATTGGTGCCTCCATGACTTCAGGTATAGGTTCGCCTTGTCCAATGTTTTGCTGGTTCTCTCGAACCTCCTGTTGTTTGTCTGGGCTGACTTTGATGTTATTGTCTTCTGCAAAGGAATCTGCAAAGTAATCAGCTGCATGTTTACCTGTTAAAATGTTTCTATCTTTATAAAGTGTGATCCTGGTATTTCTCCCTGTACCTTCATCATTTAGTTGTTTTACAAGTTTCCATAATTTCCTAGTATCTCTTTCTAGGTTCAGCGACTCTGTTTTTTCTTTCCAGCTACTCCGTCTGGCTTGTAACTTGGCTCTTTGAAATTTAGCCTTTGTTTGCTGATATTTGTTGTGATGTTCTTGGCTAGGTCTGTTCTCAGCCTGCTGTCTAGATGTTTCCATCTCATTTTGCAGCTTTTCCAGTTCATCATTCCAGTAGGGTTTGTAGTTTTTGCGTGCCCCCCTGGGTATGGTTTTACTAGCAGCATGTAGTATACATCTATTAAATTCACTCACTGCTCTATTGATGTCTTTGTCCAAGTTCATGTCCTTAGCTAGAACACTGGTTAAATGCTGGTAAATTTTCCAGTCTGCCCTCTTATAGTTCCACCTAGTGAGCGTGCTGCTGTCCTTGGTAAATTCATTGTGGATTTCCAGAAATACTGGTCTGTGGTCACTACCCCCAAGCTGCTTTCCAACGACACGTGTGATGTTCCATTCCATGCCTGGTGAGTGGAATGCCAGATCTGGTGTAGAGGTGGTGTGCCATGCTCTCGAGTAGAAGGTTGGTGAGTCAGCTGGCTGGTTAATAAGGATGAGATTATTTTCATCCTGCCAGCTCTCAAGTTCCTCACCTCTCTTGTCGATATGATCGTAGCCCCAGCTCTGAGAGTGGCTGTTGAAGTCACCACACACCATAAGTCTCTCTTTATCTGGAATTGTGTCTAGTGCCAATGGTTTATCATTTGGGCAGTAGTAGTTCAGGAGATGGAATTCTGCACTGTCTGTTTTTAGGTGGAGCATCTGGTATTCTGCCCCTTCCATATATACTTCCAGCTGACATGCGCTGATATTGTTTTTAACAAGTGTCAGAATTCCACCCTTTCGCCTGTCCTTTCGGTCAGATCGGTAGCACTGGTAGCCTCTGATTTTGAAGGCTATGTCGCTGCTGAGGTGTGTTTCTTGGATACAGCATATATTAACTTGTTCTTCACTGAGGACATTTTCAAGTACCAATTTTTTGCTGTATCCATCTCTTTTACTGTTGACACCCTCAGCATTCCAGTGCATTATTTTTATTGGTCGTTTAAAGTTTATTTGGCCAGTAGCTCTATTCCCTTGCCTCCTGGCTCCTCGAGGCAATTGAGAAGGACTTTCAGTAACTGAGGTTGGGCCCTTTCGATGTATAGGGCCCGGCACCGTCCCTGCCTGAACGTCCGCCACAGGGCAGGCACCATAACTTTTTATAGATACAGACATGTTTCCATTGTGTTCTGTGCGTGGCATCCTGATTATCTGTGCGCCTATTGGCTGGATGCCTCCGTCTTCAGCACTCTGCTTACTTGGGCAGGACTATGGTCCTGCTCGAATGGGACTGCCCGACCAGTCTTAGTTTCCAGCCCCTGATGGCTGAACTAAGCCCCATCACCACGGCACGGTGCTGGCCTTGATGGGGACAAGGTAGATAAAGTGATATATTTCCATTTTTATGTCAGATTTGTCGACCCATGGGTAGTGATGGCACATCTAGCATTCTCAGTCACCTTGGAGACTGCCACAGAATATAAAGTAATGGTACACTTCATGGTACATCATCTATACATTAGGTCAAATTACTATTCTAAACTTTATGGTATAACACACACAGTAGGTAAAGTAATCATTCCAAACTTCACGGTATAGTATTTACATAGCAGGTAAAGTAATAATCCCAAACTTGACGGTATAATATTTATACAGTAGGTCAAGTAATCATTCCACACTTCACGGTACAGCATTTACACACTTGGTCAAATGATTATTCCAAACTTCACAGTACAGCATTTACACACTTGGTCAAATGATTATTCCAAACTTCACGGTACTGCATTTACACACTTGGTCAAATGATTATTCCAAACTTCACGGTACAGCATTTACACACTTGGTCAAATGATTATTCCAAACTTCACGGTACAGCATTTACACACTTGGTCAAATGATTATTCCAAACTTCACGGTACATCATTTACACACTTGGTCAAATGATTATTCCAAACTTCACGGTACAGCATTTACACACTTGGTCAAATGATTATTCCAAACTTCACGGTACAGCATTTACACAGGTCTGATTAATAATTCAAAACTTTCCTCCAACTCAGCAAATCTAAGTACCATTGTTCAGAAGTAGGTCAGGGAATCAAAAGTACCTGGAATTGAACACTGCATGTATGGTAAACAGAATCCCTACCATTATGCTACTCTATCCTTAGATATAAATACAGCTTTAGAAATTGGGAAACTAATGCAAATAAACGCCGGTGTGTTATTGGGACCTGAAAGGACAGCAAATAACAATGACACTGTTGCTTGCCATGCGCATGCATGTTGTAGGAGGCAACTAAGAGGGTTTTGAGGTGGATTTGGCAGTCCCATCCAATAGCAGGTCAAAATGATCCTGAAATCATGCTGAAGTTGGATGTATCAGACCTGGTAATTTTGGGATACTGGTGTACAGGAAATCATCCATTCTGGGACTAAACATGCATCCATAAACAACTTTTACACAAACAATGCCTTTGAGACAAGCTTATATAAGTCCGAGAATTGCCTCAGTTACACAAACTGAGAAGATCCTATGTTTTTGTCAGAAAAGCTATGGGCTGTCATGAGCTACCTGCTCACAGCTAAAGGGATTATTTCATCATCATCCACAAATGGAAGATTATTCTTGCTTGTAATCATATCTTACTCAAATGGTTTGCACACATTACATCAGCAGACAACCATTACACAGCATACCACAGCAAGCTATGCTACACAGATACAGTGAAGTTCGACCTAGAGGTTGACCATGAAAATGATGGACCACCGAAATAAAAGAGGAGACAAATTTCACAATATACTCAGCACACATGAGAGCTATCTCCAGAAAACTCTTCTACCCCTGACGCTGAAAGGCAACACAGGGTTTAGCGAATAGACAGACAGGCAGACAGACAGATAGATAGAACCATGTCTTACTTCAATATCCAAGTTCTGGTAGTTTGGGTTGTGTAGCAGGAATCTGAAGTTCTGCTCCCATCTTGGCTCGCTGGTGATGTACTTAATCATACTATGCTCAACTTGTTGTCCCACGGTCAGTACAGCTTGAGGTGAAGGCTCATTCAAGGACTTCTTTCCTCTCTGATAAAGAGAAGACAAAAATTCTTGTTAAACCATACAATAAAAATGATTTATTCTTCTTCTTCTGCATTCATTTTCAAACTCATGCAGATTAACAGGATCTAGTCTGGATAACGTAACGTCTTGTGTTGTGGTTTATAGCTTTACTGTGATATCTGCGCCTTTCGGTCTGACATATCTGACTTCATCATGGTTTCTAGGTCTGTTTGACCCCATATGGAATCAGATAGCAATCACCACCAATTATCCTCCTTAATCACCTCTTACGACATGCATGGAAGGTAAACAATATAGCTATTCTTTTCTCTCCCCTGCAACACATGGTTGAGATGATTTATTATTCAGGATATCTTTTCTAACTCCCAAATAATTACAGTATTTCTGATAAATACATTATAATGATTGATCATTCAAGGATATCTTTGTTAACTGAGAAAATAATTAAAATATTTCGGGTACAATATAGAACAATGATCATTCAGAGTTATCTTTTCCTAAAAAAAAAAGTTTATACATGTTACAAAACAAAGCATATATTTATACTTGTTACTTGACTAACAAAACAAAATATTAATACTTGTTACTGAAGTAACATAAGTAAAGATAATAGCAACCTGCCATCGGAGATGAAGATAACTCTTCATGTACTAAGCTGCAGAAACCATTGGATGGGGTTGCCAATTCACTTCCTTCCTTTGTTTACCTCCCACAACTCATGCGCCAGGTACCCATTTATATCTGGATCGACTGAAGGAGTGGTCGTGTCAGGCAAGAATTCCTGGCCCAAATATTTTTTTTCCAGAATTGGTTTACAACCTGGCATGCTGTAAGCCAGTGATAGTAAGCAAGCTCATTATCAATTAGGCTGCAGAGCTGAGCTCCATAACACAACACAACTTATATTTGTACATGTTACCTAAGTAACAAAACAAAGCTGATACTAGGTATACATATTACCTAATGAAATGTTCGTTCTCAAACTCCTGCAGATTAGCAGGATGTAGTCAGGAGAATGGAATGCATTGTGTCATGGTTTACAGCATTGCTGCGATAACTGCGCCTTTCAGCCTGACACATCTGACTTCAGCAAGGCTTTGGGTCACTGACCCTATATGGGATGGGACAGCCAACTCCATCCCATAACCTCCTTAGTCGCCTTTTACGACATGTGTGGGAGGTAAACAGTGTTGCTATTGTTTGCTCCCCTTTCGGGCCCCGGCAACACACGGGCGACCTAATGAAACAGAACTTACTTTAACAAAATAAAACTAATATTTTTACATGTTACCTAGCAAAACAAAACTGAGAAAAAAATGTAATATTTTTACCCACAAAAATGAAGTAAACAGAGACAAAATAAATGGAATATGCTGAAAAGAAATTATGAAACAATAACAATATAAAACAGTTTCTAAATACATTGTCAACAAAACTGAAGACAAATTCAACTACTGAAAAACATAGATTCAAGTAAAAATAATTGTAGAAAATGAACAGTAATTGTCATGCCTTAAAATATTAGACGTACACAGATTGATCCAGTACACACTTTAGTTTTTTCCTGAGTGACCTAGGAAAGGTCAGAAATTAACATATTATGTGTTGACTGATTAAATCATATTAAAGATTATGAGTTAGTACAATCTTGTAAAACAGCAGGAATCATCCTAGCATTGAAGATTGACACTGACTTCTCACCCTAATATCCTGAGTTGAAGTCATCAATGAGTTGAAAAAAAACCGACAATTAATAAAGAGTATTTTTATAGCAACCCTGTGTTACCAATGTTAAATATGGTTCTTGACAAAATACTAGTGCAAAAATCAGTGTGTGAAATGAGATATTTAAGGAAAGCTATAAATGTTTCTAGAAAACAGAAAAATAAAGATATTAGGAAAGAAGACCCTTATTAGGACCCTTTCGGGCCCCCGGTAACACACTGGCGCCCATTTTATTGATTTTATTACGTTTTCTACTTCATATATTAGTATTGCTGGTCCATTATTGTATTGTAGGTTTTTTGTTCCGTTGGTCATCAAACATTTCTGCCATATAATCTGTCCATCTTGCAAGTACTTCTGTCTCATCAAATATAATTTCTCCACTCTTACCTAATTGCAGCCACTTGCATTTACAGGACTTTTATTAAATTTTATCTCTGTTATTTTCCTGTGTACCGGTATTTCTTTAGTTTTCTGATGTAGTGACATCTCTGCCTTTTGTTTCTAGACATTATTTCACTTTTTTGCACGTTACATATCTCTTTGTCTATAAATGAATATTTTGGGGTATTTTTAGCTTTCTTTCATTCTGACATTTTCTCCAATATTTTATGTCACCCATGCTTGTTTGTTCTTGGCTTTCTTTATTGGTAAACTTTCATTTATTGTTTGAATGCTTTTAAATAGGGCATTTTAATATGACAATTAAATAGGGTAAATCAATCTATCTATTTGCTAAACCTTTTGTTGCCTTTCAGGCTTCAGGGGT
Source organism: Meghimatium bilineatum (assembly GCA_034231615.1). Taxonomy (NCBI): domain Eukaryota; kingdom Metazoa; phylum Mollusca; class Gastropoda; order Stylommatophora; family Philomycidae; genus Meghimatium; species Meghimatium bilineatum. The sequence continues at coordinate 30,316,829 of CM067314.1, read as the reverse complement.
TTTGGAGATGGCACTCTTGTGTGCTGAGTCATTTTAACGTTGGTATGCATCTTCTGAAAACCCTCCATTTTACTACAAGCACTTTGAGTTCTCAATGTTGGATTGCTAATCCTGTCACAATGTTGTATCAGGAAAATCTAACCTGGCTACACTGTGATCTCTGACTACACTGTGATACATTAATGAGGCCACTTATTCCAGATGAAGAAGTAATTCAATAGGACAATTAAATATAGTAATGTAATAGAACAGAGCAATTTAACAGGACAACTATATAGGGTAATTTACTAGAACAATTAAATAGGGTAAATTAATAGGACAATGACATAGAGTAATTTACTATGATAATGAAAAATTCATACATAGAGGAATTCAGCAAAGATCAATTGTTTAAAAAAATGGAAAGTATAAAGAAATCCATGCTGCTATAATTGAAAAGAGGTGCACTCAAATGCTAAGTAGAACTAATCTGAACCTAAATTGTGAATTTTTTTTATACTCGTATTTTTTTTTTTAAAATTTTTTTTGGTCGCGTAGATACGTCAGTTAGTCAGGTTACATGATACCATGGTTCCTGGAATGCCTCTCAGCCTTGTATCTCTGACTTCAGCACTGGTGCTTACTTGTGCAGGAATGCAGCTCTGCTTGATATTGTGTTGGTCCTGCCAATCTTAGTTTCCAGCCTCTGTTGGCGGGACTAAGTCCCATCTCCATTTCTAGGAGTTGGCCTCGATGAGGGTGATATTGTGAAATTAGATAATAATTAGATTAACAATTCAAGAAATACATCAGAGGCTAGAGAGATGTGATGTACATCTTCTGAGAAGCTTAGAAAAGTTAAAAGTAATGATGAGATTCCACAAGAGGCTTGTGCACATTGTAAACATCTGGTCTTATTTGCAATTAGTGCCTACCTACATATTTTATGGCTAATTAATCCAAACATTATATCAATAATTAATTTAAATGTTCATTTTTTAGGGTTAGGGTTAGTTATGTTTTACATTACTAATCCTAACCCGAATCCTAAATATATTTATATTTGAATAAATAAATGATAAACATAGCCAAGGGAAAAAAATCACATAGGTAGGCACTAATTCCAAACCAGTTCCTAAACTTCTCAGAAACATTATAAGAATCTGGCATCATGTTTTTGGGACACATTATGAGTTTAACTAGTAACAGTTGATGATGACAACAGTTTCAGGTGTGTTCTTTCATCTCTATGGTGGGTGTGGAGATGACTTTATAGTACAGAATTCATACACCTTACAGCTCTCTGTGGAGCATATGTCCTAAATAAGTCTCCTCCATTTTGTCCTATCTTTAGTTAATGCTTCCAGCTCTTTCTATATCCTACCCATATTTTGTGTATCTGCATCTAACTTTTTTTTCTCCAGGTATGATTTTGTCTTCCTTTTTCCCTTTTCCCTGTAGTTTTTAGTCTTACAATACAATCTGTTGGTCTTATTATGTAAAAGCTATCCGTAGTCGTAACCTTCGATATCAGTTACCATGTTGTTTCGACAGGCCGATGTTGTGCTTGAACTAGTTATGGGCAAGACATGGGTGGGCGGAACAACAAAGAAACTTGTCACAAGGGCCAGAGTTGTGCCCTGATGTCGACATCTGTTTCGGCGGCATTAGACTCGAAACACAGAGCCGGATGGCTGCTGGAACAGAGGGTAGAGCACTTATGGGAATGCCCCACATGCTGTGGCCAGTTTATAATCAAGAAATGCTATCCATCTCCAGCGCAATTTGTTGAGTTATTTCTATATTAATTTAGTTCTTAGCATGCGTTCCTCATTGGTGGAATTGAGTCCACACTTGCTGAATACAGTGGCTTACTACATGTCTCATAAAAAATTAAATAAAAAAACCACAAACTCATCCCTGACATAACTATTCACAGAGTATTTAAGGGGGAAAAAGCTTACTGGAAGGTTTCGAGCAGAATCCAAAAACACCATCAGTATTGCAACATGGGCTATCTCATCCTCTTCCAGCTGTTCCACAACCTTTACCATTACCTGTCAATATAAGGTAAATTCAGTCAAACTCACAGTTTTCTATATCATTTACAAAATCATTCTTCTGACTATCTCAAGCATCTTCACCAGTGAAAATATTAATTCATCCTGTACGTAAACATATGTTGTGGCAGTGAGAATCCCCCCCCCCTTTTCCAGACGTATCCACAATATATCGGTCTTGCAGATATGCCATCTAAATTTGCTTCATTTGGATTGTATCCAAATGAATTAGTATTAACTTATTTAGCTGTTTAAACTTTAGAAATCTGGCTCACGAAAGGAAATCCTTGTGTTACTGTGTGATTAGATGCGTGACATATTTATTTCAAATTAAAATTCTAATAAGGTAGGTTCCATTTTCCTGAAATTAGCAAAATGGCTTCATTGTTCCACTAGCGAGAGAGCTCAAACATTAATATATTTGATAATGATATTTTTTGTTTCTTTACATTGTTGTTCTTGTATCTGCATGCATCTTCTGCTGCTTGTGTGATAGCATCTTTAAATAATTTCCATTCTTCTTCTGTTGTAGTATCTACTTGTTGTTTTTTTGAATTTTTCTGTTTTTTGTGTGTGTTGAATGTTGTTGTATGACTGGAAATCTTTGTTGTAACTAAGTCAATAGCATTCCTAGAATCTCAAATTTCACATATTTATCCGCTTTCTCAGCAACTCAATGAGCACGATAAGGAAGACTGAGAGTGGGTTGGCTTACAGGCAGCAGTCAATGAGGAGCTCTCAGTTGACAATAACCAGCATCACCTCCATTTCTGGATATTCTAGGTGTTCAAGGACATGAGCTTGTAGGTAGTTTAGCTAGTATGGACTATTGAGGGAATTGGACAAGCAATGTATATTCTGCACGCCCTCTGGGAGATAGAGAAGATTGACTTACGTAACACAGGTTTGCGAATTGACAACTGCATAAACATCATATCAGGAGGGCATGACTAAAGAGAGATCTGTAGGTAGCAGAGGAGAATGGTAAACCAGAATGGGTGAGGTCAGTCACTTTATGCTGAGGGATACCTTACGGAAGAGATCTCAGCACTTATTAATTGATGGTTCAATGTTCACTGAGTATGATCTGTCCACTAATTAGCTAATTACGTGATTAAGTTTTAACATTTTCCCATTCAATTCTGGATAGACTATAGTTACTACAGCCTTATGGGATTAGCATCTATCATTACTATGTGTTGCTGTCACTGGTGGCGAGGTATAGAGCACGTCTGTGATGGCCACGGTGCCAGGTTCGTATCCCACCACAGGCAATTGTGCTTCCGCACCACTCAGAAAGAATGGCAAACTACTGTGTGTATTTATATTTCCTAGAAAATCAATGCAGCCGGGGCCCGAAAGGGGAGCAAAGAATAGCAACACTGTTTACCTTCCACATATGTCGTAAAAGGCGACTAAGGAGGTTATGGGATGGAGTTGGCTGTCCCATCCCATATAGGGTCAGTGACCCAAAGCCATGCTGAAGTTAGATGTGTCAGACCGAAAGATGCAGATATCACAGCAATGCTGTAAACCATGACACAAAGCATTCCGTTCTCCGGATTACATCCTGCTAATCTGCAGGAGTTTGAGAATGAAAGCAGAAGAAGAAGAATACAGCCAAAAAATGATGGGTTGATATCTACATCCTGTATAGAATAGCTCTACATAGTCAATGCTCTTCATAAGTCCGCATGAACAGAGGATTTTGAGATGAATGATATGTTGAGATGAATATGTTGAGATGAATGATATGTTGAGATGAATGATATGTTGAGATGAATGATATGTTGAGATGAATGATATGTTGAGATGATTGATATGTTGAGATGAATGATATGTTGAGATGAATGATATGTTGAGATGAATGATATGTTGAGATGAATGATATGTTGAGATGAATGATATGTTGAGATGAATGATATGTTGAGATGAATGATATGTTGAGATGAATGATATGTTGAGATGAATGATATGTTGAGATGATTGATATGTTGAGATGAATGATATGTTGAGATGAATGATATGTTGAGATGAATGATATGTTGAGATGAATGATATGTTGAGATGAATGATATGTTGAGATGAATATGTTGAGATGAATGATATGTTGAAATGAATATGTTGAGATGAATGATATGTTGAGATGAATGATATGTTGAGATGATTGATATGTTGAGATGATTGATATGTTGAGATGATTGATATGTTGAGATGATTGATATGTTGAGATGAATGATATTTTGAGATGAATGATATGTTGAGATGATTGATATGTTGAGATGATTGATATGTTGAGATGATTGATATGTTGAGATGATTGATATGTTGAGATGAATGATATGTTGAGATGAATGATATGTTGAGATGATTGATATGTTGAGATGATTGATATGTTGAGATGAATGATATGTTGAGATGATTGATATGTTGAGATGAATGATATGTTGAGATGATTGATATGTTGAGATGAATGATATGTTGAGATGAATGATATGTTGAGATGAATGATATGTTGAGATGAATGATATGTTGAGATGAATGATATGTTGAGATGAATGATATGTTGAGATGATTGATATGTTGAGATGATTGATATGTTGAGATGATTGATATGTTGAGATGATTGATATGTTGAGATGAATGATATGTTGAGATGAATGATATGTTGAGATGATTGATATGTTGAGATGATTGATATGTTGAGATGAATGATATGTTGAGATGATTGATATGTTGAGATGAATGATATGTTGAGATGATTGATATGTTGAGATGAATGATATGTTGAGATGAATGATATGTTGAGATGATTGATATGTTGAGATGAATGATATGTTGATATGAATGATATGTTGAGATGAATGATATGTTGAGATGATTGATATGTTGAGATGAATGATATGTTGAGATGATTGATATGTTGAGATGATTGATATGTTGAGATGAATGATATGTTGAGATGATTGATATGTTGAGATGAATGATATGTTGAGATGATTGATATGTTGAGATGAATGATATTTTGAGATGAATGATATGTTGAGATGAATGATATGTTGAGATGAATGATATGTTGAGATGAATGATATGTTGAGATGATTGATATGTTGAGATGAATGATATGTTGAGATGAATGATATGTTGAGATGAATGATATGTTGAGATGATTGATATGTTGAGATTAATGATATGTTGAGATGAATGATATGTTGAGATGATTGATATGTTGAGATGAATGATATGTTGAGATGAATGATATGTTGAGATAAATATGTTGAGATGATTGATATGTTGAGATGATTGATATGTTGAGATGAATGATATGTTGAGATGAATATGTTGAGATGAATGATATGTTGAGATGAATGATATGTTGAGATGATTGATATGTTGAGATGAATGATATGTTGAGATGATTGATATGTTGAGATGAATGATATGTTGAGATGAATGATATGTTGAGATGATTGATATGTTGAGATGAATGATATGTTGAGATGAATGATATGTTGAGATGAATGATATGTTGAGATGAATGATATGTTGAGATGAATGATATGTTGAGATGAATGATATGTTGAGATGATTGATATGTTGAGATGATTGATATGTTGAGATGAATGATATGTTGAGATGATTGATATGTTGAGATGAATGATATGTTGAGATGAATGATATGTTGAGATGAATGATATGTTGAGATGAATGATATGTTGAGATGAATGATATGTTGAGATGATTGATATGTTGAGATGAATGATATGTTGAGATGAATGATATGTTGAGATGAATGATATGTTGAGATGATTGATATGTTGAGATGAATGATATGTTGAGATGAATGATATGTTGAGATGAATATGTTGAGATGATTGATATGTTGAGATGATTGATATGTTGAGATGAATGATATGTTGAGATGAATATGTTGAGATGAATGATATGTTGAGATGAATGATATGTTGAGATGAATGATATGTTGAGATGATTGATATGTTGAGATGAATGATATGTTGAGATGAATGATATGTTGAGATGATTGATATGTTGAGATGAATGATATGTTGAGATGAATGATATGTTGAGATGAATGATATGTTGAGATGATTGATATGTTGAGATGAATGATATGTTGAGATGAATGATATGTTGAGATGAATATGTTGAGATGATTGATATGTTGAGATGATTGATATGTTGAGATGAATGATATGTTGAGATGAATATGTTGAGATGAATGATATGTTGAGATGAATGATATGTTGAGATGAATGATATGTTGAGATGATTGATATGTTGAGATGAATGATATGTTGAGATGATTGATATGTTGAGATGAATGATATGTTGAGATGAATGATATGTTGAGATGATTGATATGTTGAGATGAATGATATGTTGAGATGAATGATATGTTGAGATGAATGATATGTTGAGATGAATGATATGTTGAGATGAATGATATGTTGAGATGAATGATATGTTGAGATGATTGATATGTTGAGATGATTGATATGTTGAGATGAATGATATGTTGAGATGATTGATATGTTGAGATGAATGATATGTTGAGATGAATGATATGTTGAGATGATTGATATGTTGAGATGATTGATATGTTGAGATGAATGATATGTTGAGATGATTGATATGTTGAGATGAATGATATGTTGAGATGAATGATATGTTGAGATGAATGATATGTTGAGATGAATGATATGTTGAGATGAATGATATGTTGAGATGAATGATATGTTGAGATGAATGATATGTTGAGATGAATGATATGTTGAGATGAATATGTTGAGATGAATGATATGTTGAGATGATTGATATGTTGAGATGAATGATATGTTGAGATGATTGATATGTTGAGATGAATGATATGTTGAGATGAATATGTTGAGATGAATGATATGTTGAGATGATTGATATGTTGAGATGAATGATATGTTGAGATGAATGATATGTTGAGATGAATATGTTGAGATGAATATGTTGAGATGAATGATATGTTGAGATGAATGATATGTTGAGATGAATGATATGTTGAGATGAATATGTTGAGATGAATGATATGTTGAGATGAATGATATGTTGAGATGAATGATATGTTGAGATGAATCATGCCTTCTTCACTAGTTTTTAAAAGAACTGAGTCATGTACTTCATGCACTACAACACACAAAAACTATCTGTTGCATGCCATATGACTAGGAAACCTTTCAGCATGTTATAAGTTAGCAGGTTGAGTGGGGAAATCTAACTATGTTACAAGTTAGCAAATTGAATAGTGAAACATTACAGAGTTTCATACAATAATAAAATGAGTGGTGAAAACTTACAACGTGTCATAAATTAGCAAATTGAGTGAGGAAACCTTACAGTATGTGATAAGAACTTTATTGAAACTTACAAGTCAGTAAATTGTGTGAGAAACCTTACAATATGTAACAAATTAGTAAATTTTGTGAGAAACCTTACAATATGTTACAAGTTAGTAAATTGTGTGTGGAACCTTACAATATGTAACAAATTAGTAAATTGTGTGAGAAACCTTACAATATGTAACAAATTAGTAAATTGTGTGAGAAACCTTACAATATGTAACAAATTAGTAAATTATGTGAGAAAGCTTACAATATGTTACAAGTTAGTAAATTGTGTAAGAAACCTTACAATATGTTACAAGTTAGTAAATTAAGAAACCTTATAGTATGTAACAAATTAGTAATTTGACAAAAGAATAAATGAATTTTACATAAGCCTAGGTAAAAAAAACACATTACCATACTGCATGATCACAAGTTAACAAAATGACTGGGTAACCCTGAAACAGCAAAGGATTCTTTAGCCACTAGCTTTAACAATATGTGAAGATTATAGTTTGATTTGCACATTAAGCAGGGTGATATAAGCAAAATAGTACAGAATTAAAAAAAAAACAACTATAAAAGCCCATCCAATCCAAGTTAAAGATTGAACACAGTGAACATTAAAAATAGAAATAATAAATAGATCAGAAAAAATACAAAATTAATGTGCTTAAAAAAAATAATGACAATAAAATTGTGTATATTTTAGGCACACATAAAACTGTGTGATCATGGAAAATGTTGATTAACGGCATGATAAAAATATATATTTGAACAACCAATTTTGTATATCAAGTTGAATTGATGTACCCCACCGAAGACAGATGTGTCGAGCCATTGGCCAATAAAATTGCAACACATCCATTTCCATTCTCTGGACTACATTTTGCTGGAAATCTAGTAATAGGACCCATTGTCCTGCTACAAGCGAGATCCAGCTTGAGAATGAACGCTAAAGAAGAAGAATTGATATACAAAGTAGTGCACAGGAAGAAGCGTATAAAGGTAGAAATTGGAAGTGATATGTGAAAATTACAATGATTTTAAAAGAGAAGGAAAAAAAAGCCAATCAGGCAACTGCTTCAAACTTACAATATTTGTTAACTTACCAGAAATGTTTCAAAAATGAAGAACAAGAAGTTGCAGAGGTGATATTTCAGAGGAAAACTCATGCCATTTCCAATGAAAAGAGATACCAAAAACATATGATATTTGGTTTGTTTCGCAAAAATAATAATCAATGAGAGAATGGCAATTAGCTTAGTGGTTGTGAAATTTGTTGTAAATATTAATTCCTAAAATGGGTTTTAGTTTGCAATGGGTTGAAATTAAGCCATTTGTTTTTGCATTTGTCATTAAACTCACACAAGATCTTTCTTATAGAAGGACAATGGTCCTACTAGATTTCCAGGTGGATGTAATCTTGAGAATAGAGATGTTTTGTGTTGCCATTTTATTTGCGCCAGTTGTCCGACGCATCCGACTTTAGCGTAAATTAAGAAATACAATGCTTATCATCATCACGTGATCAACATTCTTAACATACCTCTATAGTTTCCACATACCATAGCACACATTTTGTTACAAATGTGTTTGGTTCATAGGCTGACCTTCTGTTGTGGAGGCGACACTAGCTAATTTGTCGGCCCATTTGTTTCCCTTCATGCTCGTATGTCAGAGGACAAAAATAAGCGTGAGTTTTCATAGTGATGCCCGCATTTTAGCCCTCTCCAATGACTCCACACATTCCCTACATACATTGCCTGTTTTGACTTTCTGAATCATATTCTGTGAATCACTTAGTATACAAGCATGGGAATAGGCTTGCGATTACAGCCAGTAAAGTGCCTGCGTTATGGCAAATACTTCCATAGTTAGACTGCTCGTTGTTGTGGTAAAGGCACTAATGGCTTCGTGTACTGTTCTCCCTTTTGATCTGACAGTAAAGGCCCATGTGCATCAATGGTGACGGATGACCGACCTGTCCGTGTAAATCACAACATCTGTGTCACTGGTATTCTTGCATATTAGTGCCTGACCTCAGCATCCACGCTTACGTGGCTGTGTTTCCTGCACTCTCTGTTGAGTGTAATGACGGTCTTGATTGCCTCTTAAAAGACCATAGGAATAGGTATCCGTTCCTCAACAGGAGCTATTTCTTCTGAGGCACAGATATGTTTAACGGTATCTTCGACCCGATTTGCTTCTCTTGAGCCTATTTCCCTTCACATGAGGGAGCTCACTGTGTAGTGGGTGGTCTATGTCAGAACTCACTCTGAGGTATGCACTGGCACGGCACATATCAATTATATGAGATATGCGCACTGGCACGCTGCAAATCAATTCTATGAGATATGCTCGGAAAATCAAGTTCACAAGTTCATGGTATTCTTTTGTTTCACTCATTTTACTATTTTTACTACATAACACAGCCTTCATTGTGTATTTTATAGGCCAGAAAAAACCCTAACAAGATTGGGGTATAACATACACGAGGTTAGTCATAACTGGTTTAACATATATGTAATTAGTGATATGCGGATATCACTAATATGTGGTATACTATGTATGAGATTAACGGAATGTAGTATTAGATTCATGACATGTGGTATAACATATATGACAGTGATATATGTTAAAACATAAGAGATTAACAATATGTGGTATAACATATAAGAGATTAACAATATGTGGTTTAATATATGGCAGTAGTGATAAATGGTATAACATATATGAGATTAACAATATTTGGTATAATATATGACATTAGTGATAAGTGGTATAACATATTGGAATTAACAATATGTGGTATAATATATGCCATTAGTGATATGTGGTATAACATATATGAGATTAACAATATGTGACATTAGTGATATATGGTATAACACATACGAATTAACAATATGTGGTATAATATATGACAGTGATGTGTGTGTGGTATAACATATTTGAGATAAACAATATGTGGTATAATATGACATTAGTGATAAGTGGTATAACATATGGCATTAATGATATGTGGTATGACATGACATTAATGACAGCAGAACATTGGTTTGTTAAACTAATATTCAAATACATATAGGGTGTCATGCCTGTCAAATAAGAAGGCGGATGAAACTATAAATACTACTTAAATAAAGACAAGCAATATACACTTACTAATGACAGATCTGAAAATAAAACAATTAACATATAATACAATATAAATATATGCAGTGAGGTTGACTTACAATGAAACAGTCTCATTCATACAGTACTATCATATCCAGTATCACGTGAAAATTGTCTAAACAAGCTATGTTATAATCTACACAACACAAGTGTTAAATAATCTACACAATGTGAGAAGTTGAACATCACATCATATAGCATCAGATTGGCTATCATTCACATAAGAAGCTGGCCGATATAGTTTATATTATCATTACTTTACTGCTGGAAACTGAGATTAGTTAGGCCATTCCTGACATCGAGCAGGATCACACTTTTGCCCAAGCAAGCACTGATACTAATGTCGGAGCTACCAGGCCGAGAGGCGCACCAGCAACCATGGTATCATGCCATATGACTAGATAACATGTCTTTACAACAAAAAATATAATTACTTTCACATAGGTCACATTCATAGAACTCTGATACCCCCCCAAATCCAAAGTAGCTTAGCTATTACACACCAACTGACAGTTCCATGTTTGTGGAAGAATATTCTTGGAATCTCATAATATGTTCACTTCTGGTCACGCCCACATTTCAAACCAAGATTCTTTATTCTGAACATGAAAAAGGAATCATTATCTTAATTCATTTCATTTGTTCATGCTGATCGCGTAAGGAGCTTAGTATATCAGTCCTATCCATTGTTATACTACTTGACACAATGGCAAAAATTTTAAACTTTTCAGTCTATCTGTTCCCAGCTTGCTCCAAACACCTGGATGATGTGGCATGAAAATATATATGGGACTATAACTTCTAGCTCCCCACTGCATTCAGCCACTGTTCACAAACACAGTCCGCTTATAGCTCCCCACTGTTCATAAACACAATCCACTTATAGCTCCACACTGCATAAAGCCACTGTTCACAAACACAACCCGCTTATAGCTCCCCACTGCATCAACCCATGTTCACAAACACAACCCACCTATTGCTCCCCACTGCATAATGTCACTATTCACAAACACAACTCACTTATAGCTCCTCACCGCATCAACCCATGTTCACAAACACAACCCACCTATTGCTCCCCACTGCATAATGTCACTATTCACAAACACAACTCACTTATAGCTCCTCACCGCATCAAGCCACTGTTCACAAACACAACCCACCTATTGCTTTCCACTGCACCAAGCCACTGTTCACAAACACAACCCACCTATTGCTCTCCACTGCATCAAGCCACTGTTCACAAACATAACCCACCTATTGCTCTCCACTGCATCAAGCCACTGTTCACAAACACAACCCACCTATTGCTCCCCACTGCATCAAGCCACTGTTCACAAACACAACCCCGCTTATATTTTTCTGATCATGCTCATTGAGTATACAAAGAGTAGTCACATTCAGCATTCCCACCCAGTTTAAAACCTTGGTCACTGTCATAATCTCCAGTCATGCTGCATGAAATTACAGTGAAATAGCTCCACTTTCCTCTCTAATGGTCTTACCTACATGCTCAGCAATGAAGGTCCATACTCTGGGCACCTGTCTAATATTCAACTGTCAGTATTGAATATATATATAAAATGTCACATCGCATGGAATTTTTGCTGACCAAATGTCTGACACTCAAACCTCAAGATCAAAAGTAATATGTAACAACTTTTTTCTTTCTTTGGCGAGTGTTATTGCTACCAGGTAGAGGAAACCTCTGGAAATCAACAGATACACTTATCCATTTCACACTAGGTGCAGCATCGTCCAACAAACTCACAGCTAGTGAATTCTATCAACTACACATTCTTTAACATCTACTGAGGTAGCCTGAGAAATGATAGGTTCACTGGAGTCAAACAACATTGTTTCGTAACTAATTACCAGTATAAAAAGTGAATGCAAACATAACATGGGTGACTCAATTACAAAACAAAGAAATGAGAGAGCTGTAAAGAAATTAAAGATGAAACACTGACTAAAAGAACTAATGTAACATATGCATGCATATACATAACAAAGACATTTCAATCTAAAACAAAATGAATGTCAATACAAATTTTGCAACAAAATCTAATTTTCTTGCACACAAATATAATCATGCATTTTAAATCATTTTGTTTTACTGACTACACATAAACTGACAATAAATCTGGCACATGAAACACAAGAAATATATATTACATAACTTCTTACCCGATCTAATTCATTTGCCTGACTGGCTAACCAGAGCCAGGTTAACTGGACGTGGATCATACCATGTTTAACATCCTCTAAGGGAAGCCACTGAAAATAAATAACAAAGAACAGATTGCTATCATAAATAAATTGTTTCATACTCCATTTTGAGATTTAAGATGTCGATTTTAGAAGCCTCTATTGTTTTTTTATCTTCTCTCTGCTTATGCTGTTTCATTCATTATTTCATTTTCCTTTAGTGTTGAAGTTAGCACATAGTGCAAAGATCAGATCTCTCCAATTATGTCTGTTCAAAGCTATTCTGTGCAGTTCTTGAATAGTATGAATATTGTTTGTTTTACTTTCTCTTGTTCTTCTGAGTGTTTCTTTTGGTCTACTCCTGGCTCAGTGTCACAAAATAATTCATTTGAATGAAAAAGAATCGGAACGAACTGACTTCTGATTAGAGAAATAGCGTATGCTGTGCTGTTATATTATTTAGAACAAACAGAAACACCAAACACAAGATAGAGATACAGCTAACAGATCAGCACGCTCACAAGGTTACTGACCTCATCCTCAAAACCTGCTTCTTTAAGCTGTGACAAGTCCAGGCTAATACTGAAATGAATGTATGGACAAAATACAAAGATTGATGTAAACATAATGTAGATTTATGCTGCAAGAAATGTATAAATATATACATATGTTTGCATTGAGTCTCGATAACCAGCATTATTTCTCATGTGATTTGAACTGGAGAGTGTTGTGTACATTATACTGCCATTTTATTTGCACCACATGGACTAGCACATCAGATGTTAGTATGACTTTGGTTCTGGTTAGCATCTTTAGCCTGTGTCAGCCTTTCCACACAAAAGACTAGTGTGTAGAGTTGATTCTATGCCATGATTTATCACTCACCATGATCTGGTGGGGGGGCTTTACAGTCCAAATCTTCCCTTGGTGTCCGTTTCAAGGATGAAAATTGTACAGAGTGATATTTGACAAGTCAACTACATTGGTTCTCAGACAAGGTGTTCAGATGATGAATTAATTCAGTGTAACAACACAATCTATTGTCCACTGTGCCTGAAGTTGTTGAACCATCTCTCATCTGAGAGCCTGGTTCTGGTATAGGAAACACTCAACAGCAGAGTTGGACTTTGTCCTCCTAGTTTTGCTAACATAGCTTGTGATTTGGTATTTTCCGAGCTAATGGGCAAATGCATAAAATAATTTTAAATGAGCCTAGTGGGACAGTAAAAATATTTGGTCAGATTAGCCAATCAGTAACTATAGATGCCATCAACTCATACATCCACCACTATCCTTTTCTACATCAACATTATCATCAGGTGCCGTCTCCAAATAAAGATTAGCTGCAACAGACCTACAACATCTTCTGACTCTTGCCTTGATAGTATACTCTGATAGACTGAATAGACTGTAGCCTGCCAATCTCTTGGTGTTTCTCTCCCACATGTATCTCTGCCTATCCCTTGCTTGCCTCCCCTCGACTTTACTCTCAAGTGTCTTGAACAAAGAGTTGCATAAGCATGACTAGAAGTCTTATGGGCAGAATTAGGAATGTTTAATGAGTGTGGCATAAATATGACTGGAAGTCTTATGGGCAGAATTAGGAGCCTTTAATGAGGTAAACTTACTAGCTGTCACCAATACACAAACAATCATCAATCGGCATGGCTACAAAACAATGATAAACAGTAATTTTTTTTACCAACTCTGTGTTGCCAATGCTCAAACATGACCCTTGACAAATAAATTAGCGAAGAAGATCACTGTGTGTAAAATGAGATATTTGAGGAACGCTATAAATGTCATCAGAAGAGACTGATAGAGATATGAAAATATCAGGAAAGAAATAAAGACTATCGCAAGTCAAGACTACATTGAGAGACAGAAAACCAGGTGGTTTAGCCACATCATGAAAATGGAACCAATGCAGCCTGCGCTTCGCACATACAACAACAGAAGATCGGGCTTACAAAGCATGATGAAGACCAAGATCTAGATGAGTGGAGACAATCAAAGAAACCTTAAGGAGAGACATGTCCAATGCTTAACAGCACAAGTGAAAATGACGATAGACAGAATTAGTAAAACCTGAAACCATCATTATTCATCATGAATAATGGTATTTGTCATTTGAAGGAATGCCAGGACTGAAGATCAGTGGGAAAATAATAAACAACCTCAGATATGCAGATGACACTGTTCTTTTAGCAGAAAGTGAACATGAACTACAAAGACTAATAGATCAAGTCTGTGTGAACTAGGCAGGCAAGAACAGATGTATATATATATATATATATATATATATATATATATATATATATATATATATATATATATATATATATATATATATATATATATATATATATATATATATATATATATATATTGGTGAAATTCTTGGAATAATAGTTTTTCCAAGAAGAGTGGAGATTCTAGAAATACATTTCTGCAGTACCTGTGAAGATTATTTGCTCCAAGTTTATTGGCTATTAACCAGCAACATTGCACTCTGGGCAAATAAATAGGTGTTCAGTTTCCTCCAGCAACCACAATGTTATTACCTGCCTAGTTCACACAACCACAATGTTATTACCTGCCTAGTTCACACAACCACAATGTTATTACCTGCCTAGTTCACACAACCACAATGTTATTACCTGTCTAGAACACACAACCACAATGTTATTACCTGCCTAGTTCACACAACCACAATGTTATTACCTGCCTAGTTCACACAACCACAATGTTATTACCTGTCTAGAACACACAACCACAATGTTATTACCTGCCTAGTTCACACAACCACAATGTTATTACCTGCCTAGTTCACACAACCACAATGTTATTACCTGCCTAGTTCACACAACCACAATGTTATTACCTGTCTAGTTCACACAACCACAATGTTATTACCTGTCTAGTTCACACAACCACAATGTTATTACCTGTCTAGTTCACACAACCACAATGTTATTACCTGTCTAGAACACACAACCACAATGTTATTACCTGCCTAGTTCACACAACCACAATGTTATTACCTGCCTAGTTCACACAACCACAATGTTATTACCTGCCTAGTTCACACAACCACAATGTTATTACCTGTCTAGTTCACACAACCACAATGTTATTACCTGCCTAGTTCACACAACCACAATGTTATTACCTGCCTAGTTCACACAACCACAATGTTATTACCTGTCTAGAACACACAACCACAATGTTATTACCTGCCTAGTTCACACAACCACAATGTTATTACCTGCCTAGTTCACACAACCACAATGTTATTACCTGCCTAGTTCACACAACCACAATGTTATTACCTGCCTAGTTCACACAACCACAATGTTATTACCTGCCTAGTTCACACAACCACAATGTTATTACCTGTCTAGTTCACACAACCACAATGTTATTACCTGCCTAGTTCACACAACCACAATGTTATTACCTGTCTAGTTCACACAACCACAATGTTATTACCTGTCTAGTTCACACAACCACAATGTTATTACCTGTCTAGTTCACACAACCACAATGTTATTACCTGTCTAGTTCACACAACCACAATGTTATTACCTGCCTAGTTCACACAACCACAATGTTATTACCTGTCTAGAACACACAACCACAATGTTATTACCTGCCTAGTTCACACAACCACAATGTTATTAACTGTCTAGTTCACACAACCACAATGTTATTACCTGCCTAGTTCACACAACCACAATGTTATTACCTGCCTAGTTCACACAACCACAATGTTATTACCTGTCTAGAACACACAACCACAATGTTATTACCTGCCTAGTTCACACAACCACAATGTTATTACCTGTCTAGAACACACAACCACAATGTTATTACCTGTCTAGTTCACACAACCACAATGTTATTACCTGTCTAGAACACACAACCACAATGTTATTACCTGCCTAGTTCACACAACCACAATGTTATTACCTGCCTAGTTCACACAACCACAATGTTATTACCTGTCTAGAACACACAACCACAATGTTATTACCTGCCTAGTTCACACAACCACAATGTTATTACCTGTCTAGTTCACACAACCACAATGTTATTACCTGCCTAGAACACACAACCACAATGTTATTACCTGCCTAGTTCACACAACCACAATGTTATTACCTGTCTAGAACACACAACCACAATGTTATTACCTGCCTAGTTCACACAACCACAATGTTATTACCTGTCTAGTTCACACAACCACAATGTTATTACCTGTCTAGAACACACAACCACAATGTTATTACCTGTCTAGAACACACAACCACAATGTTATTACCTGCCTAGTTCACACAACCACAATGTTATTACCTGTCTAGTTCACACAACCACAATGTTATTACCTGTCTAGTTCACACAACCACAATGTTATTACCTGTCTAGAACACACAACCACAATGTTATTACCTGTCTAGTTCACACAACCACAATGTTATTACCTGTCTAGAACACACAACCACAATGTTATTACCTGTCTAGAACACTCATTTCCAATGATCTTACATGCCTAACTCATCATCATCACGTGCTGTCTCCGAAATGAAGGTTGGCTGCAACAGACCTCATTCTGTCTCTTGTTTTGGTGGTGCACTCTGCTAGACTTAACCTGTCCATCTTGTGATGTTACTCTTCTATATGTATCTCTCTGCCTACCTCTTGCTCACCTCTCTTCGTCTTTACCCTCAAGTAAGGTCTTCAACAAGGTGTCATGTCTTTTAATGTCCAAAATATTTTTTATTAGCTTGATCTTTATTTTCTTTAATAATTCTTTCCTCATATTAAGTGTTGTTAGAACCTCTTTGTTTGTTTTCTTTTCTTTCTATGATGTTCTCTCTATTCTTTTATATATCCACATCTCAAAGGCTGTCTTTTAAATTCTGTCTTGTAATTGTTTGTTTAGTGTCCATGTTTCTGAGCAATACATTAATATAGAATAGACATAGAATTTTATAATCCTCATTTTTAGCTTTTTTGTAATTTGCTTAAATGTTACTATTTTCCTCATGTCATTGAAAGTACTTTTAGCATTCCTATTCTCCTTTTAACTTCTGTTTCACATCTGCCATCATTTGTGATTATGTGTCCAAGACATGGATAATGTTCTACTTGTTGTAGTTTCTCTCTATGTGTTTTTATGTTTAACTCCTGTTCTTCTGTGTCCTTGCTAATTATCTTGGTTTTTGGTTTTCTTTGATATTTATATCCAGTCTATATTCATTACTTGATTTATTGACTTGATCTATTAGTCTTTGTAGTTCATGTTCACTTTCTGCTAAAAGAACAGTGTCGTCTGCATATCTGAGGTTGTTTATTATTTTTCCACTGATCTTCAGTCCTGGCATTCCTTCAAAGATAGATGTAGTTTTCTATCTTACCTGCCTAGAACACTCACAATGGTCTTACCTAAAATACTCACTCACAATGGTCTTACCTGCCTAAAATACTCACTCACAATGGTCTTACCTGCCTAACTCATCATGCATGATTCCAGGATCCTCATCAAAGACTTCTATATACAGAAGTTGTCCATCAGCTGAATCAACAATTAGATCAAAAGTTTCATCCCATACAGGGTTCAATGTGTTGTGGATGACCTTAGTTTTTACATTTTTAGCACCAACTGACAAGGAGACAGAGAAATGAGTAAGCATTAGTAATAATGTCAATAGTACAGTCAAATACAGTTTAGCACCCACTCATTTCCATCTTACCTGCCTACGTAAATTACTAAACATCCATTGGTGGGACAAAGTACCAGACTACAAGGTCTTTGAAAAATCAACCTCAATAAGCATGGACACATTACTTATGAAGGTGCAAGAACGATGGGCAGGTCATCTTGTGCATATGGAGGACTAGTGTCTGCCAAAACAAATATATTATGGAGCACTCTTCTTCTTCAGCGTTCATTCTCAAACTCCCACTGGATCTTCCTTCTAACAGGACCATCGTCCTACTAGATTTCCAGCAGAATGTAGTCCGGAGAATGGAAATGTGTTGTTTCGCTTTTTTATTTGCATCAATGGCCCGACACATCCGTCTTCGATGGAATGGGGCACTCAAGACAGGAATTCTAAAAGTTTGTGGACAGAAAAAGTGCTTCAAAGACACGCTCAAGTCATCACTGAAACATCTTAAAATCGACATAGGCTCTAGGGAGAGCCTTGCTCAGGATAGAAAATCATGGCATTACAGCCTTAGAATGGGAGCACTAGCAGCGGAAGAGACCAGGTAAGATACTGCAAGACAGAAGCGGGCACGTAGAAAAGGAAAAACATCTCAACTTCTCATAGACACCTTCTACAGTTATAAATTTTGTAGAAAAACTTTTTGTGCTCAGATTTGACTTGTTAGTCATTTAAAAATGCACTATCAACTTTATTATTTCTTTATTACTTATTGTTATTATTATTATGGTTGAGTTTTTGGTCATCGTCGATTACGACGGACGAACATCATCATCCACTGACAGGGGATAGAGAAATGAGTAAGTATTAGTAATAATGTAAATAGTACAGTCTTAAATGACTATATTTAAACTTTAAATAACTAAGAGTCTATTTTAATGACTGTTTGTACTGGCACAGATTAAGTTGTTTTTTTTGTTACGGGTTTTTGACGTTATTCTATGTTCTCATTTTTTGTGTTGCTAACACTATTGTTAAAAAATAACTTTTGTTGTACGCGTATTATTCAAATATTAGCAGAGACAGTTACTTTAAGAAAGGAAAATCTTGCAAAAATTCTCGGCTTATACTTGGAAATATACAGTATTATGCAGGATACAGTGTCAAGTACAAAGAAACAGATAGACAGAAGAATAGATGGGAACATAACATAAGCAAATTGATAGAATTAACTTTTGTCACCTCCCAGAAGCTAGCTTTTGAATCACGAAAGTTGAAGTGAGATTATAAAACCTTTGTCAAGATTGTACCAAAAACCACCAAGATTTTGAGACTTAAAAAGTAAATATCACCTTCTATATTATGATAACCAAAGAATTGCACCATGGTTTTGTTTTTCACAGATCCTATTGATACAGTGTGTCATATAGTTTTTCATCTAACCAGACTGACAGATATGTGACCAAACAATACTAGCTTTAGTCAACCATGTTTTTCCTAGAAACAGAAAGGGGAGCAAGGAATAGCAACAGTGTTACCTGTCATGTATAAGATGTGACTAAGGTGGTTTGGTGGTGGGATTGACTGTCCAATCCTATGGATGGTAAAAATGACCCAGAAACTGTGCTGGAGTTGGATTTTTTTGGGACAGAAAACCAAAAAGTGCTGAAATTTCAGCCAAGCTGTAAACTATGTTATTGGCATTCCGTTCTCCTGATTACATCCTTCTAATCTGCAAGAGCTTAAGAACAAATGCACAACAAGAAAAATGTAATCCGGATAACAGAGATGCGTAGTCGTCATTTGGTTTGTATCAATGGCCTGACATCCAAACTTTAGAAGTAATTTAAATTAAAACTTTCCTGGGTTCATGCAAAACAAAATAATACCAGCCTGTAAAATGTATTCAAATCTGTTGTGACAGGTTTCCATAGAATGCATTAAGTGAGAAAGTGCAGATGACACAATAATTTCTCATGGCATTTTTTGCTATTCTGCGTGGGACACAAAATGGCGGGTTTATTAACATGAATGAATGCGTTTAATAGTACTTAAAAAGAGGACACTTGTGCATTTATCTTTCGCAAGAACAGTTGCTAATAGTTAGATACAATTTTTAATGAAGGGATTGAAATTAGTCAATGTGTTTATAATGTATAGCAGAAAAGTCCCAGAAAATAATAACACAATCATATTAATAGCACTATTTGTTTTTCTCCCAACATAGGTGATGATGAATTTTATGGAAACCAGTGCATGCCAGATTCTGACACTGATTTTAGAGGCAGGTATTATTTTGTTGCATGTGTAGCATTTCCAGTACCGACTATGATTCATAATTTTTTAAAATCAAATATGTCCTACATTTTATTCAGAGTAACACTGTAAACATTACTATAAAAATGATATTAGAGAAAGATTGCTACCTCGAATCTTGCAATAGGGATCAGACTTGCCCATCCCAACAATACCTATATCAGCCTTCATCAGGTCCTTAGCTTCTATAATTTTGATTCTCACAATTCCCTGAGGAAATTTATAGATTTCACAACAAAAATATATAGAAAAAGATAGCACAACAAAAATTTATAGATTCTTGAGATAAAGTAATTGTCAGATTCACCAAAAAATTAATAACAGGAAGCATAGAACAATTGGGTCAAGTTTTGCATCCTCGTGGGAATTCCTGGTAAGAGACTTATGACTACGAAAGCAAGGATTCAGATAATCTCAATGGTGAAGTTTACTGAAGGCCATGTAGCACTGCAAGTCAGGGAAGAAATTATTTCATATTCAGTACCGAGATTTAAACATGCAGACAACAGTTTCATCAATAATCATAAACAAGACAGTGGGTATATGTAGCCGAGGATATAGAAACATCTTCAGTGTCAGGATGAATATAATAGATGTCAAGGTGCATGCATATCGATAGTTCTCATTGCTCTCTCATTAAAACCACATCTTGAAGGTCTGAATGTTTCACTATTTTATATCAGACCAATTATACAATAGGAAACTCTCAGTAGATGATATGTCAACATAAAGTATTTCTCTTCCTATAGAAGCCTCACATCATTTCATCTTCTTATGGAAGCCTCACAGCATTTCATCTTCTTATGGAAGCCTCACAGCATGTCATCTTCTTATGGAAGCCTCACAGTATTTCATCTTCTTATGGAAGCCTCACAGCATTTCATCTTCTTATGGAAGCCTCACAGCATTTCATCTTCTTATGGAAGCCTCACAGCATTTCATCTTCTTATGGAAGCCTCACAGCATTTCATCTTCTTATGGAAGCCTCACAGCATTTCATCTTCTTATGGAAGCCTCACAGCATTTCATCTTCTTATGGAAGCCTCACAGCATTTCATCTTCTTATGGAAGCCTCACAGCATTTCATCTTCTTATGGAAGCCTCACAGTATGTCATCTTCTTATGGAAGCCTCACAGCATTTCATCTGTACAATTATGTTTCCCTTCGTGGTGCAACATTCAGAGAACCCAGCATTGCACATCCTTCTGGAGGGGAACCAGATGAGCTCCATCTGTGACCATGATCCCAGTTATATCCCATACCATACAATATGCATCACAGGTCAGTGTTGCTTTTCATTGCTCTTTTTTTGGGTCACATCAACACAAATACACAGCCTGATATCAAACTTGTGATCTCATAAAGACAAGCCAAATTACTGACCTACCATGCCACAGGAACCCCAACAAAAACAAAACTAATAATAAAAACAACAGCAAAGTACAAAAACTAATACTTTGTTCAACAAAATCAATGAATTCTTGCATGAGTTGTTTCATAATTTACACATTGGGTGTGTGGACCGACTATTTACAATAATGATCTCACAGGTTGGATTTTTTGTGTGAAATCAATACAGCATCATGTTTAATTTATGAGGTTTGCAGATGTTAACTAATACACTAA
Source organism: Meghimatium bilineatum (assembly GCA_034231615.1). Lineage (NCBI taxonomy): Eukaryota > Metazoa > Mollusca > Gastropoda > Stylommatophora > Philomycidae > Meghimatium > Meghimatium bilineatum. Next base: position 30,294,415 of record CM067314.1, on the reverse strand, counting down.
CTCAACTGTATGGTGTATCAAGTTGTACTGACAAGAGTAGCACAAGTACAAGTGGGAGGACAAGAACATCAGTCATCTATAGTGTGATGATGCTGTGAAGATGAGCATGGTATTAATAAGGGTCAAGTTTGGTTTGATTGCGAGTCCTCAGATGGCTGATGAGTTCAATCTGGCTTCTGAGAGACCTGTTGCAGTGTGAACAGGAATGTAGGTTTGAGCTGTGGGAACAAAGTCTGATCGCTTCCCTTGTTTTTGTCTCTTTTGAATCGCCTGCAATCTTCTACCCTGTTCAAAACTTTTAATACCTGCTCTGATCTAGCCGTTTGAGACTGGATGGTCAAGAGGTTTCCCAAGAGCTTGGGTCATCCTGCAGTGCTTGAGGGATGTGTTCAAGTAATTTTTGAAGCATTTTTCTGACCACTGCTTAATGCTTAACTGCACACAGTTCACTGTATAACAGTCTTTTCTGAGATATTTGCATGACATATGATGTGAGCAGTCCAATAAATTTCATTTAGATCATTTTCATTTTAGTGTATGTATAAAATATCTTTTCCCCACAACCATAACACATTTCTGTATCAAAAAGGAGTCCCTTCTTGTCTCTAAACATGGATATCTTCTTAGCACCCATTCAATTGAACACAATCTCTGTTAGGTCCTTTTTTTCATGACTTCTCTTCTACATGCATTTCAGGGACCTCCCTATTATCTTTTTCCCTGTAGATTCCATGTGATAGACTATCTTGCAACATGTGTTTTTACCTAAACTTCTAACTATGCCTAATCTATTGGTACTTTCTTCTATCTATCTATAAACATGTAACCCACCAGGGTCGGAGGGGGTACCAAACTGGATGTATCTACACAGCAATTTCTATCTTCACTGATGTGGATGAGTGAGGGAAAAAATCTTGTCTTGACTATTGTAGGCGATGTTTCCTTTGATCTTGTCTGTCCATGCTATTATTTGTCCTTCTCTGCTTCTTCTACCTCTGTTTCCTGGAGTATTGTCTTTGACAGGGAATCTGGTACTATCTTACCCTGATCTGTGTCATATGTGAAATTTCTCTATCTATCTGTCTATATGCCTTATCCCTTATTTGCCGTGCGGGGTCAGGGGTAGAAGAGTTATCTGGAGATGGCCTTCCTGTGTGCTGTTTGTACGCGTGTTCATTTACTGACTTCTTCTGAGTGTTCATATTTGTTTCCTACGAGTGGTATTACTCGTGTGTAATTTAACGCCCAGAATAAAAGAAGACAAATTTAATTTATTGACACTCATATTACAGAAATAGTTCAATAACAATTGAAGAGCTCCAACAGCTGGTCAAACAAATTATTTATACTCATTGCAGGCTGATCCTTCTGGAGAGCTCCAACAGCTGGTCAAGCAAATTATTTATATCCATAGCAGGCTGATCTTCTGAAGAGATTACACTAAACACAGCAGAAGGTGTTATATATTATATTTGTGTGCAACATATTTACAAATGTGGCACAGTTGAGTCAATGAGCGCTCAGAAAAGCAGTTTGTGTTTACATATCTAATGTATGCAAGTGTGTTGCTGGAGTTTTATTATTGGGTAGAAGAGAATAGTACTGCTGACACCTGCTATGCATCTCATAAGAGGTAGCTAAGGTGGGATGGAAATGCAGTTATATACCTCACTATGTAAATTAGTGACCCAAAAATGATGAGGAAATAATCCCTTTAGCTACGAGCAGGTATCTCTTGACAGCCCATAGCATTTTTTTTTAAAAAGTGTCCACTGCGTATGTCTGCAGCTGCCACAACTTTTATAGAACTAATACACATTCTTACTTTCTGAACTTATGACTAAGTGGAAAAAAACCAACAAAAATATTTTTTATACATTTACACAAACACGAGAAGATGCCACTGAAAAAAATATAAGAAGAGAATGAATGCAGTTATATAGATATGAATAATATGAATCATACATATTTATACATACATATATATATAAATAAATTATCCCAATATATGAACCATCTATTTTCCAAAAAATGAGCCATCAATTTTCCTCAGATATGAACTATCTGTCCCCTCCCCCCACATATAGAACATGTTTCCCTCACATATGAGCTATCTATTTCCTCCCCCCCCCACCCCATGTATGAGCCATCTATTTTCCCAAATATGAGCCATTTATTCCCCCCCACATATGAACCATCTATTTCCCATACATATACAACATAAAGCACTGAACTGTTGAATGAAGCCAATGAATGAGGGAACATATAGAACTGGGCTGTTGAGTGACTTGGAACTGAGTGAGGGAAAAAGGACTGTTAAGTGATACTAATGCACAAAGGATTACCATAAAGGTGAGGAAGAAGCAGTCTTCCATGCTAAAACATCACAACCAAAACAAAGAACTGCAGAAAACAACAATATATTACGTAACCTACTTGAGGTTGTGGGTGACGCAGTTTGCTGAGGTCTAGTCCTTCCACCATTTTGATTGGGAAACGGTTAGGCAAAACCATGAAATTAGAAATCTGCTCTTGAATGCTTGAGTACAGCATATCACTGCAACATTAGGTGATAGATTGAATATCGTCAGTATAACATCTTGTATACAACAGCCATAAACTTAAGTACTAGATTTATATCTTGGTTCATTACCGAGAAAGGTGCCTACATTCCAACTTTTTAATATTATGAGCAGTTTCATTCCAATTATGTTATAGTGTGTACAGCTTTCATATGGTGATTGAAATAACATCACTAGCAAACCTTGTTGCCACAAAAACAAAATGGCTAATTTTATTGGAGATGTCTGTTTACTGAGAATACTGACTACAGATATGTTTGTTACAAACTTGTGAAAATGAAAAGATGACAAATTGAAAATTATCATCTAATGGGGGACATGGAAGGAGGCTCTCAGTGGGTAGCATGCAGATTGATGCATCCGGCTGCAGTCCTAGCGACTGTGAAACATGTACTGCATCTTTATCGATATTTATGCTAACACTGCTTATCTGTATTTTTAAATTTTTCGCTAATCTCTCCCAGTAAAGTACTTATATCTTCAATACAACATCTCAACTATTTGCAATCCCATAGATAAGAAGGGGGTGCTCAAAACTATTATTAGGAAATCAGGACATGATTTTTAGTATTGGAATTAAGCTAAAAGAAGCGAAACTTCCTCCTCCCTTCCTAAATTTTAAAAAAACAAATAAGTCATCAATATTTCCATGAAAAAGAAGCAGTTACACATGGATGAGCGAATGACCTATTCTGTTTTTAGGTATCCCCCTCCCTACTCAAGATGTATCTACAGCCCAGAAGTACAACAACTGCTGCCATTTGAGTATACAGTACAGCAACAGCTATCACAAACTTCAGCACAAAAACATTTTATTGTACAACTCTGAAAATCCTTGAAGCAAACATCTTAAAAGCAACATTGTGTCTGTAATTTAAGCCATGAAGTCATATGGACTATTTGTCAAAAGTGGCCAACAGTGATATCATAAAATATTTGCTGGCTTTTATGTAATTGAATGTCTGAATATAATAAAATTTTGGGTCAGGAGTTGTACATACACACACTACTGTGGCATTCCTGGTAATGAAAAACTAGAAAATTGGGATGCAACCTTCCTTAGACCCCATACCTCAAAACTTCAGGCAGGTAAAGTCACTGGAAAAAAAACCTACGCAACTTTAGCAAAGAGAACTAAATGAAAACTATAGCCCAGAGCAAGACAACATTAACAAGGTGAATGGAATGAACAAGCCACAATATTTAGACTGAAAATGATACACTGTCATCTAAAAATCACAAACAGAATCTGTATGATCGACTCTGCGGCTTGCAACTACAGAGCAGCAACAGACACCAGAACACATACTGCAGGATTGTCCTAGTTTCGCTGTTCACAGAACGACAATCTATCCAACAGGAACAATACTATGATGAAGTAATAATGCTATGAAACACCCCAAGTAAAAACTCCATTGAGAAAAACATATCCAAGTGATCACTTAATAATTTTTTCTGAAAAAGCTCCAAGTTGGACCATAATGTGGAAAAAGTCTATACCATTTTTTTCATTTATTGTTATTTATTTATTTTTTAAATATTTGTTCGTTAGTTGATTATGAGTTGGACTGGGGCAGGAGAGATGCAATCAGATAAATTTAAAGTCATATACTCAGGTGGACAGAAACACAAGAGAGGTGTAGGCATATTATTAGACACATAAACAGGAAAAATGGTGAAAGGTTTTATGGCAATATCAGATCAGGTAATATTAGTGAAAATAACAGGAAAAACATTGGATATTAATATTCTACAAGTTTATGCACCCACATTAAGCAGTTCAGAGGAGGACATCAAAAATGTCTACGGAGAACTAGAATTTGCAATGAAACAGTGTAAAAATCATGAAGTAACTACAGTGATAGGAGACTTTAACACAAAAATAGGTGATACAGAGACAAAGGATGTGACTGGAAGATTTGGTTAAGAACGAAAGAGGTGAATTACTGATAGAATGGGCACAAGGCACAGTGCTATCCTGTTCTTGATCTCTAGCACCTGCTATCTGATGTTAAAATGGTACCAAGATACGTGACTTTATCTGCTTCATTTAATTTTGCATCATTAATAGCAATATTGCATTTTGGCGGTGTATGTTTCTTTACTAGATACCAAATCAAATTACAGCTGGAATGTTTAATAATATTCTCACCTCAATCCTGGCAGTTCTAGTGCATTAGCCAGACTCGTGAATTCAAAGTCTAGTTCCTAAAATAAAAAATGTTATAAAAAGTTGCATGTATATACAGGAAAAAAATACTAAACAGTACAATTGTCTATATTATTCTTTCAGAAACTGATAATGCCATTAATGGTCAACATGCCTGACTGAGACTAGCAATTAAACCTGAAGCTGTTTTTCTGTAATAATTCTGCTTTAAAAAAAAAACACTTCCCGAACTACAATCTCCAACTTGAATGACTGGGGTGTCAACTCTGAGCAAAAATCTTCAATCTGAATGACCAGTTTTAGCTCTGAGCTAAAATCTCCAACATGTATAAGTATGTCAGTATGTCTAATAACAAGTAATGTCAGTTTTCTGCTAAAATATACTGCCTGAATGATGACCAAATGTGTTTACTATAGTTTGGCCTGATACATTGTTTTCAACATCTGCTGGAGTAGACTGGGTTCTCCAGGAGTGTGATGTCAATTCATAACAAATACAACTTTGGGCAGTCACTCGCTCTGGAGAAGACTAGGAGTTTTGTCCTGGCCTGAAGATCAAGCAAGACCAAAAGATTCCTGAACGCAGAAGAAGAAGAAGAATAACCAATAAAAATACCTGCTGACAATAAATTCCTGCTTACATAGTTTTAAATACCTACTCAAGCTATCAAATCTTTAAAAGTTAAAGAAACCAGTGACGGCAGACAGAGCTATCCAGTGAAGGAAGACAGATCTATCCAGTGAAGGCAGACATATCTATCCAATGATGGTATACAGATATACCCTGCCTAGTAGAATCTTCTTTGGAGTAAAACTTCTGCTGGCGTAGTTCTGGAGGCTATAATGTGTACAAGGTTGTCAAAACTTCACAAGGTGATCACATGTGATGACAGACAGTTCTATCATCTTTGATGAGTTTTCTTAGGCATAACACACTTACTAGCAAGGCTCTTGTCGGTGGTAATCACAACAATTAATGTTATGTTGGCAAAAGATGGAGCAACATAGGGACAAAAAGACCAAGACATAACCTATCATTAAAATTAGAACACTCATCAAAGCTATTAGAAAAATCTACCACACAAAAGACAACTATCACTATCTTGTAAAGTTTGAAACGAGGTAATAAAGCTTTACCTGTTGGACTTCAGTTTTGTGCAGTGAGTACATATTTTCTACTATTACTATCTTGACAGAGCTGAGCAGGTTATCGTCTGCATCAGAACAGGACACAACAGACTAAACAGCCACTTTAATAGACTAAGACTTATTCCATCCACCCCCCCCCCCCCCCCCATGTCCATGTGGTCAGGCAGTAAAGACCATGAAACATCCGGCAAGACTGCTTTACACTAAACCAGTTAAGGGAGAAACATGGGCCCACAAAGACAGATATCCACAGAAAGCTGTATGGGAGCACCAAGAAGCTTTCAAATATAGCAGCATTTATTAAGAAAACTGGATTTGCTGTGTAGACATGCGAAACTGTGAATGAGATGGTGTTATCTATACTGTTACAACACAACAAATGATCTTTCTTTCTTTTCGTGTTATACCCACTTATAATGATGCCTTGCAGCATCAGGGGTCGAAGAGTTCTCTGAGGATGGTCTTTTTGTGTGCTTCATTATGTTTGTTGTTGCCGATTCTTTTATTTATTTAATCCACCTTTTGCATGGTCAGCCCCTGGCTTTGTATCCATCATGTTTGTATAGCAATGCTTTTTTGAGGGGCACTATCTGATGGTAGTCTGGAAGCATATGAGAACCACTTAATCTGTTGTCTTCTGATGTAATCCAGGATTGGCATTGTGTTTGTTAGTCTTCTGATGTATTCATTTCTAATCCCATCTCTTATTGTTACTCGATGAATTCTATGTATACTATGTATAAGTCATTTCTGCTGTAACAAGTTTTCTTTTATTGTTAGTGTCCATGTTTGACATTGGTAGCATAGAGATGGTATGATGATCATTTTATATAGTGCAGTTTTGGTGTATACGTTCACATGTTTGTTTTTGAAAATAGGAGACATCTGTCCTAAGATCTGGTATATTATGTTGCATCTATGTTGAATTTCTTCAGTCCTTTTCCATTTGATGATTATTAAATGGCTTCCAAGATAAGATCAGTGAATTCTTTCACCTGTTTAAGTTGTTCATTGATGAAACAAATAATGAATCTATACTACAGTTGAAGGAATAAGTGATTCAGCATTTCATGAGTGGATTTTTGACATCTACTAATGATAATGAGCATCTATATCATGTGTCCAGAGTAATATCATTTTAATTAAACGTCCTTCTTTAGCACCACAATTTGAATTATTAACTGCTGCCGAAGACAGATGTGTCGGACCATTGGTGACACACAACACATTTCCATTTTCTGGATTATATCCTGCTGGAAATCTAGTAGGACCATTGTCCTACTGCAAGAGAGATCCACTGGGAGTTTGAGAATGAACACTGAAGAAGAAGAATTATTGACTTGGATCAGTATCACTGTTCTTCTGTCAAGCAATCTCTCCGGTGTTTTGGACCATGTGACCATGCTTTGCATTGGTACCATAGCACATGATCGATATAAGTTAATCACTTTCTTTTTGTTACTACACAACATTGTGGGGGTGTCACTGTTCTGTTTATCAAGAATCCTGTGGTCAACATTGGAAATATGGGACTGGGGTCATTATCACTGATCTGATTTTTTTGTTGTTGTGAAGACATGTTATCTAGTCATGTTATGTGATACCATGGTTGCTGGTGCGCCTCTTGACCGAGTATCTCAGACTTCAGCACCTGTGCTTACTTGGGCAGGACTTTGGTACTGCTCAATATAAGGTGGCCTAACGAATCTTTGTTTCCAGCCTCTGTTGGCTAGACTAGACTAAGTCCCATCTCCACTTCAAGGAATTGGACTCTGGGATCTATTCAAATGTACTTTGAATAGTTTAGACCTTTTTTTTCCAATGCAGATGTAATTTCACAGGTCTAACAAGTATATATATCCCAACCAGAAAATGATAACATAAACACATAATCTTACTGGGTTGTTGAGGAAGAAGACTAGTATTCCTCCAATGAGTGGGATTCTGTTTATCAATGGTCTGAAGACAACGCGGAGAGTTCCATGGATCTAAAAGGAAGAAATGTTAATATTAAACATTTCTAAATATATTAACAATATTAAAATATGTATGAGGTTGCTTCACATTAAAACCTGAAAAGTGTGATAGAAATTAGAATGACTATGACATATAATCTTGTAACCTGTCAATATTTTTAGGGATGTCCAGAGTGTCCTGCACATGCCATCAATGTGTAGACTAGCGTCCCATCATAATCGCAGTTAACGATTGATACTTCCCCCTACTGACATACACCACAGATAGGTAGCATTCTGTTATTAGTATTGTAATCAGTGAATAGGTAAAAACTATAGAAAATCATCAGCGAATAAAGAATCAGTATAGTAATGCAATCATGTCAGTTGGTCCTTGGGCTCATGCTCTCTGACCCATCATTATTGCGCAGTAAGTATGTACATATTCTACCCACCTAGGGTCAGTGTCATAAAATAACTGTTACACCACCAGAAAGGTAGGTTTATATCTATGCACTGCTCTGAGCTATTGCAGCCAATATAGGGTCTACTGTGCTCATTCCTTGCTACCAATTGCTTACTGGTTTTGCTGAACTTCTTGATGGCTCCAGGCATGTAACTAAATGTTCAAGGCAAAAGGCTTGTCACATCCTGAGTTAAATGCATGCCTGTCGATCTAACAAGTGTATGAGAGGAATAAGAAGTTTAAAAACGGCATGAGTTCTGCTACATAGTCATTCAATCCTGTGACTCCTTACAGCAATAGCAGAGTAAAGACAATAGATATATAGAAACATCATTTTTGCATATATGTTGTTTGTTTGCGTACATCCTCAAACTCCCACTGGATCTCTCTTGCTGCAGAACAGTGGTCCTTCTAGATTTCCACAGGACGTAGTCCAGAGAATGGAAGTGCGTTGTGCCGCTGTTTTAATTTTCACCAGTGGCATAAATCCTCAGAGTGATTGCATATCTGTGATCAGAGGTATATAAAGGTAGAAACTTCTAATATATAACTCAATAAGCACTCTGGAGATTATAGACAAATATTTATTCTGAAGATTTTAAATTACTATGTACTCTGGAGTGGGGTTAACAACTTACCCTGAGATTCTTAATTCCAGCAGTCATGCCTTTAATGGAGACTTCGATGTTTGAGTCACCGCTGTAACTGAGAATAATAACAAAGGAAAATTGTTATAAAATAATCAATTATCATCTATAATTACCAAAAAGCCAGAAAAGATCCAACAATGGGTATAGGTCCCAGTAACACAAGTAATTATATTAAACAAGTAAATGTGTATTCCAAACACCTACCGCTGCTAATAAAAAGATGATGAAAACTATAGTAAAAATGAATAAAGACGAAAATATTTAGCATTTTCAATCATAATGTCTATGTCTAACAGACATAATAATACAATGGCAAATATATAATACAGAAAAAAATATTTTCAAAACATATATCAAAAAATAATAAAAACTTTGCTGTAATAGTCGGTCAGAATGTCAGAACCCAGAAGAATTTCAAATTTGAAATGTTTTAAAAACAATATTTTTTTCCTGCATTATATTATGTCTAATAAAACAAGGAGTCAGACTTTCACCAGACCTGTTCTCTTTTATACAGTGAAAACATAATGTCTGCAATAGTAGATATCCTAGGAATATCAGTGGGGGGCATAACATAAATAATTTGAGATATGCGATGACACTGTTCTGATTGTAAAAAGTGAGGAAGACCTTCAAGATTTAATTAATGTAGTAGTCACAGAAAGTAAAGAGAAAGGCCTTTTCCTAAATATCAAGAAGACAGAAGTAATGGTTATTTCAAAGAAACAAAATACCATACCTTGCAAGATCAAAGTGAATGATATAGTATTAAAACAGGTCCACCAATTCAAAAATATAATATTTTCAACCAATGGGAATTTGCCTGGAACATCAAAAGTCTTTGTATGTAATATTAATTTGTTATAGCTATTTGTACTTTGTTCATTTCATTTTTATAGCAAGTAACATTTTATTATGGTACTGCCTATTGTGATGACCGCTGGTCTCCTCATTATCATCAAGTGCTGTCTCCGCAATGAAAGTTGGCTGCAACAGACCTCCAACATTCAGTCTCTTGTTTTGGTCGTGCACTCTGCTAGACTGTAACCCGTCCATCTTGTGATTTTACTCTCCCACTTGTATCTCTGCTTACCTCTTGCTCGCTTTCCTTTGACTTTACCCTCAAGTAAGGTCTTCAATAAGGTGTCATGTTTTTTAATGTGCCCAAAATATTTTATTTGTCTGATCCTTATTTCCCTTAATAATTCTTTCTTCATATTAAGTGTTGCTAGAACCTTTTTGTTTTCTTTTCTTTTCATGATGTTTTGCCTATTTTTCTATATATATCCACATCTCAAAGTCATCAATTCTGTCTTCTAATTATTTGTTTCGTCTAACCTTCATATGTTGTTGGTTCATTGCTTGTTTGTGGAGTGTATGTGGTAAGGTCCCAGTCTTTTCCACAGACCTGCCAGCATTTATTATTATGCCCTGAACTCGCCTCTTGTGCACCACACATTTTCCACAGACCAGCCAACATTTATTGTTATGCCCTGAACTCGCCTCTTGTGCGCCACACATTTTGCCGTTGATCCATTTGGATTCCTCCGCCTCATGCATTATCACATACTTTTTTTCTTGGGATGAAATTTCTTGCTGTTGCCTTTAAGATGTCTCTTTGCAATGACATTCTATACTGTGAAATTAGTCGTTAGCAACAAGACATCATTTTTTGTAGGTATTGAAGATAGGTAGTTCGCAAGTCGGAACAAACTTGAATGATTTACACTCCTCCTATAATCAACTAAGATCAAAAATCACAGATCCTATAGGATGGAACTAAATTTGGCATCACACTGTCTCCAGTTAATATTCTAACCGCACCATCGAAACCACATAATCCAGAAAATACAAATGTTAACTTGAAAACATGTCATCACATTACGATAACCAGAAGACTGTTGGTCTACCAAATTCTAAATATATATAGTATGATTGTGTGAACACGCACTCTAAATATAGTATGATTGTGTGAACACGCACTCTAAATATAGTATGATTGTGTGAACACGCACTCTAAATATAGTATGATTGTGTGAACACACACTCTAAATATAGTATGATTGTGTGAACACGCACTCTAAATATAGTATGATTGTGTGAACACGCACTCTAAATATAGTATGATTGTGTGAACACGCACTCTAAATATAGTATGATTGTGTGAACACGCACTCTAAATATAGTATGATTGTGTGAACACGCACTCTAAATATAGTATGATTGTGTGAACACGCACTCTAAATATAGTATGATTGTGTGACCACGCACTCTAAATATAGTATGATTGTGTGAACACACACTCTAAATATAGTATGATTGTGTGAACACGCACTCTAAATATAGTATGATTGTGTGAACACGCACTCTAAATATAGTATGATTGTGTGAACACACACTCTAAATATAGTATGATTGTGTGAACACGCACTCTAAATATAGTATGATTGTGTGAACACGCACTCTAAATATAGTATGATTGTGTGAACACGCACTCTAAATATAGTATGATTGTGTGAACACACACTCTAAATATAGTATGATTGTGTGAACACGCACTCTAAATATAGTATGATTGTGTGACCACACACTCTAAATATAGTATGATTGTGTGAACACGCACTCTAAATATAGTATGATTGTGTGAACACGCACTCTAAATATAGTATGATTGTGTGAACACACACTCTAAATATAGTATGATTGTGTGAACACGCACTCTAAATATAGTACGATTTAACATGTTTACAATATGATGTAAATTTTTGCACGCTTTAACAAAAGTTGTCATTGCAAAATATGTAACACTGGGATCAAAGTTATATGGACCTATGTATGAGCTGTGCATGTAGTTGTTCTTACTTGAGTTCCAGGTCCATGTAAATCTCATTTCTTGTAACCTGCGTATAGACCTTCACACCACCAACACGAGGCGCCTGTAAGAACATAAGAAGTGAATATAATCATAAGGAAATCAAACAGTAAATAATTTTATTTTGAACAACAAATAACTGTCAGTAAGTAAGATTCTTCTATTTTTATTTTGAATTTGTTCTCAAACTCCCACAGTATCTCTCTTATAGCAGGACAATAATGTTACTAGATTTCCAACAGGATGTAGTCTAGACCTCTCTTATAGCAGGGCAATAGTCCACTAGACTTCCAGCAGCATGCAGTCCAGAGATCTCTCTTGCAGTAGGACAAAAGTCCTACTAAATTTCCAACAGGATGTAGTATAGAGATCTCTCTTATAGCAGGGCAATAGTCCACTAGACTTCCAGCAGCATGCAGTCCAGAGATCTCTCTTGCAGTAGGACAATAGTCCTACTAAATTTCCAACAGGATGTAGTATAGACATCTCTCTTATAGCAAGACAAAAGTCCTACTAAATTTCCAACAGAATGTAGTACAGAGAGCAGGACAAGAATCCTACTAGATTTCCAACAGGATGTAGTACAGAGAATGGAAATGTGTTGTGTTTTTATTATTTTATTTGTGATAATGGCTTAATACATTTGACTATCATTTGTAACTATCACGTTCAGCGTTTCTAAAACTTCCACTGAACGGAGAACGTCTGTAACCATATCGCTAGTATATGGCAGCCATACGAGAGAACTGGTTCTCGTACTTACACGCTGATCACCAACCTCAAAGCTAACCACGATCATTGATGCATGACCTTTTATCAGCTGTCTTGCATTGTTATCGACATATAGCCATAGACACCCACAATAAGGTTCTTAATAACATAACTGTGAAGTATATAAAATACAGTGATAGACCTATATTATTCTGTGACAAAAGTAAATAGGTGTGATTTGTCAGCAGTGTATTGACTAACATGACCTTTTTACACATTTTCTAATGCTGGGTTGACATTGAAGATATTTGTCCTCTAAAAATTTCTGTTTAGCCTAGAATCACAATGTATGTCTATGGACTAGGATAACAGGTTGTTACTGTCACTGGACTAGGAAGTTAATGCAATAGCCACCATAACGTTTAAGTAGCTGTCACAACACATTTCTGTAGTTCAGAGCAGTGCTTCTCAAACTTGTTGTTGCCAGACTGGCATGGATCCACCACAACCTTCAAGTAGCTGTCACAACACATTTCTGTAGTTCAAAGCAGTGCTTCTCAAACTTGTTGTTGCCACAGACTAGCATGGATCCACCACAACCTTCAAGTAGCTGTCACAACACATTTCTGTAGTTCAAAGCAGTGCTTCTCAAACTTGTTGTTGTCACAGACTGGCATGGATCCACCACAACCTTCAAGTAGCTGTCACAACACATTTCTGTAGCTCAGAGCAATGTTTCTCAAACCATACAGACTGGTATGGTGCTGAGAGTCAAAGATATTAATTTTGTTTGTGTTCATTCTCAACCTCATACAGGATCTCTCTTGCAGCAGGGCAATGGTCATACTAGATTTACAGCAGGATGTCATCCTGAGATAAAAAATGCACCATCTAAAAAATGTGAACATCTTTTGATCAGTCCTTCACCAGCCCGTTATATAGACTATTTTTAAAATCTATTTTAAAGATGTTCTTAACTAAATATTTTTCTGTATGTTTTTTCTTAAATGTTCGTTCAAATGAAGATCTTTGAATAAAACATCAACCATTTCATTTTTGTACACATTTATTTTATTACCATTGTAGCTATCATTTTTTGTATTAGTAGTGGTATGTATTTGTAACACATACCTATTGATTTACTATTATCACTTTGGTATTTGTGTTACAACTCACATTGCCATAGCATCAAGTGCATTTAACAGACTGTCTAATATCTGGAAGTCAAAGTCAATCAGCACACGCAAGAAAATGCGCTTATTTAATTCCTGCGTTATTCCAGTGCTATCATATGGATGTGAGAGCTGGAAAAGCTCTTTATCTTCAGAAAAGAAATTACAGTTTCGAAAACACATGTCTTCGTAGGATAACTAACACCCATTGAAGCGAATTCAAATCGAATGATAAAATCAGAGAAGAGACACATCAAAATTTCATCACAGATGTTATCAGAAAACGCTGTTGGTTCTACATCAGGCATGTCCTATGCGCAGACACCAACAGAATACACCATCGATCTCTTGAATGGATATGTACAGGCAGAAGAGCAAGGGGTAGACCAAAAGAAACACTCAGAAGAACAATACTTAGAGAAAGTAAAACAACCAATATTCATACTATTCAAGAACTGCACAGAATAGCTTTGAACAGACAGAATTGGAGAGATCTGACCTCTGCCCTAACTTCAGTGCAAAAGGAAAATGAATGAATGAATTTGTGTTACTACGTCCCATAACTGATTGTTGGATCTTCTCTGGACTTTTTGGTAGTTATATCAGTTTCTTTTCATTGCCCCCTATATGATCAAAGTGGATGTTGGTGGTAATTCGTCCTTTCATGCTGACACACCCATTATGATATTGAACAATTTCTGTCATAACTAATTGAAACTATTTATATTAAACAGTGTCTGTGCATCCTTGTCTCACTCCTATTCTCATCAGGAATCATTTGCCCATCATTCTATTACCTTCCTTCTGGAATGTTTAAATGCTGTTTGATGACTCTGATGGTCATCTATATTGTAACTGTTTTTGCAAACATTAATATAATATTTTATAAAATATTTTAAAATATAAAACAAAAAAACATGGTAAAAAAATAAGACGAATTACAATATCTCCAAGTTCTATCTTGCTGAATTTGAAAGATTGCAGAGTTGCCGGCAAACTTTGCACAATTGATTTCTCCACATTCTCACGCAGAATCTTCACAACTAGCTCTCCGATGTAAGGCCACATTTGACTGAGGATCTGTGGTCAGAAAAAAAAAACAATCATTGGTTAATAGTTATACTGGACTTAACTGCACTCTAAAAATTCATATAAATATTTAGTTTCTTTCAGTCAATGAAATTATATGCTGATGCTCTGTACTAACTCATTCTGAAACTAGTGCAGATTGCAGGATATAGTCCAGAGAGTAGATTGCATTGTGTGATGATTTACAGCTTAGCTGCAATAGCTGTGCTTTTCTGCATGACACATCCAACTTTGGCGAGGTTTCTGCATGACACATCCAACTTTGGCGAGGTTTCTGCATGACACATCCAACTTTGGCGAGGTTTCTGCATGACACATCCAACTTTGGCAAGGTTTCTGGATCACATTGATCATCTATGGGTTAGGACTGCCAACTCCACCTTATAATCTCTTATGGAAGGGTAAACAGTGTTTCTATTCTTTACTTCAGTTTTAGGCTCCAGAAATACACTGGCTTTTTTTAATGTATTATTTATGTTTACAAGAAGGTTTAATGGTCCTTATAGTATGAATGCCTAATTGTACATAAACCATCATATAGAACACAAAAAAGAGAAGTAGATCGCCAAATTGAGATGGCAGAACAATCAACAGAGAAAGCTCAATATTGGGCCTACACAAGAACTACAGCAACCAGCAGTCCATTTAGAACAAAGACAAGGACTGATGGAGAGAAATTAATCAAAATCAAATCCATAACCTTTCGGGTCCTCAGGGTGCCACTCACAAACACACACAAATTCTGCAATGCCTCTATGTTATCAGTTCTTTGTTTGAGTGTGGATAACCGTATTCCTGTCCAGTCTTTAATATTATCAATCAACACTTTATTCTGAGCTCCTCTTCTTCAACCCTCAACTGTTCCCTGTAAAATAGTTTTGGAAAGAGAATCCTGCTTCATCACGTGGTCAAACCACACAAGTTTGCGATGCTTCACAGGGGCCACAAGATGTTCTTGTTGGCCTGCAAGAGGAATTATCTCTGTAGCGCTAAGCCTTTATGGCTTCCAATGTTAAGATGATCACCGATTGTACTCACACTCTGACGTAGTTTAAATTCTCTTTAAACATATAACCACCTTACCTTGTTCACCCATTCTGCTCTTTCTACATCAGGAAAATTCACCTGGAGATCAAATTCAATTCTTCTTTAGGGTCTAACCAAATTGTTCAAACAAATTCATAAAACAAAACTTAATTTTAATTTATCTTGAATATTTTTCTGTATTTTATACACTAACAACATTAAAGATTTTCATAATTATTTAACAAATTTGAACTCAAAACCTTGTTAAAGACTTTAATTGAAAGTAAATTCAAGAGGAGGCAAGCTAGAGGTAGGTAGAGATACAAGTGGGAGAGGAACATCATGATTTGGACAGACTGATAATGATGTTCGTCCGTCGTGATTGACGATGACCAAAAACTCAACCATAATAATAATAACAATAAGTAATAAAATAATAAGGTTAATAGTGCGTTTTTAAATGACTAGCAAGTCCAATGCGCGCACAAAATGTTCTTTTACAGAATTGACAACAATAGAAGGTATCTGTGTGAGGTTGAGATGTTTTTTCTTTTCTACGTGTCCGCTTCTGTCTTGCAGTTTCTTGTCTGAGTTCTTCTGCCGCTAGTGCTCCCGTTCTAATGCTGTAACGCCATGATGGACAGACTATAGTCTGAGAGAGTGCACCTTTGGCAAGAGAAAGGGTTAATTGGAGATCCATTGCAGCCAACCTTTGCTGTGGAGACTGCACTTAATGATGATGCACTCAATACAACAAATGCAATCCATATCGCATTGGTGCAAAGCTACAGTTCCTATCATCAACTGAGGGTTAGGCAATAGTAAAAAAGTGACAAGAGTTCATTACCCGCTTCATCTCTTCATTAAGTAATATGGTAGTACTGTCATGATTATAGTACGTACGCAGAACACAAATTGTGTCTGAGTTTTAAGATGACTCACAGACTATGGGTTAGTGGTACAAACACATACAAATAACAGTATATAAGACATTTTCAACGTTTCAACCATAAGGTCTTTTTCAAGAAAATACAAAACAGAGAACAAACAATAAAAAAAACAATTTTACTATCACTGAAGCACTAGACGGCAGACATTGAACAGCACAGACATTCAAGATGATAATGGCATACATGTACACAAGTATTGTCATAGAGGTGTGTTTTTTTAAAAGCAGAAATGGGAAATGAGAATGGAATAAAAATAAACCTGAAAACAACATGGACAGCAGTGTAATAAGGACCCCATCACCCGAAATCTAAATAAATGAATGATTGGAATTAAGACCCAAAGACCTAAGTTACAAAAATGATATATAAAAATATTTTCAAGGGCCTACCTAGTTCTATTATCAGTGGTGCATGATCTGAAGGTCATGACTTGAATATCATAGGCACCACAATGATCATCACCATTGAAATGTATGGCAAACAGGAGTAGGTTACAGTAGAATTACAGTAATTTTCATTATTACAATAACTCATCTGTATAAAAGATCAGAATTGATTCCAGTATGAATAAGTTTAGTAGGGCTTGACCTTTAGCTAGAACTTAATTCTTATCAGTAGAATTGCATAATTTTGTCTTCTTTCCTGAACTTACTAAGTGGCATTGTAGTTTCAATCTTTTTTTGTGTGCCTTAATTAGTTCAGTGTTTATTAAAGTTTCATCCCTAATATTGCCTCTATAACTTTATCTCTCATCTAAAGTGCCTTATAGCCTCCCTTTGTTTGTTTCTTATTTCTATCAAATGTGCCATTAACACTTTCATTGGCATCCACAACTTTCGTCAGTGAAGGATGCAATCCCTTTCACTGCTAGGCTGACTTTTGCCATCTTTGAATATTACTTTTCTCGTGGGGAATTTGCTGACTCCACACCTATATTATTTAGTACAGGCTTTCCTATTTATTTTATTACAAATGTTATTAAATTTCAGAATCAGTTATTAGATTGATTCACCACTGATAATTGGTTATCTAATAATTTATTTTCATTTTATTGCATATTTTCAATGAACACTTCACAAATTTACCATGTAGCAGGTGTTACCTATGTTACCCATGTTACCTATACGAAATTGACCATTATTCTGACTTTTAACAAGTAATAGTAACAAAACAAACTTAAAATTTGATACAGATCTGGACTATGATTAAAATAATAACAGTCATAGAGTCACTACACTGTGAAAATCACAGTTTATGTAACACAAATTTATTTACTTATAATATTTACATTTGTAGAAGTATTAGTTTATCAAAAGTACAGTATGGCTGCAATTCTTACAATATTACCTTGCCTGCGCTGTCTGATAGTAATAGGCCACATTTTACTATAAATTCCATAGAGTTTAGCAGTAAAAGGTAGAAAGATCTTTTAATTCAAATATTTACAGCCATAAATTGGGTGTGTTGGGCCATTGACATAAATAAAATGGTGACACAATACAGTTCCATTCTCTTGACAACATCCTGCTGGAAATCTAGTAGGAACACAGTCCTGCTACAAAAGAGATCCAGTGGGAGTTTGAGAATAAAGGCTGAAGAAGAATTCAAACAATTTAATGGGTGTATAAAATAAGATGTTGATGTTGACATCAACTTTCATCAAATATCTCCCTCCTCCTAGTCAACAACTGTCAAACTTGTTCAGTCCCAGCCCCCTCCCAATTGTTGACGTAGTGTATGGTCAGCTTCATACCACACAGAGATGAGGATTTCACCATGGACCAGCTACTATTGGCTGTTATTATTTTCATGAACCCATATTGTTTTGGGTCTCATACTTTGTTTTAACTACAATCTTACCATGGTCTGAAAGGAGAAGCACAGAATAGCAACACTGTGACATGCTATGCATATCATAAGAGTAAACTAAGAATGTTTAGTAGTGACATTGACTGCTCAATCACAAAGATCTAAGTGACACAAAAGTCACGTTGAAGTAGGATAGGCCAAAAATCTGGTCCACATGAGCTTCTTTGCAAAAAAAACTGTGGGGAACCCAAGATGACCTAAAATAAACCACTCCATACATGACCAATATTGGACTGGATGTTTAACAATTGATTGCAGAATTTGTGTAGTAGAAGCATCATTATGTGTGCTGTATTGGTATAGAAACATCATCATTTGTTTCATAGTATCTGTGTAAAAGCCCCATCAATTATTGTGTAATATCAGCAACCTGAAATGACCTAAAACAAACCGCTCTATACATGACCAATATTGGACTGGATGTTTAACAATTTCAGAAGAAGAGAACAGTTAGCTGTGAATCATGACACAACACATTCCTTTTTCTGAACTACAGCCTGCTATCTGGTGGGAGTTTGAGAATGAACCAAGAAGATGAACATTTTGTTTAGTCATGCTGTCACACACTACTACTATGAAATATTCTGCACTCTACCAGAATCATCTCTAAACATCTGTTCACTTGCACAACAGATAACAATTATAAACATCTGTTATATCTACCAGGGACAGAATATTAGTTGTGCACCAGCTGTGAATTTATATCTCAATTTATGCAATTTCAGTATAGCTACAGTACGCTATACACATATATGGGTGTTATAGTGGTGAGTCCTATTATGTCAGTAATAACGTATCATTATTTGCCAGGTTGGCTCTGAAAGTCCAAAAATTGGAAACACATGACACATATGAGGGATCATATTAAAGTCACTAATAGATTACATGTTGAATGATTAATATGACTAGACTCTGCATGAGGAAGATCTCACTATTGTTCTTAATATGTTCCTCTATTTCATGGACTAGTATTTCTGGTTTTAGAACATGTGAATATATTGGAATGAAAGGATAGTTTCTCGTGTTGGTTAATGGGTTGTACAAATCTTTAAAATACTCTAGCCACCTTGTTTTCCTGTCTTCTCCGTTGAATATGTAGGTACAGTTTCTGCTGTTTATGATTGCTGGATTATAACTCATTGTTTTTATGCTTTTGAAGAAGACTCTTGGTCTTTTGGTGCATATGTCAGACAGGTGTTCACCATATTCTTTCCATGCATTTTTTTTTGCTTGTTTGTTTGCTCATTTGACATTTCTTCTCTCTAAACAATACTGAACATAATCTTTTCGATTACCTGCTGTTACCCATATTTTGAATGTTTGCTTCTTTTTACCCCTTCGTTTTGTTTTTGGCACCACATAATGTTTTTAGATAATTTGATTATTTGTCATTGATGTTTTGATAATTGCTCATTCATTATGTATGTTGCCAATAGCAGTTGGTAGTTTTTCATAAACTTTAGTCAGTGCTTGGTGCAGGTTCTCTCTTATTGTTTCATCCTGTAGTTTATGAAGGTTCACACCTAGGTCTTGTTTTTTTCTTCATGTACTGTGCCTGTCTTGGTGGTATTCTTCCTGTCAGTATGACAGGTCTGTGGTCTGTATCTATTTCGATGAAACAAGGTAATGAAGTTTTGCCAGTAACACGAAAGACACATAGGCACACACACAAATCAACATTTCGACCAAAAGGCCTTTATTAAGGATAACATACAGATATACATAAAAAATGACAAGTAGGGACGATACAACGAAAATATTATATCCTTCTGGCCATTTTACTAGACATGTGAACGCAAGTTGTATCGTTCCTACTTGTCGTTTTTGTTCTGGCCATTTTACTATTTCTTCTTCTTCAGCATTCCTTCTCAAACTCCCACTGGATCTCTCTTGTTGCAGGATAATAGTCCTACTAGATTTCCAGCAGGATGTAGTCCAGAAAATGGAAATACGTTGTGCCGCCATTTTATTTGCGACAATGGCCCAACACATCCATCTTCTGCAGAAAAAGAATTATTTTGTAAATAAAATATTTAATAGCAGAAACTGTATGGTCAAAAAATTATAAATAGACCAATTTTAAAATTGGCCCTGGTATCAACTGTGAGGCACCTTAACCAGAAGACAATATGTTTGAAATCACCTTGCTTATGGTTTGAATATCAGTCAAACACTGTTAGCACTTACATTGTTC
This sequence comes from Meghimatium bilineatum, assembly GCA_034231615.1. Classification (NCBI taxonomy): domain Eukaryota; kingdom Metazoa; phylum Mollusca; class Gastropoda; order Stylommatophora; family Philomycidae; genus Meghimatium; species Meghimatium bilineatum. The sequence goes on along the minus strand of CM067314.1, from coordinate 30,273,560 downwards.
TGGCAATGCCTTTGGATATTGGTTCTCTGCAAAACTAAGGATCAACTCTTCACTGTGCTATAAATAGTACACAATGCTTACATTTTAAACTAAAAGACGTCATGGATTTCCGTGTAACACCAATGAAATTAATGGATGCCGTGACTTCACATCTCCAGACGCAAACGATATCAACCACATTTATAATTATAACTTTTATAACTAATTCATTTTTTTATTTATACCTGATCCTAACCCTAATCTAAATGATGCCAAATTAATATTCCATTTCAAATAACATACTTTAATTACAACTTCTCCAATCACACCGCAAAGGTTAGGTTATACCTTGAAACTAGAACAAAGGTCACAGTGAAGAGTTGATCCTTAGTTGCGCCTGGCTCTCTATTAGTGGTGCTTAAATGCTCAATAATAGTTTAATCGCAATATTCTGTAGGGGCCTAGATTATTGATATCCTAGAGTCTATACTTTTTTATACTTGGCCTAAACTACGGAATAAGTCTTCACTGTGCTATAAATAGCACACTGTTTACATTATTAACTATCTGACGTCACGGATTTCCGTGTATTGCCAATGAAATTAATGGCTGCCGTGACATCACATCCCGACAATCGCTGAGTCAAATCTAGACACAGACGAACTTAAGCATAACCTGTTTCCTTTCCAATTTACATATTTAAAAAAGATTTCCAATGATTTGTACTGAGCGATCAGTATTTCTGCGCGCTATACACGGAGCGAGGTGAAAGCACACATTAGAAATATTATTTATAATTCTAACCATAATCTAAGTACTTAACCGTAAGCTTGCCGAATCACACAACAAAGGTTAGGACATTCCTCAAAACTAGAACAAAGGTCACAGTGAAGAATTATACTGTAGTTGAGCCCCTACTTCTACAAGGATAAATCCTTAGTGTTAGGGAACAACACAACACACTAAAGATATGAGGGCTGGTGCAACATAAGAGCAATAAGGAGAGAAAAAAACAGATATAAGCAAGGAATGTTGCAACAAAAGCATACTAACACACACTACTTAACAATAAGGCTAGTGGCTACTACTACTAGGCTAACAACATCAACAGACTCCTACATAGTATGATGATACAGCCTTGTTGGTTTTTGCTTAGGTGTGTTTATTGGACTTACCCATGAAGGCAAATCATCCACTCTTGCCAGAATAACTTCTTTCTCATCTTTTGCAATACCCTGAGAGATAACTTTCTTATGTTGTCTCAATTTCGTGTGTTTTTCCTTCCAAACGTACACCACCAAGAGAAGCCACAGCCAACTGACTGAAATCTTGAAATACCCGACTAACCACACAACAGAAGCGATGCCTGCAAGCTTAAAATATCTCTGCACAACGTTTATCACCAATGTATCCTCTACAACAGCCCTTCGCATGCTTTTTGCCATCTGGAAATTATTAATCTCTCTACTTCGTTCAGCGAAGTCAGAAACTAAAGTGCATTTCTTGACAACAGTCAACAGGGCTTATAGTTTTATAATGGAAAGTGGAAAGTGACGATACAGACGATCTCTGGCCAGACATTTCAAAAAGACAATGTTAAAGTTAGGTATTTGGTCAAGGGATTAGTATTAACTATTAATGTGTTTATTTGATACATATTTAGTTTACGAACATATAAAATCGCCTGAAACTATTCTACTACGATTGTGTTTTAATAATAATATTGACACAAATTGTTTTAGAAGTAGACAATATATTAAATATAATTCTATTAAGTAGTTATTTAATTTGGACTTTAGAAAAATATGTTCACTACGTTTAAGATGTAAACAAAAAGTATGAAGTAAATTTAAAATGTAATTGCTGCATGAAATTATTGCTATTTTTCTATAATAGTTAAAATAGTGTTATTTTTCTACGTTTATATTATTACTTTTTACGTACTAATAATAACAACGGGATTAGAGACATAGTCCTACGTCTTTTAATATGTAAACAAGCAGTGAAGATGCACCCAATTTGATTTCACTAAAGCATTATTAATGGCTGCCTGACAACATACGGTAAACAATTCCAAATAACATAACCCATTTAACTGTGTCTGTGTCCTGCTTGTTAAGATTGAGTTTAAATGCATATCGCTCTAATTTAGTATTTCTCAATCATGTAAGTGATTGTATAATCAGTTTGTTGTTTTAAGCATAGTAATTATAAGGCATTTATTTTTAACATTGATAGCTAAGCTTTAGTTGTACTACTATAGTCCGTTCAGAATCGTTTGCCGAGATGTTAAATTATTTTTATCAAAAACGTATTGTTCATTTGGATTGATCATTTGAAGTTAGGTTTAGAATAATAATGTCGCTATAGAAATATTTTTTTATCAAAGAAATGTGATCCAGTATCAAAGATACCTTATTTAACCTATATTAAAAAAAAGTTAATCTAAATTATAAACAACCGCTGGATTATGTAGATGCTTACATCTCACATCTGATTATTAAATATAAAGGCATGACCCTCACGGTAGAATGTGCACCGTTCTAAAAGTAGTTGTTTCCACTGTACATTTGTATAAAGCAATGTTACATATGGAAATTCCCGTTTAGCACCAAATATTATTTTTCCTGAACTTAGAATTATGTGAAATCAAAATCGGATATTGACTCGATTTCAAGTCACAAGTCAGAGGCACGTCTCAATATTTACAAAATGTAGGCGGCACTAAGCATATTACCTTCTGCAAGTCTATGTGAGAATGAATCTGAAAGCGAAATATTTTACTGAGCATAACATTGCTATAAAGATTTATCAATACTTCTGCAGAGAGCGTAAAAAGGGACATCTTTATTGTTCTTTATCAAATCCTGAGAAGAGAACAATGCATATTTTAGGTTTGTGTAAACGTTCATTTGATCGAATAGTGGAAGCAAGCGGATATTTATTGCCAACAAATTCACGAAAGCAAGGAAGGAAAGAAAAGATAGACAGTTTCGATAAGGACCTAGTAAAAAGAGAAATATGTAGAATGTTTGATAAAAACGAAGAAGTGACACTTAGAAAGTTGAAAATTTGGCTGAAAACTAATAACGACATTGAAATATCAAAAACTTTATTATGGAAAGCTGTAAGAAATGCAGGCTTCACCTTTAGAAAGTATGCTGGTGGAAAAAACATTATTTGTGAAAAGCCACATCTGGTAGCTCTTAGAAGCAAGTATTTACGTGAAGGGAATGCGCGAGAATGGTTATGATATTGTGTATTTAGATGAAACTTGGATCAACGCTCATCATACAAATGAAAAGGAATGGCAGTTAGCAGATGGAAGTATTAAAAGATCAGTACCAAGTAGTAAAGGGCAACGTTTGATAGTTGCACATGCAGGTAGCAGACATAATGGGTTGTTGCAGAATGCTCATCTAATTTTCATTTCAAAATCCATTGACAATAGAGACTACCACTCCGAAATGAATGGGCACATATTCGAAGACTGGATCGAAAAAAGTATTCTTCCAATATTAGATAGACCTTCTTGTCAGATAATGGACAATGCTTCATACCATAACGTAGTGAACGTAGAAGATAGAATCCCAACATCATCAAGTACAAAAGATGCAATCAAAACGTGGCTCATAAAAGAACACATACCATTTACCGACAGGTACTTGAAACCCGAATTGCTTAACCTTGTAAAACAGACACAACGAACAAAGATATTTAAAATAGACAAGTTAATTGAAGAACATGGTCATAGATGTTTGAGACTACCTCCATATCATGCACACTTAAATCCTATAGAGCTAATTTGGGCAAAAGTTAAAGGACACGTAGCATCTACAAATACAACTTTCAAATTATGTGATATTGAGACTCTTACAAATCAGGCTCTATCAAATATACATAAAGACTACTGGGTGAAATGTGAGGATCATGTGTTACGCCAAGAAGAGGAATATTGGAAAAAGGAAGGTTTGTTGTTTGTTCAGCCGAAAACAGTAATCGACCTATTTGACTCGTCTGATTATGAATGATCATTACTCTGATTAAGTCTACACTAAAAAAAGTTTGATTTGCAAAATTTACAAGTTGATTTGTAAAACATTTCATTGCTCAATACCACCCAAGCAATTCAAAAAAATGTTATAAGCAAACCATCAACCATTACTTATAAAAATTAGCCCGCTTGATTCAATACAGAAGTTCAGATATCTTGGATCAACTATTACAGACAAAATTTCCTTACATGAAGCAATATATGTACTTATTTCAAAGGCAGCGACAACATTTGTGAAACTCACACCAAGAGCATGGAACAATATCAAATTGACTCTACGAACAAAAGATATATTTTAAATTTTTTTTACACCTGCCACCATGTAAAATTTTGTGGACACGCCTATGGGTCATCATTGCACTAGATTACTGTAAAATATTTTGTTTATGGTCGAAATAATATTTACATGGGCAAACATCAAAAGAATTCGCCGCTTTCAAATAACCGTTACAGCTAGACATCAAGTAACACATATGTTTTCGCGACATGGACATTTTAACAACGTATGCCAAAATTCATGTGAAATCATCAAGAACTTTTTGAATTATAAATCATAACATCTCGGCAAACGATTCTGAACGGACTATAATTTATATATATATATATAATAGTATTTTTTAAATTTAAATCTATCAATCAATCAATAAAACCCATAACCCTTCAGGGTCGTAGGGGTACCACATTGGAAGCTTCAGCACACAGAGTCCTCCAGCGATATCTATCCTCAGCGATGCGGATGAGTGTGGAAATATCTAGCCCTGTCCATTCCTTGATGTTGTCTGTCCATGTCTTTATTTGTCCTCCTCTGCTTCTTCCACCCTCGACAGTTCCCTGCAGTATTGTTTTTGACAAGGAATCGTGCCTGCATACATGTCCGAACCATGCTAGTTTTTGTCGTTTCACTATAATTTAAATCTATAATTAATAATAGGGCCTAATTTAAATTATATAATATTATAATGCTCAGCTTGCCGATCCATCAGCCATCTCAAAGGTGTACAAGCTTAGTTTACCAGCCAGTTATTAGCTCTGTATTCTTTTGATCTTTCTAGAGACCAAGCACTTTCTCTGTCAGTCGTTCATCATATAATTGTGGATATAGGCCTACTCAGGGGGAGTTCGGAGTACCTATGGATGGGTCCTGTGTGCAGTGATTATAATCTCTCGACTATCTAACTAACTACTAATCTACAATTGATGCATGAATATCTGTTTTACACTTCGTTTCATTCTTTATCTAAAATTTATTTACTGTCATATCATCATTCAGTTGAATATTTTATATTAAAAAATATTTTGTTGAAGACCACTTTATTAATTTTTGACTAATACTTAAATGTTTTCAACAGTGTCCATGAGCTGCGAAAAAAAAGCATTCCAAAATGCCAAGTGCCGGTGCTCTCCCAGCTCCATTCATAACACCAATCCATACAGACCAGAGCCTGCATTTGCCTGTGAACAGAATTGATACTACAACTTTAGTTGGGCTAAGCACTGGTGAGAGATGGATAGATAGCAGTTAGTGTCATGTGACATATTCTTTCCAGAATGTTGTCTTCCCAATGAATCCCCTGAACCCTTCTCTGCCTTGAGCCATGCTGCGTGCTTGGACCATGCAACTTGCATTTTCCAATGATGACCTTTTCATGTTATCGTTAGTCCATCGTCTGCCTTTTAGCAGTTTGTGGCAAATATATATATCTTTAACAAACAGTGTTCTAAAATAAAATAGGTAATAATGCATGTGTTGCCACGGTGTAAATGGGGCTAAAGAAGAGCAACACTGTAACTTGCCATGTATATTGTAAGAGGCAACTAAGGTGGTTTGGGGTAGAGTTGACTGTCCCATAACATAGGTCAAGTGCCCAAAAGCTATGCTAAAGTCAGAAGTGTCTAGCCGAAATATGCAAATATTGCAGGCAAGCTCTTAAATGATGACACGATATATTCCTTTCTCCAGCCTACATTCTGGTAATCAACAAGTGTTTGAGAATTAATGCACAAGAAGAAGAGAATCCATTTATCTTTCTGTGTGTCTGTGCATATATAGCTGTGTGTAGGTGCATATATAGCTGTGTGTCTGTGCATATATAGCTGTGTGTCTGTGCATATAAATCTATACTTGAAAATGTGTAAATGTTTCTACATCTATCTATCTTCTTCTTCTGCGTTCATTTTCAAACTCCTGCAGATTAGCAGGATGTAGTCCGGAGAATGGAATGCGTTGTGTCATAGTTTACAGCATTGCTGTGATATCTGCACCTTTTGGTCTGACACATCCGACTTCAGCATGGCTTTGGGTCACTGACCCTATATGGGATGGGACAGCCAACTCCATCCCATAACCTCCTTAGTCGCCTTTTACGACATGCGTAAACAGTGTTGCTATTCTTTGCTCCCCTTTTGGACCCTGGCAACACACAGGCGATCTATCTGTCTATAACCTCATAACCCATCAGTTTCGTAGGGGTAATATATTGAATACATCAACACACAGTTCTCTAGCGATTTCTCTCTTAAACAATGCAGATGAGTAAAGAAAAATTGTGTCTTGTCTAATCCTTGATGTTATTTGGCCTCCCCTGCATCTTCCACCTTCGACAGTTCCCTGCAATATTGTTTTTTGACAAGGAATCATGTCGGCATACATATTCAAACAATGGAAGTTTTCACCTTTTCACTATTGAAAGTAATGGTTCTTGTGGACCTGTATACATCTCTATTTTATTTCTTACGTACATATTGTCATATTTGTATCCATATGCACATTAACATATGTGTGTTTATATGAATTTGTAAAATGATGTATTAATAAGATCAAATTATCATATAGAACATATTTTACAGATGCACCAAACTGTAAGATCTACTTCACTACAGACGGAAGTAAACCGCTTCCATTTCAACGTAAAATTGGAGGAAAGGAAAGAACATTTAAGTACATTGCTCCATTTTGTCTTAAACCTGGCAAAAGAACATTGAAGGCTGTGACTGTGTCAAGGTTAATTTGATTTTCTCACATATTAATTCTTTTAGAATTGTTTCTCATATATTAACTCATTTAGTATTGTTTCTAACAGCATCATCATCACCAGGTGCCTTGCCAGACAGCGTAGGTGGTTATGGCTCTCCACAGCTCTCTATCTTCAGTATTATGTATCAAGATCATTGTTGTTTCTCTGCCATGCCAGGCTGTTAAAATGTATAATATTTTTTAACGTTATCACCCTCTGTCTCTGTTGCCTTCAAGCTTGCATGTTGTGACTATGAACTCCACATCTTTTTGTCTCATAAAGTGGCACAAAAATGAAGATTGTCTTTTTTTTAATATTATTGTTTAAGGCTCGTCTCGCATTTGACTCTTTTAACACCTCCAAATTAGTTTTCCTGGCAGTCCATGGTATTCTCACCATTCTTCTATAGAACCACATCTCTACTTCCTCTAATTTCCCACTTTCCTGTTAGTTTGACCATGCAAGGTTTTGTCCTTTCAGTATTGACAGTAATGATTCTTATGGACCTGTATACATATACCATTTAATTCTTACATAGGGCCTACACATTATTTGTTGATATTAGTTAAAGTGGGAGATTGGAGGCAACAGAGATGTGGTTCTACAGAAGAATGCTGAGAATACCATGGACTGCCAGAAAAACTAATGTAGAGGTATTAAAAGAGTTAAATGCGAAACGGACCTTAATCAACAATATAAGAAAAAGGCAATCTTCTTTTTTTGGCCACTTCATGAGACAGGCAGGTTTAGAGAACATAATCACAACAGGCAAGATTGAAGGCACCAGAGACAGAGGGTGACAACGTGAGAAAATATTAGACAGTTTGACAACCTGGCATGGCAAAGAAACAACAACGACTTTGATACATACTACTGTGGACAGAGAGCTGTGGAGAGCCATGACCGCCTATGTCACTTGGCATGGCACCTGATGATGATGATGATGAACTAATCTCAACCTTTGGTCAAGATCCCATGGATCACTGGATCAACAACCAATCAATCAATAAGCCTTAAAGTTACAAGAAATATAATCAGCAGCAGTTTGCTTATGTTATCTGATTTCGGAAAGGGAGCTGGAAATAGTAACACTGTGATGTACCACTCAAATCATAAGAGGTGACTAAGGAGGGTTGAGTGTAATATTAGGAGATGCAGATATTTTAGCAAAGATATTTATAGATCCTGATGCAATACAATTATATTCTCTGGGGGCACATTCTGCTAATCAGTAGAAGATTAAGAATGAACACAAAAGAAGAATCTGCTACAATAATTTTTTTTAACAACTTAAAAATTGTAATCTATAACAATGAATAAGCAAATAAGTGTTATAAATACCTTCCACTAATAATAAAAAGATGATAAAAACAATGATAATAAAATAAATAAAGATAAAATTGGTTGATATTTCGATCAAAAGCTATTCATCTGAAGAAACATAATAAGAACACATTTTAAAATAAATATGTTCTTAAATTAATATTTTATTTGTATTAATTACTATTACTTTAATCCATTTATATGGGGTTCTTGTTGGGAACATGTATGTTCCCCCGATGTGATTACTTCCCGTGGCAATGTTTGTCAGTTTATGTTTATTCTTTATTAATTTTAATAAAAAAATATTTAGGGTTAGGGTTAGCTATGTGAAACAAAATCTCTCTTAACTTAAACCCTATGCCTAAACCTAAAAAAATTAAAAGTTCAATTTATAACTTCCTCTTCTCCTTCAGCATTCATTCTCAAACTCCCACTTGATCTCTCTTATAGCAGGACAATGGTCCAACTAGATTTCCAGCAGGATATAATCCATAAAATGGAAATGCGTTGTGTCGCCATTTTTTACGACAATGGCCCGACACATCCATCTTATGCGGAAATTAATAATTTATAAATATCAATTGACAAACATAGCCAAGGGAAATAATCAAATTAATAATCACAACGGGTAATACACATTCAAAACCAGAATTGAAGATATATTGATCACAACTCCAACCCATTTTGTCCTTATTTACAAAAATTATAATTGTTTTTAATCATATTTTTCTTACCAGTTGTATGTATTTGTCATACTTATTATTTACTTATACATCATTATAAAGTTGGTATTTGTGTTATTCTGGCCTATATTGTCATTTTGGATCTTATCTGGCTTTTCTGGTAATTATATATTCATTTATGTTAATTGATTCATTTATGTTCATTTATGCCATTTTCTGGTAATTATATGTTCATTTATGTTAATTGATTCATTTATGTTCATTTATGTTATTTTCTGGTAATTATATGTTCATTTATGTTAATTGATTCATTTATGTTCATTTATGTCATTTTCTGGTAATTATATGTTCATTTATGTTAATTGATTCATTTATGTTCATTTATGTTATTTTCTGGTAATTATATATTCATTTATGTTAATTAATTCATTTATGTTCATTTATGTTATTTTCTGGTAATTATATATTCATTTATGTATGTTTTCCTATGCATGCGGTTTTGTCTGTGCGTCCCATCAATGGCCACTAGACAAACCACCCATGTAACAGAAAACCTTAGTAGATGACATGCCTTTATATTGAAGCTGTTATGGAAGCTTTGTAGCATGTCATCTATACAATTAATAGACCCCTTTTGAGTAGAAGGCTTCTTCAAAAGGTATTGCAATAAACCAAAAGCTGAAGTCTCCCAGGTTTTAAAGAAACCACCCAACTACACATAGAAAGTAAGAGCTAATCACTCACAATTCCTGGGGTTCTCAAACAAACAAACAAACAAACAAACAGTGTGTGTCTTACATTTTTAAAAGTTTGTTAGTTAAAATTCCTACAAAATAGAAATATAAAGATTTCAGTTTAAAAATTCAGATAAAAAAACTTTATTATAATCTATGTTGCTATTGTCAGAGATGGACTTCTAGAAAGTGCAGTAGTTTCAAAAGATTTCCATGTTGTGGACTTGGATAGGAGTGGTATGCCTGATGACTATGCCAGTCCTGCTAGCAGTATGACACTGCAGTCTTTCATGGATGAGTCTTCTGATGGAGAGTACAACCTGAAGCCAGGAAAAGTAAAGGGCGCAGTGACTGTAAGATTTTTCATGTATTATGTTTCATTACTCTTTTGACTTGTAAAATATAGATTGGCAACTATATTTTTACTAGTTTTTCTGTCAGATTCTGTCAGGTTTTCAGTATTTTCTCATTTATTTCATGTCAGAGCACCTTTGTTGCAACCAGGGACTTGACTTCTAGTTGTTCTTCTTGAGCGTTAATTTCCAAACTCCCCTGGATGTTTTTGTAGCAGGACAAATGGTCCTACTATATTTCCAGTAGGATGTAATCCAGAGAATGAAAATGCGTTGTGTCACCATTTTATTTGCGCCAATGGTCGAACACATACGTCTTCGGTCGTTGACTTATAGTTCAGGGTGCAAAGAATATAGCCACTGTCTTCTTTCCATGGATGTCATAGAGGTAACTAAGGAAAGTTGGGGAATAGTCTGACAATTTGTCACCTGTGAAAAAAAAAATCATCATTGTCACATCTAGTCTCAATTTTTTTTTCTATCAAATCATCCTCATGGATGATGAAGATATGCAGGCCAGCAGAAATGTCAACTTTGTCCTTTTGTGGAAGATTTCTAGGTGACTAGGAATGCAAGATGTGCCATCACTGCAGATGGGTCAGTAAATCTGACAGAAGATTGATATTATAATTGGCCCAGATGTGTGAGCTGTGCTTCTGGCAGGACTTATTAATCTTGGGATACTGATGCACTGGAATGCTTCCTTTCAAGGACTAAATATGCATCCATAACCATTCATAAACACATCCATACCTGCTAGACCTAATGCGAGGTGTCGCCTGATGCCACAATTGAAAAGAATCTGTTCTTTTGTCAGAAAGGCTATGGGCGGTTAAGAGATACCTGCCTCAACTAAAGAGATTATTTCTACACCATCATCATCACGTATAATATGATCTCATACTCGATTTTTCTAGTTTTTCTGCCCTGGAGAATATTTTCTAATTGATTTCATGTCAGAGATCTATGATAATTTAAAACTCTTCTCGTCACTGAGCCGCTAAAATCTACATTTTGGAGACCCGATATGCCAAAAGTCACTTAAATATACATTTTGAAATGAATTTACTATCTTGAATTATAAACACCATGATGTCCGTAAAATCAAACACACCATTCCTATTTGCGATAATTCTGTTCCAGAGATAATCTATCTAAAAAGGCATGCTTCGTAAGAAGCAATAAAGGTTGACGTTGAGCACTAATTTCATATAAACATGTGTGTGTGTTTACATTTTCAGTTTGTGTAACTTATTGCCACTTGTATTTGAAGTAATAAAATATAGATGTCCTTGATGTTTTACAGCTAGTTAGGCTTTGGAAATGTTCCAAAATAAGTTGGATAATAATTCAGATATTAGCTGTAAAGGCAAATGTAGGCCTAATATTTTTCCTTTATTAGTCCATGAGAATGAACTGAGAATGAACACAATAAGAATAAAAACCACAGAAATTGGTTGTCTCAGGCCATTGGTGGTGTACATAAAATGGCAACACACGCATTTTCTTTCTCTGGACTACATCCTGCTGGAAATATAGTGGGGTCATTGGTCATTGTCCTGCTACAAGAGAAATTCTGTGGGAGTTTAAGAATGAAAAAAAACCAGAGAAAAGGTATAGGGCCTACTATTCTTGACTCTAGGGCCTACTATTGATTCAGCCAAATGATGATAACTCTACGCATGCTAAGGATAATATATTTAATTTTCCTCAAGGGTTAGGGTTAGGTAACCCTAACCCTAAGGATAATATATTTATTTTTCCTCAACAGCAGTATAAATTTGTGATCAAATTAAATGTCAACATCTTGTAGGAAGTCATATGTCAGTTAAACCATTGACCACTGGGCTGGAAAGATAGGTCACTGATCACTGCACTGTTATAACTCTCATATACAGTTAGCAATAAATACTAAGTTGATGTAATGATGTTACTATATGGTTTAACTAGCAAATAAAAAATGAATAATAAAAAAAGGAACAAGGCCTCTTGCCATGTTACAGTCATCCTCTCCACTTTGTCGGATATCCACTGACAGTTTGATAAATAATATTCTGATATACAGTTACTATTAAATAATATTCCTATATACAAATAAGGTGGACAAGAAAGCGAAAATTAGGATTGAACTACAACTGCATCTGTGACCATTCAAGAAGTAAACATCAGTTGTGTAAAAAGAATTTGTGTTCATCTAATATTCCTGTTTGAGGTGTAATTTTTGTATTTTGTTGTTACAATTCTTATATTTTTATATTGTATATGGATTTCACATTCAGTTTCCGGTATCTTTCTTCTGATATGTTATATAACCTTCTATAGCTAATACTTTGTCTTCAGGAAGCTTGCGCCTAAATCATATTGTAGTCCAAATATTTATTCTAAAATTAATTACGTCCAAACCCCGGGAGTAATTCCACCCTGAAAGAGTTAAACTGTGTCAAACATGCTGTCTGCCATCTTATTTTTTCTCATTGTCCATTCAAGGCAGATGCAGATATGGGTTTCATCAATGAACTGTACTGTGGTCACCAACCCCGAGACAGGGTTATGGAGCTTGCCCATCAGAGCTGTTTCAGGTGGCCATAGTTTTATTCTTGTGGTGTGATGCAGTGAAAGTTCTGCAAAAGTTCTGTGTTTTCTGGATATTATTTGCAAGGGCACATTTCAGTGTCACCAACTTCAAACTTTCGGTACATGTGTTGTTTGTCTGTTGTGGCCTTCTTCAATCTAAAATAGTTTGTTCCTTTCTTCCAAGTCTGTGGAGAGCATAAAAATTGTAGCTACATGGGTGAGTTGAGTTCCATTCGATGTTTATGGAGCTTTTGATAATGGACTTCACTTCTGGAAATGGTACTGAATCTTTAATCTGGTTCCATCTTCTTAAATCACAGGAAAGAAAATAACAATGTGAGCCTACCTGATGCTTCATAAGTGTTCTCACGACAAATAAAATGATAAATAGTGACATTAGGAAAATTGTAAGACAATTCTTAGTGAGTTTCTTACAAGAAACAGCATTGACAAACAAAATTAATTGGGGAGATTTTTTTATGGGTGATAAAGAAGCTGAGTTTGAAAGTGGTGCTGCCAAAAATAAGTATTACTTTGGAACTTTTGGCATAGAAAAATGTTTCTAAACCAAAATAGAACTAAAACTGTCATTTGTGTAAATGTTGATATAAATGGAAGATCTGAGCACCTATGGTTGTGTCTGGAGTGGAATATAATGATCTGATGACTAACCATTCGATGGATGATCTGGATTTAGAAAAAAAGGAACACAAAAGAAGCAAATGAATAGAAAATATTACTGGAATATTTCAAAAAATGAATATAAAATACTTTGCTGAGAAGAGAATCTCAAAACTAATATGAGGTATCGCTGCAGAAGTGGGTATTAATAGCAACAATAATCACCCATGTGTTGTCAGAGCTCAATAGAAGAGCAAAGACTAACAACACTATTTACCTTCCATGCATGTCATTAGAAGTGACTAAAGAGGTTATGGGGGTTGAGTTGGCTGTCCCATCCCATATAGAGTCAGTGACCCAGAAGCCATGTTGAAGTCGGATGTGTCTGGTCAAAAAGCACAGATATAATAGCATGGATGTAAACCATGACACACTGAATATTTGTTCTCCAGACTACATCCTGCTAATCTACAGGAGCTTGAGAACAAATACAGAATAAGAAACGCGAGCAACAATCAATAATAATAATTGATTATATTTTTAAGTTTAAATGTGGTGACAAATTTGTTTCTAGAAAAAGTCATCACCTTTGAGAAGACCAGCACCAAGAGAAGCTTGGAATGATTCCTTATACCAAGATCCTGCAGCAACTGGAGCTTCTAATGAGAGTGAGTCTTTTATACACAATATAAAATAAATTTCTGTGTAATCTTCAAGTAACTTTATGCTGTAATATTTCTAAGATAAATAGCCTATCCAGTATTAATTAGTATTTCTTTGAGTTTTTTATTCCCCGATCTTTTGACCGCACCCAGCTTGAATTTTAGACAGTAATTAAATGTTTGATATATTCTTTTTACAATCCTTTTATCTGTCCAGCTTGAGGACCACTACAGACAATTTAGGTATTTACAGAATAGATAATATCATCTATGGCATGGAAAATAGTTTGGTCAGCATAACTTTGACCCCTTTTAGTTTCTCATATTTGTTCTGGCATCCAAATAAATAGACTGAATTGACCTGGAAGCCATGTGTGATTTAAAAAAAAATACTAGTTCAACTGAGAATTGAACCCTGAACCATATGATTAGGAAATCAGAGGTCTAACTAAACTAACTACACTATTATGACTTCCAATAATATAGGTGATATACAATAGGTGAATGTGATACGAGGCTTAGTGATTGTTTCTGCCAACATCTGCATGATATAAACCATGGATCTGGAATGTCTGCCTCTGCACATGTCAATGGCATGGACTATCTGGATGCCAGTGACATTTAAGTCACTGCCATTAAATCCGCTTTTGATAGAATTTGATATGCTCTTGAGAGCCATTAAATCTGTCTGCATGGTACTAAGGTGTCACAGCACTTCCCCCTGTTTCTACACAAACATTTTTTATTCTCGAAGGCAACTAATTTCTTATACATTATTGCGGAATGCTGTCTTCCTTCATTCTAAGTATGTGACCGATGTATGTCCAGCGGCGTTTTCTGATGATGTTCGTCACATATTCTTGTTTTGTCTCCTCTCTTAGTATGTCATTTGATTTGAAGTCTTTCCAATTAGTATTTGTGATTTATCTGAGGCATCTATTCTCGAAGGCAACTAACGTCTTATCCATTAGTGTGTTAGATTTCCAACTTTCACATCCATATGTCAATAATGGAATCTCACTTGCGCTGAATAGTCGCAGTTTGATGTGTTTACTTGTGATCTTCGATCTCAAGATGATTGAAAGTGTGTTAATGGTTGTTGATTAATAAAAGTTGTTGCTACACAGGTACATAATTTTTCCAAAAATAAAAATCATCGCATTTTTCATTTATTTTCTTCATTCATTCAAAATTTTATTTGTTGTTATTTGTCATTCTGTGTTGTTGTTGTTGTTCGTCCATCACATGATGATGATGTATGTGTTATTCCTCCAGCACATGATGATGATGACCATTTGTTACATCCACTTTTGAAAATTCAATTTTAGTTATGTCCTTGATTATGAGTTCGTAGATGGCTAATAAGCATAATGTTATGCTTGGGGATTCTACCACTTGTGTCTTGTTCTGCTCTTGTTAAAGACATTTTGGTGGAAACATTGATTTTGTCTTTTCTTATTTAAATATAAATCTACATTATAATGTGTTTTCACTTTTTACTATTGACAGGTCAATATCCTCCAATTCCTGATGGTCCTTTTAACCCAACAAATTACTCAGGGACTCAAATTAATGTCTGGGGTGCTCCCCCTGGTTCATGGCCAGGCATGAATTCAGGCAATGGTATGATGATGTTTGGAGCAGGACCACCAGCGCCCCCTTATCCTGTTCAATATGGGTTTCTGACTGAGCAAATGATCAAGGTAGTGTTACAGGACAAGTGATAAGTATCACATTTTCTGAAGTGATAGGTATAATATTATAAAAAATTGAAATTGTGATAAACTTTAAGTTATTAGACTTACTGACTAAATATAGGTGAACAATAATAGGCCTACTCAAATTGTGCATTGTTAGCTATCAATCAATAATGTGCCATGCCAAGTGGTGTAGATGATCAGTTTTCTCCACAACTCTCTGTCTCTTGTGTTGTTAATAAGTTCATTCAGTGATATTCTTTTGTGTCACAGTGACAACCCATCCAGAAATTTCTCTCTTTGTCTTCCTGTCTCTTCTGCCCTTGATTTTCTGGGTTACTAAATGTTCATGTTCATGTTTTGCTTTTCTCATCACATGCTCTAAAAATCTTGACTCTCTGCTTCTAATTTTTGCTATAATTTGCCATTTTTCTCCAGCATCTCTAAGGACTTCTACATTAGTTTTCTTGAATGTCCATTATTTTTTACCTGTCAGGGTTCTCACATGCTACCTTGTTGGGATTCTTGCATACAGTGACTAGAATGAGGTCTGTGTCATCCCAAAACATGATACACTAGGGATGGTACAGCTGTGGTTATTCCACTTGCCTTTCACTGGTTTGTTTATGGTTTGCTCCTTTAGCCTTTGACCCTGAATGGAGCCTAGCTTACAAGACAGTAGAAGTTTGAAGTTAAAGTATCCTTCTCTTGGATGAGGTGCCCTTCCAATTAACAAATTCTCCTCAACTACACTGTCAACATTCTAACGATACAAACAATAATGATAATGATTTTGAAATAATAATTTTTACTGTCAGCAGATAACTCTTGACAGCACACAGGCTTTCTGAAAAAGTTATTTTCAGTTGTGTAACTAAGGCAACATGCGGACTCACTTAAGATCTTAAGGCATCAATGTGTAAGGGGGAATTTATGGATGCAAGTTTAGACTCCAATAGGACACATATTCTTGTGTGACATTATCCCAGGATTACCACGTCCTGCCAGAGGCACATCACACACATCTGGGCCAACTATCTCATCATTCCTCTGCCAGATTTGTTGACCCATTCAAAGTGATAACAATTCTAGCATTCCCTATCACCTTGGAGACTGCCACAAAAGGTACAATGTCTGCTAGGCTACATCTCTTTGTCATCCATTGGGATTCTTGATTCTTGATTAGAAACTGGCCTCACAGAACATGCAGATTCCCATAAGTGCTCCGCCCTCTGTTCCAGCAGCCATCCGACTCGATGGTGTTTCGAGACTAAAGCCGCTGAAACAGATGTCAACATCAGGGCACAACTCTGGCCCTTGCGACAGGTTTCTTTGTTGTTCAGCCCACCCACATCGTGCCCATAACTAGTTCAAGCACAACATCGGCCTGTCGGAACATGGTAACTGTTATCAAAGGTTACGACTACGGGATTGTATAGATGACGTGCATGAAGCTTCTATAAGAAGATAACCTCAATATAAAGGCATATCAATACTAAGTTTTTTTTTGCACGATTGGTTTGTCTAGTGAGCCATTGGTGAGACCCACAGACGCAACCCGATTGGGATTATTTAATAGAAGGTAAAAATAAGAAATTGAGACAAGATGCGGCAATGATGATTTTCTTCACTGGTGAAATTATGTCTGTCTATCCCCCAGAATTTCTCCATCAATATCACAAACATTTATCTACTATTTGTCATAAACATTTATCTAGTGATTGTCATAAACACTTATCTATTGATTGTCCTAAACATTTATCTATTGATTTTCATAAACATTTATCTATTGATTGTCCTAAACATTTATCTAGTGATTGTCATAAACATGTATCTACTGATTGTCATATACATTTATCTACTGATTGTCATAAACATATCTCCATCAATGTTACAAACAATCTGCTTCTTACGATATATATTGTCACAAACATCTATCTACTGCTTGCCATATATATATATTACTCCCCAATATAAACATTTCTCTATACAAGTATAATTACTCATAAACATTTTCCTACCATTTATTGCCTCGTCTCTCTAACCACGTTGTCATAAATATTTATTTACTTCTAAGGGTTTAAAGCCTAAAGAAGAGCACCATAAGTCTGACGGGGTTTCAGTCAGTGACATTCGGAAGTTAATAGAGGAAAACATGCCAAAGGTTCCGCCTCCTGCCATAGAGTACAAGCCGGTATGGAAGGATCCACCTCTAAATCCTGTCAGTCCTGGGAATGGTATGTAGTAGAGAAGATATAGAACTATTGAGATTTTTGGGAGGGGGGGACATGAGGCTAACTATGAATCTTTATCCTGATCATAAAATTTTAACTATAAATCTTTATTCTGACCATAAAATTTTAACTATAAATCTTTACCCTGACCATGAAATAGTGACAGTAAGAAAAGTAAGATATGAATGACACATCTGTACAAAGAACATGTGAAGTGCACATTTGTTTCTTCAAATGACACATCTGTACAAAGAACATGTGAAGTGCACATTTGTTTCTTCAAATGACACATCTGTACAAAGAACATGTGAAGTGCACATTTGTTTCTTCAAATGACACATCTGTACAAAGAACATGTGAAGTGCACATTTGTTTCTTCAAATGACACATCTGTACAAAGAACATGTGAAGTGCACATTTGTTTCTTCAAAAGTTTGTACAATTGTTGACTGTGGTACAATGTACCCTAGAAATGATATATACTGTTCTAGTGAGTTTTCAGAACAATAGAGAAGTCACATGACAGGGATGTGATAAAATTCCAGATACTACAAGAACAAATTCTTACAGGAATGTACTGAGAGATACAAGTGGGTTTGGACTGCCTTCTGTGTGGGTGTCCTACCCATGCATAAATTGTCTTACTGCAGTTTTCGGTTCATGTAGAAAACAATAATACAAGCCCGTAAAATGCATTGGAATCTGGCTTGCATTGGTTTCCATAGAATGCATAAGTAGGAAAGCGCAGGCGATGTAAAAATTTCCTCATGATGTTTTTTGTTGTGTTTTGTTTGTATAGCACACAATGTTTGTATAGCACACAATGTTTGTATAGCACACAATGTTTGTATAGCATTAATGGCAGGTTTATTAATGTAATGTGAATGAATACATTTCAGAATATTTTTTAAATTCAATAGTGCATTCATCTTTTGTACAAACAGTTGCTAGCAGTTAGAGATGCAGTTAATGATGAAGGAGTAACATTATAATTAACTGATGTGTTAATGATGTGTAAAAGAAATGTCACAGAAAAAAATGATGCAATTATATAAAAAGTCGGAATTTTTTCTCTTAATATAGAATGACAATGCATTCTGCAGAACCAGTGCATGCAAGATTCTGATACACTTTACAGGCCGGTATTATTTTGTTCCATATGAACTGAAAGTTCTATCTACACTTGACCTTTATCACCTGAATTGCTATGCAATTATGCCTGGTTTTTGCCCTGCATCTTTGTTTTCACACTGTGGTCTACTTGTACGCAATCTTCACCAGCAACTGAGTAGCATTAGCTGAGTAGCTGTAGTTGATGTGTATAATAGCTGTAGAATAGGTCCTACTTGTGTCAACACCACATCATGCAGGCTTGTATTACCACAATGGTTGACAGTGCGTAGGGTCTACCAACTATACTCAATGTAAGCTGGTCTAAGTGGTTGTGTTTACCAAAGTGCAGTGACTTATGATCTACTGAGTCCACAGTACTAATGTTATCCTACTGAAACACCAAAAAACATGAATTGCACAACTTTAAATAATTATGTCTAAGAAAAAATTCACTGGCATTATATTCATATTTTACCATCCAGTCCATCTACACATTTTATATACATACATGCTTCTTGATTCTTGATTAGAAACTGGCCTCACAGCATGTGGGACATTCCCATAAGTGCTCCGCTCTCTGTTCCAGCAGCCATTCGACTCGATGATGTTTCGAGTCCAATGCAGCTGAAACAGACGTCGACATCAGGGCACAACTCTAGCCCTGGCGACAGGTTTCTTTGTTGTTCCGCCCACCCACACCGTGCTCCTAACTAGTTCAAGCACAAGGTCGGCCTGTCGGAACAACATGGTAACTGTTATCGAAGGTTATGACTATGGGATTGTATAGATGATGTGCCATGAAGCTTCTATAAGAAGATAACCTCAATATAAAGGCATGTCATCTACTAAGGTTTTCTGTTGCATGGTTGGTTTGTCTAGTGAACCATTGGTGAGACCCAGAGACGCAACTGCATTCTCGATACACACATGCAAAGTTGTCAACCTTATTTTTCCATAAATCTGTATTTTTTAACAATTTATTTCTGCATCTCAATAAAAACATCTGTATTAAGCACCCAACACCCCCCCCCCCCCAAAAGAAGGATTTTTTTTGCTTTTCCCATCAATACATTCAATACATGTTTGTTCAATAAAAACATCCCCATTAGTAGTAATTACTGAAGATGTAACCAAATGATCTTTCTTTTTTTTTTTAAAAGGGAAGGAGGGGGGGGGGGGTTGGTCCCGCCCCTGATATTTGTATCAGTACAGAAAATCAATCTGTGCTGGTTGACACTTGTGACACATGTATCATTAGTAGTCTTTCTTCCTTCTCCTCCCCAATACACAAACAAAATGTATATCAATTAATATTTTTTTAATTTACAGATGACTATCAAGGAAACATATTGCACATTTTTGCACACATGTTGAACATGGCTAAATCTAAAAATGGCTTCAAAAGGAACATAGGAGAATACAAGATGGGAAAGGTTGTTTGTATTATCTTTCTGAAAATATGTTTAGAATTCAGCTTTATGTTTAATTTAGCAGAAAGAATTAGTAGGAAGGTAGCTTATCAAAAAGGCACCACATAAAGAAACGTTGTAGCAGCTGGGAGGATTGTGAGTTCTGGTGATCACTAAGATGGTGGGATGTATACCTCTGGCTATGCTAGTCAGACTGGACATGTCACAAAAGTAGATAGAATAAAATGTTTTGGTCACTTTCTTTGATTATACATTGGAATCCCTTTATACAAATTGTCTGGTATGATTCAATATTTATATAAACTAAAATTTTCTATGTAAAGTTATTCCTGTATGTGATTCTTCTTCTTGAGGTCTTTGACAAGGGGTGTTGATTATCATGCCTTCTATTATATGTGCTTTTGATTATTTCTGATACTGATGTTCTCCCATACCACAAAGCTAGGTTGTCAAGCATCTTTTTGCTTGGTCTTCCACGTCACTCTTGCTCTTCTACTTGCCTGTTGTTACAATATGTGCCATTTTTCTTCTTCTCATGATGTGTCCAAAAAATGTGGACTGTCTCTTTCTGATGCGAGTAAGCAGTTCTATTTTGAATTAACTTCTTTTAAGATATCTTCATTACACTTTTTATCTGTCCATGGTATTCTTAACCGTTTGGCTGTGGAAGGGAAATTTACCACCACTTTGCTGACATCTCCTTAAGGATCGACTGGTCATGTATTCATATAATTCATTCCTGAAAGCACCTTAAGGTATTCAAATTGGAATTTTGCTATAAATGTCTGCACAATAAAGAGGTTCCCCTGTATAGAACTTTTACTTGCTAGATAATACTCCATTTAATAGTCTAATTAATTTATTGAGTCTCTATTACTGCAGATCTTAGAGGCAAAGGTTGATGACGAAGGTGATGGCTATAGTTTGAAAATTGTTTTTGAAAAACCTGGAACACAAAGTAAGTAGTTCTTTCTCTAATGAATTGAAACAAATTAAATTTATCATTTTTTTCTTTTATTTATTTTAAACATGTTCTTCATATTCTTCTTTTACTACCTTACAACTTTTGTGTAAGGTTGGACGGTTTCGCTAGTGGACCATCAGGTCAACCGCCATGCAACAGTAGACCCATATATGCCATTAATGAGATTTATCTCTTGTAACCCACAGCACTTCATTTATACAAGTATAGTTTTACTCTTTCGGAATAACAACATCTCACAGCCTGAATGGACAAAGAGATTGAGAAAAAATTTCACAACTACATAGATTATGAACTTACACCAATTTTAAATATGCATCTATCGTGATGAAAACCAAAATGCAAATCATAAATTCAATCTTCATACCAACATTGTGTTATCAATGTCAGATATGTCAGAGAGAAAACTTACATGTGAAATGAGATCTCTAAGAACAGCAGATTGAAGAGATTACATGAACTGTTGAAAAATGTCTGTGATCAAATATATTGAAAAACAGAGACTGAAATGGTTCTGCCACTTAATGAGAATGAACCCTTAGTGGCAAGAATATACAAAATGAAAATGGAAATAACAAAATACAGAGGAAGACCAAGAAGAAATCCCAGGATTTCCAGAAATTCAGAACAAATCCCATTTTGCTATGCTTTTGCTAGCCTTGTTGATAATAATTCCTTTATCTTTCAGGAGGTAGATGTTGACAGTTTATACAATTTCTGACAAAAACACAGGCTTTAATTTAAGTAACAGAGAAAACACATGCTCTCATGTTCATATAAGGCTTGTTTCAAATACGTGGCTGTGTCAGTGGGGTTTCTGAATGCATGTTTGGCCCCCAAAAGGAGGTAATCTAGTGTGATTAATTGGTTCATTTAACGTAACCATTAATAATAATAATAATAATAAGACCATAACCCATCAGGGTCGCATGGGTGCCACACTGGAGACAGCACAAAAAGCTCTCCAAACATTTCTATTCTCAGCAATTCGGAAGAGTATAGAAAAATTATGCCCAGATCATTCCTTGATTTTATCAATGCAGGATTTTCTTTGTTCTCCAATTCTCCTTCCACCCTTGATTGTTCCTTGCAAAATAAATTTAGTGAATCAGGACTACATGTCCAAGCCAAAACAAGTTTACGCAGTTTCCCCCACTGCCAAAAGTAGTTCTTGATAACCTGCAAGTTTATTTATTCACTGCTGGATGCATATATTTGTCTTTTGTTCTATATAACTAATTCTTAACAAACTTCTGTAGCACTTGTACTCAATGTCCTGAATCCGTCTTACCGTGCCTGCATTGAGTATCCACCTTTCACATCTGTATAAAAGTATACTTAGCACTAGTGATCTAAATATATTGATCTTTACTGTAATACTGATCTCATTTTTCCAAATCATATCAAACCTTGCCATGGCAACTATCACCATCTCAAGTCTTACCGTAATCTCATTTCACAGATATATCCTCCGAAGACAGATGTGTCTGGCCATTGGCGCAAATAAAATGGCGACACATGTCCATTCTCTGGACTACATCCTGCTGGAAATCTAATAGGACTATGGTCCTGCTACAAGAGAGATCCAGCGGGAGTTTGAGAATGAAAGCTGAAGAAGAATAAGAATCTCACAGATATTTGAAGGTAGTAATTTATTCAAATTTGTAGCCATTTAACCGGAGATTTATGGTCAACTCGAAGAAGTTACCACCTTCTTGAACAAGTAACACAAATGTCTAAAATATGTCAATGTTTTTTGTTTTATTTTTCAGGAGGAATGAATAGGAAGGTGGTCACACCACCTATCAAAAAGACACCACCTAAAGAAACAAAGCCCAGATCAGTGTCACCACTGAGGGAAACCAAACCAAAAGTAGTAACACCTCCTCCTGCACCAATATTTAAACCAGTGGAACCACCACAGACTAAGACACAGAAAAAATCAGATGTCTATTTTGAGAAAGAAATTGAAAACATTCCAGTAAGCAATGTGTGGATCCTGCTATTCAAAATTATATTTTATTTATTTATAAATTTATAAATTATATTTATATGCTTTATATTAACAAAGTATACATGCTGAAAGGTCTAAATGTTCACCAGTAACCATGATACCAACCACCATGCAACAGAAAAATCTTAGTAGATGTCATAACTATATAATGACACTTCCCTCTTGTGGAAGCTCTTCAGCACTTCATATATACAATTATGTTTTACCCATTCTAAATCAGAAATAACTATAACAAAGAAGGTTTTAGCAGCTTATTGGCAGAAGGGTGTCTGCTTAACTGGAAGTTTTATTGGCTTGCTTGAAATAAAGAGTTAATATAGTTACTGCCATGAACTTCATACGGAGACAGTAAATATTCAAAACGGTCCTTAAGTCATTTGCTAAGTAATTTTTATTGTCTTACAAGAATTATTTTTTTTCTGACATTTTGTCACAAACATACATGCACACCCACCCACACAACAACAACAACATTAACTAACTGGGGTTGCAGGTGTGTTACATTCGTTGCATCAACACTCAGGGGGCACTAGCAACGTGAATGAGTGTATATACTAATAATAATAATAACAATAAGACCCATAACCCACCAATGTAGTACGGGTGCCACACTGGAGACATCAGCACAAAAAACCATCCAATCACCTCTATCCTCAGCCATTCTGTGTTTGTATCGTGTGTGTTTCCAGTGGTTAGCAAAATTTCATTACTCTGTTCCAAGCTTCAATTGTTGGATTTCAGTTTTGCTGCAGTGAGTACATATTACGGAATACATATTCCGTTTTCTGCCTTGAGAATTAGCATGTTGAAGTTTTGAGCCTTGTACTTGAGAATTGTAATTTTTTTCCCAATTTTTTCTTAAATAATATATAAATAAGTTCCCTGTTGTTTCTTGTAGTTTCAGCACTCCTTGTTAATGGGAAATTTTCTTATTCTTCTTCTGCATTCGTTCTCAAACTCCTGCATATCAGCAGGATGTAGTCCGGAGAACGGAATGCGTTGCGTCATAGTTTACAGCATTGCTGCGATATCTGTGATATTTTGACCTGACACATCCGACTTCAGCATGGTTTTGGGTCACTGGCCCTATATGGGATGGGACAGCCAACTCCATCCCATAACCTCCTTAGTCGCCTCGTATGACATGCATGGAAGGTAAACAGTGTTGCTATTCTTTGCTCCCCTTTCGGGACCGACAACACACAGGCGAATGGGGAATCTTACAGTGTTTAATTTTTTTAATTTTCAATGCTGATTACTATTTGTTTGTTTTCCATTGCCATATTGCTATTAGATCAGCTTGTGTGTTGCAACATGTTTATCACCTCATTCACATAGTACGCTGTCCTCTTTTGTAACCCATCTAAATTCTGGCCACTGTCATTATTGAATTATTTGCTACTGTCTGGGTCACCATCAACTTGACCACATCACTCACAATATTTGAACTGATAAAATTAATGATATATGTTTAATTCAGGATCACCTAGCTGTATGATGGTGATGTTTGTTTTATGTTTCTTTTATTAACTTTGAGTTAACAACAATTTTCTTAATTTATATATTTCTATTTTGAACAGTGTGAGGGAACCCTAAAGCCATTTGATCCATTCAATGCAGAGGCTGATGCTGAAGTTTTGCATAATGCTATGAAAGGAATTGGTAAAATTATTAACTCTGAAGGATATTTTGGTTATTGTTGATTTTAATTGAATATTCACACAGAGTCTAGTTTATTATTGTTTTTTAATTCAAGAATCATAACACAGGGTCTAGTTTGTTCATAATTAAATGCTCTCTCCGCAACGGAGGTTGAATGCAACAGACCTCCACCATCCCATGTCTCTTGCCTTACTGGTACATTCTGCTAGACTGTAACCTTTCCATTTTTTTAATGTATGTTTAGATGTTAATATTTTCCTCATGTCATTGAAAGTACTTTTAGCCATTCCTATTCTCCTTGTAACTTCTGTTTCACATCCGCCATCATTTGTGATTATGTGTCTGTAATATTGATAACTTGTTATTGTTTTTTAATTCAAGAATAATCACACAAGGTGTAGTGTGATATTGATAACTTGTTATTGTTTTTTAATTCAAGAATAATCACACAAGGTGTAGTTTGTTATATTATAAAAAATCATGAAGCAAATGGGATTTGAACCGGGTCCATTCAGATGACACACAATCGCCTCACAACTTGAGTCAACACGTTAGCCATCTTCGAAAACCACATCACATCTCTAATACAGATTATATTTTAGTCAAGATTTTCAAGGTCTTTGGACTCATTTTCATTGTATTGGAAATTGTCATTGCAGGAAACATTTAATTATTTCATGTGTTTATTTATTCTTTGTTCTTATTTGTTTCTTTATAAAGGTCACCTTTGAACTGTAATACAAAAAAGCCCTTGTTCCTATATTTTTTTATTTCTCCTGTACATTGGTTTTAATATTTATTAATAAGATTAGAAAGAAGGATGGATGTGAAAATATGCATTATTGACAGTATAAGAAAATGACAGTCAACATTTATTGGGCACATAATGAGAAGAGGAGACATTGAGAACATAATGACAACCTGCAAAAGACGGATTTGTCGGACCATTGGTGCAAATAAAATGGCGACACAACGCATTCCATTCTCTGGACTATATCTTGCTGGAAATCTAGTAGGGCCATTGTCCTGCTGCAAGGGAGATCCAGCAGGAGTTTGAGAATGAATGCTGAAGAAGAAGAATAGTGACAACAGGAAAGATAGAAGGGAAAAGATCAAGGGGAAGACCCAGAGAAAAGACATTGCACAGTTTGACTAAATGGTTTCGATTGACGACACCAACAGAAATGATGACATATATGAGAGATAAATGTACATGGAGAAATATGATCGACACTGCATACTCATAGTGGAAATATTGGTTGTCCACATTGTGCTGACAATGTGATTGGTCGTCCACATTGTGCTGACAATGTGATTGGTCGTCCACATTGTGCTGACAATGGGATTGGTCATCTACATTGTGCTGACAATGTGATTTATGACAATATTAGTAGTGCTGAAAAATTCATCATTAGATGACAAGGATATGCTTATTATATATTGTTCCATGTTAGCTAGTGGTTAGTGCACCGACTTTAAAGTATAATAAGCTGAGTTCAATTTCTTAGTTCATAAAAAAAAACTGCTCCTAGATGAATCCAGCCTATGAAAATGGGTACCAATTCTTTTGTAAATGTAAAGGTGGTGATTTGGTTACACCATTTCTAAGCTTCATCCCTAGCACTGTAATTCTCTATGCATTTCTTTGGTGTAAATAGGGACTACTTTCTACCAATATATTACTACAGGCACAGATGAAGATGCATTAATCAATGTGCTAGCTTATAGAGCAAGTCCACAGAGGTCCCAAATTGTTACAGCTTACAAGACACTATTTGGCAAGGTAAGTAGAAGTACTTTAGCTGTCATCTGTAGCACACCTGTAGTGTGATTGTATTACTGTGAGCAAGGAAAACATTAATATATAACAAAAGTTAATGTTGATCCCCCAGAAGCAGCAGCTGCTAGATTTACTCCGGTCATACATTGAGGATTCTTTAGTAAGACAGAGAAGGTGGCAAGAATACAAAAATGATTCTGCATTACTTTTAGTAAGACAGAAGAAGGTGGCAAGAATACAAAAATGATTCTGCATTACTTTTAGTAAGACAGAAGAAGGTGGCAAGAATACAAAAATGATTCTGCATTGCTCTACTTATTTATTTCATTTAAATGTGACTATCTTAAAAAACTTTGATGGACAAGTCTTATGACCCTGATTCAGGGCTGATGACCAGAGTATAGTTGATAGAAAAAATTCATGTCAGCGCAGAACTCCGATAGGAGAATGAGAAAGATAAAGGTGAAGCTTTACTTATGTCTCAGTGTTGACATATGGATCATGCCAGTTCCTTCTAGTTGGTTTGCCTTATTAGGCGTAACTGAACTTGTTCCAGTGTTATATCAGTTCAATTATGTTATATCAGTCCAGTGTTATATCAGTTCAATTATGTTATATCAGTCCAGTGTTATATCAGTTCAATTATGTTATATCAGTCCAGTATTATATCAGTTCAATTATGTTATATCAGTCCAGTGTTATATCAGTTCAATTATGTTATATCAGTCCAATGTTATATCAGTTCAATTATGTTATATCAGTCCAGTGTTATATCAGTTCAATTATGTTATATTAGTCCAATTATGTTATATCAGTCCAATGTTATATCAGTCCAATTATGTTATATCAGTCCAGTGTTATATCAGTTCAATTATGTTATATTAGTCCAATTATGTTATATCAGTCCAATTATGTTATATTAGTCCAATTATGTTATATTAGTCCAATGTTATATCTGTCCAATTATGTTATATTAGTCCAATTATGTTATATCAGTCTAATTATGTTATATCTGTCCAATTATGTTATATCAGTCCAATTATGTTATATCAGTCCAATTATGTCATATCAGTCCAATTATGTTATATCAGTCCAATTATGTTATATCAGTCCAATTATGTTATATCAGTCCAATTATGTTATATCAGTCCAATGTTATATCAGTTCAATTATGTTATATCAGTTCAATTATGTCATATCAGTCCAATTATGTTATATCAGTCTAATTATGTTATATCAGTCCAATTATGTTATATCAGTCCAATTATATCATATTAGTCCAATTATGTTATATCAGTCCAATTATGTTATATCAGTCCAATTATGTTATATCAGTCCAATTATGTTATATCAGTCCAATGTTATATCAGTTCAATTATGTTATATCAGTCTAATTATGTTATATCAGTCCAATTATGTTATATCAGTCCAATTATATCATATTAGTCCAATTATGTTATATCAGTCCAATTATGTCATATCAGTCCAATTATGTTATATCAGTCCAATTATGTTATATCAGTCCAATTATGTTATATCAGTCTAATTATGTTATATCAGTCCAATTATGTTATATCAGTCCAATTATATCATATTAGTCCAATTATGTTATATCAGTTCAATTACGTTATATCAGTCTAATTATGTTATATCAGTCCAATTATGTTATATCTGTCCAATTATGTCATATCAGTCCAATTATGTTATATCAGTCTAATTATGTTATATCAGTCCAATTATGTTATATCAGTCCAATTATATCATATTAGTCCAATTATGTTATATCAGTCCAATTATGTCATATCAGTCCAATTATGTTATATCAGTCCAATTATGTTATATCAGTCCAATGTTATATCAGTTCAATTATGTTATATCAGTCCAATGTTATATCAGTTCAATTATGTTATATTAGTCCAATTATGTTATATCAGTCCAATTTTGCTATCAGTTCAATTATGTTATATCAGAGATTTTGATCATAAAGCAGCATGGACCAAAACAGAGAAAGGTTCAGGGAGCTCATTGGGAAGACAACTTTCTGGACAGAATACGTCACATGAGACACTAAACATTTTGTAGCAGGATAGTAGATGAAATTATAAATTGTTTTTATTTCATTGATAAATTAAAATTAAAAATTAATCTTACTACTTTTTATAATTTGTAAGATCTGCAATGATACCGTTATAATGTCATAGCAGTTATTTATTTTGTATAATATATACGTTTATTTATTTGTTTTATATATAAAGCCATTTGATGTGTGTCCAAGATATCACAGGGTTTGAATCCCGTTCATAGCATCTTGTTTACAAAAGGGATTTTTTCATAGATCCCTGATAATTATTGCTTGAAGTTACTGAGTTACGTGCTGTGAGTGGTACTCTTAGCAGGTGACATGCCACTTTGTTGAGAAGGATGAAGTACATATTGGGTAACCTGAATACAATGAAGTTAATCCTCTCATGATCTTTCAGCTTTTTTGTTTTCTATAGTAAAATTCAACAGTATAATACTTGTAGTTACTTATCTGTACTTAATTTATGTCCATAATACAAATTTATAGGACCTAGTTAGTGACATCAAGGGGGAGACAAGTGGAAACTTCTGTGAGGCTCTGAGAGGGCTGTGTCTTAAACCTGCTGAGTTTGATGCTCACATGTTGAGAAATGCAATCAAGGTGATGTGCAAATTTGCTTCTTTTAATTAGAATGGTCTGATTGTAAAAATTTTATATATGACTGATTATACAACATTATATATATGAGTTATTACAAATAATTATGACTTTTTAATTTAAATTTGAAGGGTGCTCACAAAGGAAGTTCACCATGTTATTTCAATGTGCTCACCAAGGAAGCTCACCTTGTTATTTCAGTGTGCTCACCAAGGAAGTTCACCTTGTTATTTCAGTGTGCTCACCAAGGAAGCTCACCTTGTTATTTCAGTGTGCTCACCAAGGAAGTTCACCTTGTTATTTCAGTGTGCTCACCAAGGAAGTTCACCTTGTTATTTCAATGTGCTCACCAAGGAAGCTCACCTTGTTATTTCAGTGTGCTCACCAAGGAAGCTCACCTTGTTATTTCAGTGTGCTCACCAAGGAAGTTCACCTTGTTATTTCAGTGTGCTCACCAAGGAAGTTCACCTTGTTATTTCAGTGTGCTCACCAAGGAAGTTCACCTTGTTATTTCAGTGTGCTCACCAAGGAAGTTCACCTTGTTATTTCAGTGTGCTCACCAAGGAAGTTCACCTTGTTATTTCAGTGTGCTCACCAAGGAAGCTCACCTTGTTATTTCAGTGTGCTCACAAAGGAAGTTCACCTTGTTATTTCAGTGTGCTCACCAAGGAAGTTCACCTTGTTATTTCAGTGTGCTCACAAAGGAAGCTCACCTTGTTATTTCAGTATGCTCACCAAGGAAGCTCACCTTGTTATTTCAGTATGCTCACCAAGGAAGCTCACCTTGTTATTTCAGTGTGCTCACAAAGGAAGCTCACCTTGTTATTTCAGTGTGCTCACCAAGGAAGCTCACCTTGTTATTTCAGTGTGCTCACCAAGGAAGCTCACCTTGTTATTTCAGTGTGCTCACAAAGGAAGTTCACTTTGTTATTTCAGTGTGCTCACCAAGGAAGCTCACCTTGTTATTTCAGTGTGCTCACCAAGGAAGCTCACCTTGTTATTTCAGTGTGCTCACAAAGGAAGTTCACCTTGTTATTTCAGTGTGCTCACAAAGGAAGCTCACCTTGTTATTTCAGTGTGCTCACAAAGGAAGTTCACCTTGTTATTTCAGTATGCTCACCACGGAAGCTCACCTTGTTATTTCAGTGTGCTCACAAAGGAAGCTCACCTTGTTATTTCAGTGTGCTCACAAAGGAAGCTCACCTTGTTATTTCAGTGTGCTCACAAAGGAAGTTCACATTGTTATTTCAGTGTGCTCACAAAGGAAGTTCACCTTGTTATTTCAGTATGCTCACAAAGGAAGTTCACCTTGTTATTTCAGTGTGCTCACAAAGGAAGCTCACCTTGTTATTTCAGTGTGCTCACAAAGGAAGTTCACCTTGTTATTTCAGTGTGCTCACCAAGGAAGCTCACCTTGTTATTTCAGTGTGCTCACAAAGGAAGTTCACCTTGTTATTTCAGTGTGCTCACCAAGGAAGTTCACCTTGTTATTTCAGTATGCTCACCAAGGAAGTTCACCTTGTTATTTCAGTATGCTCACCAAGGAAGCTCACCTTGTTATTTCAGTGTGCTCACAAAGGAAGCTCACCTTGTTATTTCAGTGTGCTCACAAAGGAAGTTCACCTTGTTATTTCAGTGTGCTCACAAAGGAAGTTCACCTTGTTATTTCAGTGTGCTCACCAAGGAAGTTCACCTTGTTATTTCAGTGTGCTCACCAAGGAAGTTCACCTTGTTATTTCAGTGTGCTCACAAAGGAAGTTCACCTTGTTATTTCAGTGTGCTGACAATGGCAGCTCATCTTGTTGATTGGCATAATTCAGTAGGCCTATTTGGCTTTTTTTTGGTTTTTGTTTAGCATGTAATGACAAGAAATCCTAAGGAAAGAAAGTTGTAGAGATTAAGGATAGCTTGAGATTTAACATAAAAGAAAGCTGAGACAGAGAGATATGAAGTTGAGTTGTCCTTTTCCGACACCATTTGAGGTGTTTTGGGATATAGGCCTACAGTGTTCGGTCCATGTTTTTCTTGACCAACAGCCTAAGAGATAGACTAGTTTAACTTATTTGTAAAGATGTTTACATGGTCAATGTAGAATTTTCTTCACTCTTGATTGCCCATAAGATGATGCAATGGTAGAAAGAATATGTCACTCATCTGTACTTAACAAAATATTCCACACTTCTCAAGTTTTGGCTAATTTGTTTTAGGAAATAAGGCATATGTTATGTTTTAAAGAAAATTATTGTGTGGGCATATATTTTTTAAAAGGAAATCAAGTTTGGACTTTTTATTTTTAAGAAACAAGCTATTACTTTTTAATAAATAAGGTTGTACAGTTTTTAGAGAAATAAGATTGGGACTATTTTTTTAAAGTAATTAAATAGGTCATTGGATTTGTTTGTTTTAAAAAAAAAAGTAAATATAGTTTAGCCTGTTTTTTTTATATAGGAGCCTATGTAGAAATGACAGGCTGTTGAAATGAGTCATCTGCTAATAATGGGTAAAGTTATTGACACAATCTCTGACCTGAAATATTACGTTTATATTTGTGCCAGGAGATGTGAATGTTGAGTGTAATAAGCAAGCAGATAAATGTGCTAGAATGATCAAACTGTCAATAGGTACATTTATGATTGATATTATATAATTAATGCACTGAGGGACCAATAAGAAAATGTTCAGAAGTGTGAATAATGATCACTTTCAAGACTGCATGAGATTGGTATAACGATCAGAACAGTCCATAAAGAGAAACATAATAGAACAGATACGCTAAGACACTGAGTAAACCAACTTCAAACTGGAACTATCAACAGCTACACTCGTTTTTTAAATCTTTCATGTACTTTTAATAAAATAATAATAATTTTGAATAAACTGTGCTTTTTTTGCTCTTATTTCAGGGTCTGGGTACAGACGAAGATGTTTTGATTGAGATTCTGTGCACAAGATCAAATGCCCAGATACAAGAAATAAAAAAATGTTATCAAGAGAGTAAGTTTAAAAATTGCACATAAGAAATATAAAATAATCATAATTGTTACAGACACTAATAAACAAAAATGTATAGTATTTTGGACACAAGATATCCAAATTTCAAGAAAATTAGAATCTCTAAAACTAAATTGCTGGAGGGGGGGAGGCTATATTTTAAGCAGCTAATACAAATTGGGAAAGGAATTAGCTCCAATTACTGCTGCCAGGGAAAGCAGGCCAAATGGATGCGCATGTTCAAAAGTTGCTTCAAAGGCAATGCTGAAGTCAGATTGCCAGTCTAAAAGACACAAATATTGCAACCAAGCTGCAAACTATGACACAACTCATTCCATTCTCTAGATTACATTATGCTAACTAGCAGAAGTTTGAGAAAAAATTCAGAAGAATTTCTCAACGTTTATGAGTATATTACATTTTCTATGTTTTACGTATTTCATTTTCTATCTTAAATGAATCCATATTTTTGCTAATTTCTTGATGGATGATCCTATTTTTAATACTAGAATTCCAAAAGAGCTTGGAGTCAGACATTATCGGAGACACATCAGGTCATTTCAAGAGGTTGCTCGTGTCCCTGCTACAGACAAACCGTACTGACAGCAAAGATGTGGACAGAAATATGGCTAACCAAGATGCAAAGGTAAGAAATCTACCTCAGATTTCTCTTCTACACTTACTATGTAACTTACTAGGTAAAAGATCTCTACCTCAGATTTTTCTTCTACATTTACTATGGAGTATCATCATCATCAGGTGCCATGCCAGCTGGCGAAAGCGGTCATGGCTCTCCACAGCTGTCCATATATAGTAGTATGTATCAGTGGTGTAACCAATCACTTTAATAGGGCTCAAAAGGTGTAAAGGATATACTTAGTTTGTACATGGTTTTCCTCATATGTATTATATCCTTCTCAATAGAACAGCAATCTTCCTGCTTAGAGTACCACTCATAACACCAACTCTAGACTCATGAAATAATCCAGAAGAACTTCTTAAACAGAAGGGTGCAGAAAACCAAGATCCTAAATGTACCTCCTTCTGGTGCACCCTGGAAACAGAAATACAGCTGCTCTTGCTGTATTCCTGGCCAAAACTTTTAGGCTTGTCCTTGGATGTGAAAGCTGTAGATGGAATGAGAATAACCTGCAAAGAGACAGAAAATATCTTCAAAACCTCTAGCCATCACATTTAATATCACTGTCGGCACACTGATGCAAGGCATCTGTATATTCTGTTTCAGCTGGCCTAAAAAGCAGAAACATTAGAGGGGTGACAAATGTCAATGCCCCTAACATACAGTTATCTTATGAATACATGCCAAATCTGGAAAACGCAGCACATACTACAGGGCAGTGTAGTGTACATGAATCAATTCAGTGGCAACGAAGCTACATTAGCCCAACATGAGACCAACTGGTGGAAGTGATGTTCATGCTCGAGAACACACAGAAGCCCTCATGTCCCATCACAATTGACTCCATTCAAAGTTGGAGTCATGACTTAGGTATTGGATACACCAACTTGAACATTACTCCTGGGTATGGAAGAAAACTTTGAATACAGCTCCCCACTGCACACAGGACAAGCATGGAACAAATGTCAGGGAATGCATTGTTCAATTGTCTGGCAGAAATAGTATTGAGACTCGAACTCTGGACACTGCAGGCAATGTAGAGGCAGGTGGAAGTTTCTAATGACACTGCAAACCCAACTCGACTGTCTGCCATTGCCCAACACAGCTCATACAGAAAAAATTGGATTCAGTACCCAAAGGCCCACTACAAAGCTCCTCATCTGAGATTCATATTTTACCTATGTCTTTTGGTAATATATGCAATTACGAAGGGTCAAAATACACAGACTGCACTTGGTGATAAATTGGAAGGCCATTTCAAGCGGACGAGGCTAGTGTGTTAGAAATGCACAAGTCAAATCCCAGA
Source organism: Meghimatium bilineatum (assembly GCA_034231615.1). Lineage (NCBI taxonomy): Eukaryota > Metazoa > Mollusca > Gastropoda > Stylommatophora > Philomycidae > Meghimatium > Meghimatium bilineatum. Next base: position 30,239,034 of record CM067314.1, on the reverse strand, counting down.
CCCTGACGTGTTTGGCAAAGCAGCACCTCATCTTGGAAGGTGTATCAACCATTAGTCTAATTTGATAGTCGTCGTTACCTAACATGGCTCATACAGATGAAATTAGGTCTGGGACCTAGGGACACAAAGGGTGGTACAATAGGAACAGCTTGCTGGCTGCGAAGCGCCTTGTCGGAGGAAAGCCAAACAATGGGTGATCCAAGCAAATTATCAGCTCGTCTCATGACATATACCCCCTCTAAGAAGAAAGTTCCTTCAATAGGCATTGCACTATGAAGCCTCCTGCATAGGAAAGCTCTGAGAAAACTCCCCACTGCACATAGGAAGTAAGAGCTAATCGCTTGTAATTCCTGGGGTTCAAGAAGAAGATAATAAGTTGTATGTGAATTATAATAAGATAATAAGTGAAAGTTATAAGATAATAAGTGAGTTATATTAAGTTATGTCCGACTCTGTGACAGAGTGATACAGGGCCCATCTGTGATGGCTAAGGTACCAAGTTCAATCCCCGCCACAGGTAATTGTGCATCCGGACCATTCAGAAAGCACTGGCAAACAACTGAACGTATTTATATTGCCTAGAAAATCACTACAGCCGAAAAGTGATGGGTTGATAACCACGTCCTGAATAGGATATGCTACCAATATATTAAATTATAGGATAATAAATGAGTGTTTGCTTTTACGATTTCTGGTTCTAGTTTATATCTAAATATGTGACAAAACTGTTTGACAGGCACTGTACCAAGCTGGGGAGCAGAAGTGGGGAACTGAAGAGTCACAGTTCAACAAGATTCTAGTGTCTAGAAGCTTCCCTCAGCTCCGAGCTACATTTGAAGAGTATAAGAAAATTTCCAAAAAGGATATCGAAGAGGTTTTGCAGAGCGAATTTTCTGGTGACATTCTCAGTGGTTTGAAGACAATAGGTAAGTCAGTATATTCCTCAGAGTTCTTTCATTACATTACTTAACTGCTCATGCTAAAATCAGATGTGCTGGGCCTACAAAGCACATAACGGTGGCACAGCGTAACTATGCTCCCGGCGGAAATCACACGAATATCCGTGCTGATTACAATGGAGCGAACGCAAAACGAACAAACAACTTAACTACTAATGTCTGAGTTAAATGTCGTCAGATGCTTATAACTGCAGCCAAAATCTTACAGATATGGGTCATTGAGCCAGATCAGCTTTTGAGTGTCTTCATGTGAAAGTCTGAATCTGGCATTGTCTGAGACTAGAAACCACATTGAATGTCTACCGTTCAGTCATTCTGCCTTTGTTGGTATATGCAGTTAAATCCTAGACTTTCTATGTTAGCAGTTTAATTAATTTCACCTTCAGTGCCTAAGAAATCTTCTTGGTGTCTGTGACAGGATTATATCACTGACAATGAGGTCCTCAAATAGTATAAGATGGAAACCATCTATGCTTTGTTGATAAAGTCTCAACTGTGTTGACATATACTTTTGAGAAACCACAACTCTTGACATGGTCAGATTTGTACACATATTCTCTTAGTGTACACACAGTGAAACCACATTTATATGCACCATATATACTCGTTCTAAATCCCATTCACTCATAAGCTGGTCTTCTGAAATTTTGAAGGAGAAAAAAAAAGTGCTCATCCTATTATAAACTGACCCACCACCGATTTTGGAAGAGGAAAATCAGAAAAAGTGAAGATACATCATCCCTGCCATTGTTGCCTTTCAATTATGGTACCTGTTAATGGTATCAATAATTATTGTAGGCCTACTTACCAGAGGCTAAAATCCTTTAAAGTCGGATTCATCGGAGTCTCCACACAATGCGTGAAACTCTTCTTCCATTTTAAAATTGTCCTCATACACATTGTTGTTATAATCTTCAGCCTCACATTGTTGTTATAATCTTCAGCCTCATATTGTTGTTATAATCTTCAGCCTCACATTGTTGTTATAATCTTCAGCCTTATATTGTTGTTATAATCTTCAGCCTTACATTGTTGCTATAATCTTCAGCCTCACTGTTTTTTCTTCATCTGATTAATCAAATAAAACATCATCTTCCGATCAATCTGCTATTTTAGTGTGCTGACATAAGCATAGATAATGACGATTTATAAATCACATACACCAACCAGTTGATGCAACAAAAGTAATAGGTAAAACCAACCTGTATTCTGCTTCTTTCATCAGTTGCACAGCATGCAAACGAATTCCAAATCTTGTCACAATGTAACCATTTTGATGACAATCAACGACCCAATCCTTAACCTTTTTTTCCAGTTTGGGAAATAATGCACACCTAGTTGAACATTATTTCTTGGTCCTTGGCATTTCTTCAATTGATATTTTATTTTTCCTCCACTGGCTACTTGTTTCTCAACAGCACAAAAATGGCCTTCTTGTGTGCTGTTTGTAAGCTTGTTCCTGTGGCGTCTTTGATTTCTGTGATTCATCTTTTACATGGTCTGCCTCTGACTTTATAGCCATTATGCCTATGTGTCATGGCCATTTGTGGCATGCTATATCTGTTGGTAATCTGGAAGCGTGTGAAAACCACTTGATCTGTTGTCTTTTGATGTGTTCCAATACTAGTATTGTTTTGGTTATCTGTCTGATGTTATTGTTTCTAATTCTATCTCTTAATGACACTCTGAGTATTCTTCGTAGACATGTCATTTCTGCTGTCACTATTTTTCTTGTGTCTTGAGCTGTCATTGTCCAGGTTTGGCACTGGTAGCATAGTGATGGAATAATAATAGTCTTGTATAATGTCTATGTTTAAATTTTTGTTCTTGAAAACACGTGTCATCTGTCACACGATGATGGAGACGGGGCTTGATGAAATATAGTCATTTATTTTGTTTTTTATTTTGTCGTTTTCTGTTGTTTGTCTCTTGAAAAAGGTTCAATTTGAGCCGATGCGTGGAGAATTGTCCTGTTTAGTTTTATTGTATGTTTTTTTATATATAATTTTTTTATATATTTTTATTAATAGGCAAGGTAAGTGTTTTAGTAACCTGTTTAACTCATTTTGCTTTACTATTTGTTCATTAGGTTACTGCGGCACCATCCACTTTGTCGGACACCCTCTGACCATTTGGTTATTTATATTTGTCATCTGTCCTAGGATCTGGTATGTTTTGTTGCATCTATTTTGCATCTCTTTACTGGTTTTCCCCTCTCTCGATATAATGCTTCCTAAGTAGTGTTGTCAGTAAGCTTAGTTAATGTTAATGCCTTATTAAGTCAGACATCTATGAAATGAGCTCACTTCTACTTTCAGTCCGATGTGTCAAGAGCAGATTCCACCATTTTGCTAGACAGCTGGAGAAAACATTAAAAGGTTTGGGTACAGATGATAGCACTCTTATTCGAATCATCATAAGCCGCTGTGAGATTGATCTTGTACAGATTAAAGAAGAGTTTAAAAAACTGACTGGACAATCTCTGGAACAATATATTGCTGTAAGATCTCTTGTTCAGTTTGTTTAAATATTTTGGTTTTAAGAAGCTGATGCTATTAGATTTGGTATTTTGAGGTGAGCTGGGCCATTTTTTAGAATTGGCTAAAAGTACTTTCCATGAAATGAGGAAAATATTGACATCAAAACAAGTTACAAACTAAAAATGAGAATTATAAAATTCTGCATTTATTCTATATAGATTTATAGCTCAGTAACATGGACAATGAACAAACAACTAGAAGACAGAATTGATGCCTTTGAGATGTGGATATATATATATAAATAAAGGAAGAACTTCATGGAAAGAGAAGAAAACAAACAAAGAGGTTCTAACAAACTTTGTATGAAGAAGGAATTATTAAAGGAAACAAACAAAGAGGTTCTAACAAACTTCGTATGAAGAAGGAATTATTAAAGGAAACAAACAAAGAGGTTCTAACAAACTTCATATGAAGAAGGAATTATTAAAGGAAACAAACAAAGAGGTTCTAACAAACTTCGTATGAAGAAGGAATTATTAAAGAAAACAAACAAAGAGGTTCTAACAAACTTCGTATGAAGAAGGAATTATTAAAGAAAAACAATATCAAACAATTAAAGTAGGCCTATTTTGTACATATTAAAAGACATGACACCTTGTTGCAGACCTTACTTGAGGGTATAGTTGAGAGAGGCGAGCAAGAGGTAGGCAGTGGTACAAGTGGGAGAGAAACATCATGAGATGGACAATAGAGTGGGACAGTAGGACCACTAAAGCAAGCGACGGGATTGTTGGAGGTTCATTTTAGCCAAACTTAGTTGCGGAGAAAACTCTTGATGATGAGGATGACAGGCCATAGATAAGTATGCTCTTTCATTACTTCTGACCCTCACATGAGCAGAGCAGTACATCCATATTATAGTCTAGTCAACCAAGTGGTTCAGAAGCATGACTGACTCCCTTCTTAAAATATATTTTTTATCTTACAAAACATGCTTTCTGGAGTTGAAGATTATCGCTGTGTGAGTTGGAATTTAATTCATTAACTAAACATGGGCTACTATCTCTGAAACTATTATGGAAATCCACTTCAAGTTGAATTTTATGGAAACCCACTTCAAGTTGTATTTTATGGAAACCCACTTCAATTTGTATTTTATGGAAACCCACTTCAAGTTGTATTTTATGGAAACCCACTTAAAGTTGCACTTTATGGAAACCCACTTCAAGTTGCATTTGTAAAAATGTTCATGAATGTTAGCCACTTAGAGAGATGTTTAATGTTTTATGAATTAAATGAATGCAACATGCAAGTTAGTAAATTAAATCAAATTAGCTAAATAGAACTGTACATGAAACTAACATTTATTTCATGTAATATAAATTGTATAAGATATTTAAGGTATAATTGTATAATACAAAAGGTAATCTAAATTGTAACTCCAAATTGTAAATCAGTGAATGCATAAAAAATGAATGAGGAATATGTGGAGGGACTGAAATTATATATATATATATATCTTGAAAGATCGATCTACAGCTGTCCAGCTCTCTATGCATTTATATCTTGAAAGATAAAACTACAGCTGTGCCACTCTCCAAAGATTTATATCTTGAAACATAAAACATATCAAGAACTATCCAACTGTCATTTATGGCTTTTTTTTCCCAAGCAGTTCATTTCTGCTGGACACTTTTTCTGTTTTCCAATAAAGTGTTCATGTTTCTCTTCCACTCTGTTCTCACTGCAAAAATTATCTCTTTGTTTATTGTTAGTTACTTCCTGAGAAATAAATCCTATCTATCTGAAACTTTTCATGTTGGCACTTTCATCTGGCACAGGGAAGAAAGAGTGAAAGCTCGCAACCCTGGGATCGGAGAAATAAGTAAGATCTGCAACTTTTCTATTTAACTCACGAACATTTTTTTGATAATTATTTTTTTTTTCAAATTGTTAAATAATTATTCATATGTATTGTGTTTTAGAGTGACACCACTGGGGATTACCAACGACTGCTTTTAGCTCTTGCTACAGGAGGAGCTCCTCCAAAAGCTAAGTGTATGTATGAAGTTAAGATGCACAAGTAGTTGGTCTATGTTTACATAAAAGTAGGCCTATGTAACTTCACATTTTCTTGAAGAAAATACTTTAAAGGCTATATAGAAAGACATCTATCTAATGGATAACTCAACTAGAAAGACAACAATCTCATGGATAACTCAACTAGAAAGACAACAATATCATGGATAACTCAACTAGAAAGACAACAATCTAATGGATAACTCAACTAGAAAGACAACAATCTAATGGATAACTCAACTAGAAAGACAACAATCTAATGGATAACTCAACTAGAAAGACAACAATCTAATGGATAACTCAACTAGAAAGACAACAATCTCATGGATAACTCAACATAAAGAAAAATGTTAGCAATATCATGGATAAGTCAAGTAGAAAGGCAAATTCAGACTGATGACAAGCATATAGAGGAGGGGAGAGGATTGCAAATTGTTTTTGCATGAAGTCCATCATAATTTTGTTTCTGAAGATTGGTGTCATTTGCCCTAGGGCTTGGTATGCTTTACTACATCTATTGTATATTTCTACAGGGTAATCAAGTTTAACAAATCATCGGTACATGACAAATATAAACATGAAGATACACAAAAACATTTATTTTTTCTTTTTGAGCTTTTCTTGAGGTTCCATTATCCTCCTTCTCTGTTGATTTTATCTATATATTTATCTACATACCGGGTATCTATTGTCTTTTCTCTGAATTTGTTGTAAAAGTCGTAGGATTGAATGACGATCGGGTTCGAGCTATCGTTTGGATGCTTGATATGTCGTAATATGTAATATTGTGACACCTCAGAATGTTGGTAACTCTTTCAACCAACCATCTTCTTGGTCTTCCTTTGCATCTTGCTGTTTCCATTTTCATGTTGTATGCTCTTGCTGCTGACCAATAAGGGTTCATTCTCATGAAGTGACAGAACCATTTCCGTCTCTGTTTTTAAATATATTTGACCACAGACATTGTTCCAACAGTTCTTGTAATCCTAACTCTAATTATATATAGACATTAGTTATAGTTATAATTTATAACTAATTATGTATAGTTAGTTATAATTCAGTTATTTGTTATTATAATGCAAATAAAATCACGTTGTTTGTGTCACCTTCACCTTCACAGCTGGCAAAGCCTTTGTCGAGTCGGTGAAATACAAAACGGATGAACAACTCGATACTGAAGTTAAGATGGAGAATGAACCAAAAAAGGTGATGATAAAAATTATGCAGGAAAGTGAGAATAGAAGTAAAAAGAAAATTATGTTTGATGAAAACAATAGCATTATTATTTTTTATATCTTCTTCTGGGTTTTCTACTGTACCTACAGATTAATTGAAATAAGTCCAGAAAACAGAATGCATTATATCATGGTTTACAGATTGACTGTGATATCTGTAGATTTATGCCTGACACCTGACTTCAGGCTTTTGGGTAATTTAGACCTTTGAGGAGGGATAGCCAACTCCACCTCCTAACCTACTTAGTTGTCTCTTACAACATGCATAACAAGTAACAGAGGTGTTATTCTTTACTCTGCTGGACCTCAATACCTCATGGGTGAATAATATTACTTATAGTGTTTAACTTATTTACACACTAAAATTCTGCTGTAAAGATTTTGAACTGTAAATGTTTTTACTATGACAAAAGAAAATGTGAAAAGAAAATGTTTAAAAAAATAAGGAACAAAACAAATATTATTAAAAATGGATAGCATTGATATTGCACACACAATGAACAATATTTTATATTATTACCTGCACACAATGAAGAAATTAGAAAACATTAGGTATAATATCATGTGTTGAACATATTATTAGCCAGCTAGTAAAATGGTTCAGTCACCAATCACCTAATGAGAATGAAGCCAAACAAAATACCAATAAGAAGATATAACAAAAGAATATCCAGATATAGAGCCAAGGTAGATCAAGAAATGGTGGAAAGTAAACATCAAGATAACCTTGAACAAATATAGGCCTAGACTCTACACAACCAAGGCAACACATCTGGCCTTAGAGCGACAACTGAGGTTCCCACCCCTAGGCTTAATGGCAAGTATGGATACTATCAACCATCATTCACCTGGGAAAAGACAATAGACATGTGCCATGTCTTACAAGGATTCAACAGGAGAGCAAAGAATCGTAACGCTGTTACCTGCCATGCATATCATAAGAGATGTCTAAGGTGCAAAGGTGTGGGATTGACTGCCCTACTCCAAGATCTCTGCAATGAGGAAACCTGATGAGGACACATGCCTGGACTGTTGAAAAAGAATAAACTCTCATGCCTCGAGATTGCAAGAAAGCCGCAGCAAAGTCTCCTCCGGAGTAAAAGACTTCCAGCTCGTAGCATTGATCCTATAGCCACAAAGAGTCAAACAAAATCATCTAGGACTTTCAAAAGCTCTGGCCACTGAAGATAGATGTGTTGGGCTATTGACGCAAATAAAACAGCGACACAATCCATTTCCATTCTCTGGACTACATCCTGCTGGAAATCTAGTAGGATCATTATCCTGCCACAAGAGAGATAACAACTAAGATAAAGCTTTACTGTTATCAATTTATGAATAAAACTAAGAAGTGATAACAGCTATAATAACTAATTTATAACAGGTGTTATCTGCTCTTAGTTTTGTTACTGCAGAACTCTCCACCTTGTCGGATATCCTCTGATAGTTTAGTCATTATTTATACAAGAGAGATCCAGTGGGAGTTTGAGAATGAATGTCGAAGAAGAAAAGCTCTAGAAAATGTCCCCTAAAAAATAAGAATGCCAGAGAAACACCAATCTGGGTCCCCAAAAAATCACAACCTGGCATAGGGAATGATAAACTCATACTATCATCATCATCATATCGTTCCCTGAGAAATATTTATATTACTAAGAATGCCACCATGTTAACACTATGTTTGTAATTTCCTATGCAGGAAACTCCAACTTTGAGGCCATTTGCAGGATTTAACCCAGAGCAGGATTGTGAAGTTCTTCGTAAAGCCATGAAAGGAATAGGTGAACAATTATTATCATCCTCACTTTTTCTAGAACTGACTTTCTATATGAATATTATATCTTTTCACTACATTTTATTTTGGTGTATACAGCTTCTATAACAAATTGTATTTTTATCTATTAGTAAGTCTTTTTGCAGGTTAATACCACAACAATCTTTTGTCCAGATTCATCAGTCACAAAAGAAGAACGGAAGATAAATATGAATAATAATGTAATTTTCAAGAATTATAAAATTGATTTTATTAATGCCTGTGCTGAGGACAACTTCCCTTTCCCATCCCACTTGCAATAGGTTGGACGCTGCAGTGTTGTAGTGGTTAATATTTGGTTGACCAGAAATTTAGAGTGTACTTATCTAGAGTGTAATTATTAGTTGTTAACACTTCTCTGTCCATGTTTGAGTTTAATCTTCACTGTTTTTATAGTATTTGTTATACAACTTTGTAATGTTCTACTATACTATATATGTTCTACTATGTTTGTTCTCCTATATATGTTCTACTATATTTGTTATACAACTTTCTAATGTTTTACTATGGCCTATATGTATAACTATATTTGTTATATAACATTATAATGTTCTACTATGGCCTATATGTATTATTATATTTATTATACAACTTTCTAATGTTCTACTAAATATGTTCTACTATATTTGTTCTACAAGTTTCCGATATATTTTCTGTTACAGGTACTGATGAAAATGCTATTATCAGTGTGCTGGGTTACAGATCAATGGATCAGAGACAGAAGATTGCTTTGACCTACAAAACCCAATTTGGCAAGGTATGATCTTATTTGACTATGGTATTCATTCATTGCTTGGTACCATAGCCTGTTCTGCACGCAGCCATCAACACATAATTTTTTTACTGTAGTGATTTTACAGACAATATAAATATGTTGAGTAGTTTGTCATTGCTTTCTGAATGGTCTACATGCACATTCCCTTGCGATTAAATTCAAACCTAGTACCATGGCCACCACAGAGCTGGACATTTATTCATTAAGAGGACATATTCTTTCCAGAACATTGTCTTCTTTATGGAGGTTCATCTGGGTAGTAAATCATCAACACACCATCTATTGGTGCCTGGGATGCAAGTCTGTCTGCTCTCTCATTAACGCAAATACTGACATGTCCTGGGTAGTAAATCCATGTGATGTCCTGTAGGATGGATATAGCTATGGATACCATCAACTCATGTCGATATCTGTCATTCTGGACGTTTCATAGTATGATCACAATAATGGCCTTGGTGATTGAAACCGCAGAGAGCCATTTGAGGGTAACAGTGGCAGCCTCAACATCCATCCTCATACTGGATGTAGTTTTTCCGTATGCTCCACTGTTCTCTGCAGGGATTCTACCATGATAATTGGCTACATAGCTCCTAGCCAGACTTCTTACCATAATTCACAGATCCATCTACTTATTAGCTAATTGCTGATAACTGTGAAGATGATGATATTATTGTGTCAGTGATGGATCTTTGCGTCATTGTGGGTCAGTGTGTCAATGATGGGTATGTGTGTCATATTGGGTCTGTGTGTCAATGATGGGTCTTTGCATTATAGTGGGTATGTGTGTCATTGTGGGTAAGTGTATCAATGATGGATCTGTGTGTCATAGTGGGTCTGTGTGTCAATGGCGGGTCTGTGCATCATAGTGGGTCTGTGCAACAATGATGGGTCTTTGCATTATAGTGGGTCTGTACGTCAATGATGGGTATGTGTGTCATTGTGGGTAAGTGTATCAATGATGGATCTTTGCGTCATAGTGGGTCTGTGTGTCAATGGTGGGTCTGTGCATCATAGTGGGTCTGTGCAACAATGATGGGTCTGCGCGTCATAGTAAGATAAAGATATTCCCAAAGCTTTTCTAACTTTCTACTTCTTCTTTTTTTTCAGGATCTTGCAAAAGAACTAGCAAGCGAACTTAGTTTTAATTTCAAGACTCTGTGTGTGGAAATGTTGCTTGGTCCAGCTGAATTTGATGCTATGCAACTCAACAAAGCTATCAAGGTAATTCACACTTAATCTTATTGTTATGAATCTCTGTAACTAACTATGGGGATGGTTACAACCTGGTCAAGGTATCTTCTTCTTCTTCTGCGTTTGTTCTCAAACTCCTGCAGATTAGCAGGATGTAGTATGGAGAACGGAATGCGTTGAGTCATGGTTTACAGCATTGCTGCAATATCTACGCCTTTCAGCCTGACACATCCGACTTCAGCATGGCTTTGGGTCACTGACCCTATATGGGATGGGACAGCCAACTCCATCCCATAACCTCCTTAGTCGCCTTTTACGACATGCTTGGAAGGTAAACAGTGTTGCTATTCTTTGCTCCCCTTTCGGGCCCCGGCAACACACACGCAGGTCAAGGTATGATACCTAATAGCCCAAATAATAATACCCCAAAAAATGATAATAAAAAACATTGTTTTACTATGGCCTATATGTATTACTATATTTGTTATACCACCTGGACATGTGGGTGTTAAGGGAAATGAAAGAACAGACCGATTTGTCGGTGTGGCCACAGTGACTAATGGCAGTTCATTGAATAGTGCTGATGTTTTTAATGCAATTATGTATTTGGATCAGTAGAAAAATATGGAGTGTATTTCTTCTTCCGTATCTATGGTTAGAATGTAGGACCTGGAAGTGAAGTATGGTGCTTCAAGAAATAGGAATCAAAAGAAGAGTTATCAACCAACACAGAACCGGAACAGTCAGCTGCCACATGCTGAAGGACATACTGAATATAAGATTGGAGCGCATATGGGTTTGTCCGGAGTGTCATGATAATGATCTGATAAGTAACGTGATGATAATACTGTCATTGATATGCCTGTTTCTCATAAGCTACATGTATTATCTTACAGGGTCTAGGCACAGATGAAGATGTGCTTATAGAGATACTCTGTACTAGAACCAATGAACAGCTCAAGAATATCAAGAATGCATACAAAACAAGTAGGCACTAAGTTTTAAAACTTATACGTTTTTAACACATAGATGGTTCTGTGTAGAAAATATCTATGTTGTTAATTATTTTTTAATACAAATTTTTATGTAGTTAATTTTTTTAATGTAAATTTTTATGTAGTTAATTTTTTTAATGTAAATTTTTATGTAGTTAATTTTTTTAATGTAAATTTTTATGTAGATAATTTTTTTAATGTAAATTTTTATGTAGTTAATTTTTTTAATGTACATTTTTATGTAGATAATTTTTTTAATGTACATTTTTATGTAGTTAATTTTTTAATTAAAAGTATTCATGTAATTCTTCTTCTTCGTCGTTCATTCTCAAACTCCTGCTGGATCTCCCTTGTAGCAAGACCATTGTCCTACTAGATTTCTAGCAGGATGTAGTCCAGAGAATGGAAATGCGTTGTGTCGCCATTTTATTTGCGCCAATGGCCCGACACATCCGTCTTCGGCGGGATTCATGTAATTAATTTTTTTTATTAGAAATGTTTATGTAGTTAATTTTTTTAAATTAAAAATATAAATGTAGTTAATTTTTGTAATAAAAATGGTTATATAGTTAATTTTTTTAAATAAAAATGTTTATGTAGTTAATTTTTTTAATAAAAAATGTTTATGTGGTTAATTTTTGTTTGTTTAACTCTTATTGGGCCAGGAACAAAACTGTGATTTTACCAGCATGTTTTTCAGAATGAATTTGTATCTATGACTTCATCAATTCTATTATAAATCATTTAATTATGCTTCCTATAATATGTATTATATATGTAAATGTTCGGCAATGAATTCTCTATATGTTTACAATGGTTAAGCATGTATCTGATAATTTAAAAAAAAAATTAGGACAAAGTAGACATTTAAATAAAAAATTACGTGATAAAATTAAATTTAAAAATTTCACTTAAAACTTTATTTAAACTTATTATATGCACTTTTAGCTCGCCAAACTGCTATATTTTATACTATATCCATATATACATAATTCAGGAAAGTTTTATTAATTAAATATTACATTTTTATTAAATTTAAAAAAATAATTTAAAGTGGTCATGCCATAATTTTTTCTGGCTTTTTATAACCATAAATCTTTACGTACTGTTGTTACTAAATGAATCAAAAATTGCTAAAATATAATCCTATAACACAATCCATAAATGAAAGCCTTCAGTAACTCAATGTTTCACCGATTTAGTTTTGTTAAACGTAATATTACTGCCAATAATTATATATAAAAGGAGATATAGGTGGGGGATATAAAAGAGGAAAAAGAATGATAAAATTTCTATGTCTCCTTATCACTCTATGCAATGTATATTGCATTTGCATAAGTCTGTGTGTCATATTATGTGATGTATTCTCTCCAGAACGTTGTCTTCCCAATGAACTCCCTGAACCCTTCTCTGTCTTGGGCAATGCGGTTTACATTTTCCAATGAAGTATTCATGTTATCTTTAATATCATCAGTTCATCGTCTTTTTGGTCTGCCTTTCCTCCTCCGCCCCAGTGCTCTGCCCTCCATTATTTGTCATTCTAGTTGTCAATATTTTTATGATGTGTTTTTGATTGTTATTTATTTCTTGAAGAAGATCCTCGTTGGACCGCAATGTAGAAAATGATCCTTGTTCTATATTTTATTGACAGTTTTTTTATATTTTTAACTATTGGTAGTTAGGTGTTTTATAGTAACCTTCTTACCTCATTTAGTATTTCTTATTTTTCACAAAACTCCAAGAATTCTACGTAGGAACTGCATTTAAAAGCTATTTAGTTTGAATATTTTAACATTAATCTGAATTTACAAAATGCATGCATTCAGTACATCACTTTTATGCTTCTTCTTCTTCAGCATTCATTATCAAACTCCTGATGGATCTCTCTTGTAGCAGGACAATAATTCTACTAGATTTCCAGCAGGATGTAGTCCAGAATATAGAAATACATTTTTGTAGCCATTTTATTTGTAGCAATGGCCCAACACATCTATCTTTGGGGTTTCATAGCTTTTAGATTGAAAAAATCCCGCCGAAGACGGATGTGTCGGGCCATTGGCGCAAATAAAACGGCGACACAACGCATTTCCATTTTCTGGACTACATCCTCCTGGAAATCTAGCAGGACCATGATCCAGCTAGATCCAGTTGGAGTTTGAGAATGAACGCAGAAGAAGAAGAAGAAGATTGAAAAAACTATCTTTTAAACACAGTTCATATAAGACTGCATTTAGAAGTCCTGCCTATTTGCTATATTTTAGTGTTCAGCAAAGATTTGGAAGCAGACATCACAGGAGACACATCTAGTGACTTCAGACGTCTTCTGATTGGTTGTCTCCAGGCAAATAGACCAGAAGGAACAGAATTTGATAGAAATAAAGCCAAGCAGGATGCTCAGGTAGGAAACACCGATGTTATTACAATAATCCCTGTTCACAAACAGTCTTATCAGTCAACTTTATGTCTGCCGTAGTTAAAAGTTGTTAGAAATGTATAATTGTATAAATATTGTTCCACCGAAGATGGATGTGTCTGGCCATTGGCACAAATAAAACGGTGGCACAACGCATTTCCATTCTCTGGACGACATCCTGCTGGAAATCTAGTAGGACTGTGGTCCTGCTACAAGGGAGATCCAGCGGGAGTTTGAGAATGAACGCTGAAGAAGTATAAATATTTAAAAAAAAATTATAACTTGTATTTATTATCTATGAGTATAGTAAAATTAACAGTAGGCTTCATGCAGAATAGTAATCCCACAATATACTCAGCACACACGATGGCCATCTCCAGAAAACTCTTCTACCACTGACACTGAAAGGTAACAACGGGTTTAGCGAATAGATAGATGGGAAATAGTATAAAAATACAGGCTTCATGGGGAATAGTAAACTTAAATATGTTCTTCATGGGAAATAGTAAACAATTACAGGCTTCATGGGGAATAGTAAACTTAAATATGTTCTTCATGGGAAATAGTATAAAAATACAGGCTTCATGGGGAATAGTAAACAATTACAGGCTTCATGGGAAATAGTAAACTTAAATATGTTCTTCATGGGAAATAGAATACAACTACAGGCTTCATGGGGAATAGTAAACAATTACAGGCTTCATGGGAAATAGTAAACTTAATTATGTGCTTCATGGGAAATAGTAAACAATTACAGGCTTCATGGGGAATAGTAAACTTAAATATGTTCTTCATGGGAAATAGTAAACAATTACAGGCTTCATGGGGAATAGTAAACAATTACAGGCTTCATGGGGAATAGTAAACTTAATTATGTGCTTCATGGGAAATAGTAAACAATTACAGGCTTCATGGGGAATAGTAAACTTAAATATGTTCTTCATGGGAAATAGTAAACAATTACAGGCTTCATGGGGAATAGTAAACAATTACAGGCTTCATGGGGAATAGTAAACTTAATTATGTGCTTCATGGGAAATAGTAAACAATTACAGGCTTCATGGGGAATAGTAAACTTAAATATGTTCTTCATGGGAAATAGTAAACAATTACAGGCTTCATGGGGAATAGTAAACAATTACAGGCTTCATGGGAAATAGTAAACTTAATTATGTGCTTCATGGGAAATAGTAAACAATTACAGGCTTCATGGGGAATAGTAAACTTAATTATGTGCTTCATGGGAAATAGTATACAACTACATTTTGTGTGTTTTTTAGGCATAGTAAACATAATTTTGTACTTTGATTGACATAGTAAACATTACATTCTTCATGGGAAATATTAAACTTATGATGCTCTTTATAGGATTTATTAAATTTTATAGAACCTACACTTTTTGGGATATAGACAGCTTAATTACATGCTTAGTAATACCAAAGTCGGATGTGTCATGCTGTTGACACATTTTACATTTTGGACTACACCATGCTGGAAATCTGGTAGGACATTTGTCCATATATAAAAGAAATCCAGTGGAAGTTTTAGAACAAAGACACAAAAAGACTAAGCTTAGTTAGTTGGCTGTCAGAACGTCATTATCACAGTACTCTGGACACGTCCAAAATTGTTCCAATCTCCTTTTCAGTATGTCCTTTATCATGTGGTAACTGCCTGATCCAGTTTTTCATTGGTTGATAGCTCTTCATTTCATTCCTATATGTCACTCAATTCCTGCAACTAAATGCACCACTCACAAGTACTGCATTCTAACCAAAGACAAAAAAACAAATTCTGCATCCTTTACCTGATTTAATTTTTCAATTGAATTCAAAATATAAAATACATGCTTTAATATGTAGGCCAGGTCTATAGTAAATTTAACTATACACATTCTGGGACATAGAAAATGTAAATACATGTTATATGAGGTATAACAGCCCTACTCATCTTTCAAAATTCCTGAACGTAATTCCATACATTGTCAGGTATAACAGCTCTATTCATTTCAGAAGAGCTGAATTAATTCCATGAGGTATAAATTCCCATTAGGTATAACAGCCCTATTCATCTTTCTAAAGATCTAGTTGTAAGGAACTATGCTAGAAAATAAATTCTACATTAGAAAACAGAATTTTCAACAGACAGTCAAGATTTATTCAAGAAATTAATATTGACTTTTAATGCTAGAAACAGTTGAATGCAGAATAACATATAGATATATCGAGTTACTCTTTACATATCTGTAAACTTATATTGATGAACTATTTACATACCTGTTAACTGCCAGAAGGATAATCCTGTTTCTGAATCTAAAGAAAATTCACTAATTCTTTATTTTACCCACACTTTTTGTAATATAATTTACGCACAAATTTTGCCCATATTCTGCATAAAGAGTAAATCATTAATATAAAAAACTGAAGGTCATACGGTGTATTCAACAAAAGCTGAAAATATTCTCTACAAATACAGAACATGTGTACTCGTTGATAGGTATGTCAAAAAGTGTTACTGATGTTTTCAGGCCTTGTTTGATGCTGGTGAGAAGAAATGGGGAACTGATGAATCAAGATTCCAAGCAATCCTTGTCTCATTAAGTTATGCGCAACTCCGGGCAACATTCCAAGAATATGCCAAGTTGGCTGGCAAAGATATAGAGGACAGCATTAGTTCTGAGATGAGTGGAGATCTAAAGAAAGGTTTTCTAGCCATAGGTAGGATCATATTTTCATCATTAGATCTTGAATTAATTACACATGTATTTACCTTTTTTTTGCTTACATATTTACATTAGGTTTTTTTTTTCTTTTGCAAACTTTTTTGCTGCCTCTTTTACTAATTATCCTCTCAAATTCACATTAAAAAAATGAAGTTCAAGTACAGTTTTATATGTTAATGGACATACTTTAAACAAATTAACATTTCAACCAAAATGTGTTTTTCTAGATAGGAACCTGCATTCTTCACCACAATTTTGATAAAGGCCTTTTGGTCAAAACATCCTTTGGTTATAATTGTGTTTATTCATAAAATTGTATTTTAATTTAGAATTGGATTTTTATGTATCCATTTATCTTCTCAAAGGCAACCATGTGTTGTCAGGGATGAAATGGGAGAAAAGAATAGCAACATTGTTATCTGCTATGCATGTTGTAAGAGGTGACTAAGGAAGTTTGGGAGTGGAGTTGGCTGGCTCATAGCATAGAGGGTCAATGTGACTCAGAGGCCTAACTGAAGTCAGATGTTTTGGATCAAAAGGCAATGATATCATAATCAAACTAGTTAAAGGAGGAACACTGGTCCACAGAGACAGATATCCACAGAAAGATGTGTGGGAGCACTGAGGAGCTGTAATATACAGCAGCATTTATTAAGAAAACTGAACTTTCTGTGTAGACATTTCAAACTGCAAAGAAGAAGATTAGAATGGACTACCTTCTGCTAATCTGCGGGAGTTTGAGAATGTACACAGAAAAAGAAAGTCTTCTAAAACAACTGAAATCTCAGTCTGAATCCTTATTTATACACACTCAGATTTATAGGAAAGAAGGATCATTTATAGTACTCAATAAGAGCATCTGGTTCTTGCTCATTGCTTCATAGTTATTGCTTTTTGCCTCATAGTCATGTCCAAAGACACCAATGATGTTTGCTTTTATCCCCAGGAATTACGAGTAACTTGCTCTTACTTTCTAAGTAGAGTGGGGTGGTTTCTCAGAACTTTCTTTCATACCCAGGAGACTTTAGCTTTCAACAAAATGTGATGCCTATTGAATAAGTCTTCTACTCTGAGGGGATTTAATACTAATTGTTTTCCCCAGGTGAATGATAGTTTATCGTATCCACACTTGTCATTAAGTGTAGGTGTGGAAGCATATGTTCTCATTCCAAGGCCAGATGTGTCACCTTGGTAGTGTTGAGTCAATGTTTTGTTCAAGGTTATCTTGATATTTTCTATCCACTGTTTTCTTGGTTTACCTTTGGCTCAATATCCGGATATTCTTTTGTTATATACTCTTATTGGTGTTTTGTTTAGCTTCATTCTCATAAGGTGACCGAACTATTTTACTTGCTGTCTTTTGATATCTTTGTTACATGATATTATACCAACTCTTTTCCTAATTTAATTTTTTTATTTTACCTAGTATAGTAACTTGGTGCTTTTCACAGAGACTTCATTTCATGACAATTTTCATTTGCTGCGAGATTGTTAAAGACCATGTTTGATATTGATAGCAGAGTGTTGATATAAAAATTGTAGATATTATCAGTTTTTTAATTTCCATTTTGATATTTGGGTGGAGAAGTAATGGTGAAAGTTGGTAAGTCAGTGTGTTTTCTGACTCCGTGTTTCTATTTCTCTTTCTAGTCATCCCTTTTCAGAAAAAAAAAGCTACCAAGATATTCAAATTCTTTGGCCTGTTTGTCTGATACCAATGACACTACAAAACAAGTAAAAAAATTGTGAATCTCCTTACAATGAAATTATTGGTGAAAATGGAGGTTTTACCAGAAAAGGTTTTCCAAAATAGATTTTTAAATTTTAGAATAGTTTTATCTTTGACCCTCCTGTTGATGGTAATCATTCATTAGAGAATAAATACACAGAATAAATACACATATGTGACAGTGCATTATTTACATAGAGAATAAATATATATAAATATGTGACAGTGCATTATTTACCGTATATGGAGAATAAATATATATATATATGTGACTGCATTATTTATATAGAGAATAAATATGTGACAGTACATTATTTATATGGAGAATAAATATATATATATATATATATATGTGACAGTGCATTATTTATATAGAGAATAAATATGTGACAGTACTTTATTTATATAGAGAATAAATATATATATATATGTGACAGTACATTATTTATATAGAGAATAAATATATATATATATATATATGTGACAGTACATTATTTATATAGAGAATAAATATGTCACAGTACATTATTTATATAGAGAATAAATATGTCACAGTACATTATTTATATAGAGAATAAATATATATATATATATATATATATATATATATATATATATGACAGTACATTATTGGATACATTAATGCATCTAAAAAATATAATTAATAATCTACAGTTCGTGTGATAAGAGGAAAAGCAGCATATTTTGCATCTGAACTGCACAGAGCCATGAAAGGCCTAGGAACAGATGATAACACTTTGGTACGCGTCATTGCATCCCGCTGCGAAGTGGATATGGTGGAGATCAAAGAAGAGTTTCAGAAGGCATACAAGCAGAGCCTAGCAATGTTTATCACTGTAAGAATCACAATAATATTTTGAAAAAAATTGTGTATGTTTCTCATTTTATGTTTAGGCATTTCTTGTGCTTCTGTGGTAATACATACATGAATACATGGTAGTATAAATGCTTCAGACGAATTCTACGAATTTCCTATAGGGAACATGAGACCAGTGTGTATGTAAGAAAGAAAATAGAGATGTGTGCAGGTGTTCAGCAGCCATTGCTTTCAATAGTGAAATGACAGAAACTAGCATGGTTTGGTCATGTATACAGACATGATTCCTTGTCAAAAACAATAGTGCAGGAACTGTCAAAGGGGGAAGAAGCAGAGGAGGGCAAATAAAGGCATGGACAGACAACATCAAGGAATGGACAGGGCAAGTTATTTCCACACTCATCCGCAACGCTGAGGATAGAAATCGCTGGAGGACTCTGTGTGCTGAAGCATCCAATGTGGTACCCCTATGACCCTGAAGGGTTACGGGTTTATTGATTGATTGATACATGAATATTAGTGTCGGCTACACCGAATGAGAAATGATGAAAATGAACTTCTCACTGACAATGTTGATATTGATAAACAGTATATTTATATTGATAAACAGTATATTTATATTGATAAACAGTATATTTATATTGATAAACAGTATATTTATATTGATAAACAGTATATTTATATTGATAAACAGTATATTTATATTGATAAACAGTATATTTATATTGATAAACAGTATATTTATACCAACTTTGTGTTATCAAAGTCAAACATTGGCACTTGCACTGTTCAAGACACAGGAGAGAAAGATAGCAACCTGTGAGATGAGATGTCTAAGGAAGATCGTTGGTGTCAATAGAACAGACTGTATAAGAAACGATGACTTCAGAAATTTTATAGGAACTGTACCAAGCATCAAATAAATAGAAAGGCAGCAGATCAAGTGGTTTGGTCATCTTATGAGAATAGAACCAAATCGCCTTTCAGCTGTAGCATATAATTAAAAGAAATGCAGCAGCTCAACAGCGGAGAGCAGCTAGAAAGTCACGGATAGACCAAGATCCGTCTACAGTCGTCATTCCATGTCCAAACTGTCCAAGGAAATTTACAGCTCGAATAGGGCTCATTAGCCATCTACGAACTCATAATCAAGGACATAACTAAAATTGAATTTTCAAAAGTCGATGTAACAAATGGTCATCATCACTTGTGACAAACAACAGTGAGGGAACAACATAACAGAAGAATATCTGGGTACAGCACGAGAGGAAGACCTAGAGGCAGATGGATTGATGACATCAGAGACATACTACAACAACATGGTATTACAACAACAAATGCAACATATTTGGCATTAGAAAGAAGACTTAGGCTCCCCATGACGCTTCGTGGCATTTGTGACTAGGACAAGACAAGACAAGACTGAAAATGTTAGCCGTTGAATATTAACACAGCAAACAAAAAGTGATGAAAATTAGCTTCTCACTGAAAATTTTAATGCTTTTGTTGTTATATTTCTTCTCAGTAACTGATCACAGCTGTGCTAAATTCTGTACACAATGACTTTCACCCTGTGCTATATCCTAACCCTAACTCTAACCCTAACTCTAAATCTACAAAAGTAAGGGATCTGTTACAGTAATGGCTTTTTATTGATACCAGAAAATATTTATACCACATGATGCGATGTTTAATGTATATTTGTGTTTGACGTTTTCAGATTAAATCAGTTTTAGCAATGATGTGATAGATAATCCAAAAAAACAATGATTAACTCATCCATAGGAATTAGGTATTAGGTCTGTTGATTATTCTCTTCACACACTGTACATGTCCATAGGTGCTCAGATCTCCGTTTCAGTAAATCTCTCAGGGTATAACAACAGATAGCTTCGGTTTTATGTTGGTTCACTAATCTTTTTGAGCTCTTTGTCAGGGGTTCTTTATGGGCCACGCCCATCTTCACTCCCAATTCCTGCATTCTCGATATTGACTTATGCTCATTCAACTCAAAATCCTCAAATCGTGAGGACTGAGGAAGAGCAATGAGTATGTCTGCTCTAATTAGGAATTAGATAGAATAAGTAGACTTGTTTGTAGTAGCTAAAGGGTTAATTCAAATGTTGATACATTGGCCGGAAACGCTATAGTAAATATCACACCAATTGGATATATCTGAGTTAATTTGGTAGTTACGGAGACACAAAATGATGAAGAGGATGTTGAAAGAGACAATGTTCTTTTTTAGAGAATAATAGAGTTACTAGAGGAGAAGTAAGAAAATGTGTCTGGAAAGATCGAAAGAACCCACAAGCAACAATTTACTAAGACTCCTTTTATATGCTCTTAGATTTATGCCATCTATGTAGGACACCTCTCAAACAAATATGCTTCTACAGCAATGAGAATAAAAATGAATAAATTATATCAGGCATATACTTAGAATAAATGAAACTAGACTGCCGCTACAAGAATTAAAATGAGTATCAGGTGACACAAGAAAGAGAGAATGACCAGGAGAATCTCTTCACACAACAGCCATCAAAGATGATATATCTATGAGTCTCAACAGCATACAAGAACTATACACACTAACATCACATTCCTCTAACTGGAGAGCTCCAGTTTCTACTCTATGCACCATATTGAGCTGAAGGAACATAGATAGGCCTATATAAAATTGGCTTAGATATAGATCTTAGGTGAAGGCCAAGAAAACGCTGGATCAAAAACATCAGAATACTTTGAGCTAGCATTGACACAATGACCAGTGTTACCCGTATATTAGAGTGTATAATGACAAATGTGCATAAAACAGATGCATGAACCACCTGGGGTTAGACAACAGATAGAAATAGTTTTTCATATACCCGGTAATGGAAGTTTTATTAAATAAAATACGCATGTGGTTGCCTCTGTGGGTCTCACCAATGGCCCACTAGACATACCACCCATGCAACAGAAAACCTTCGTGGATGACATGCCATTATATTGAGGTTATCTTCTTAGAAAAGCTTCATGGCACATCATCTATACAATTATGCCTCTCATACTTTCATTTTTTTGTTACAATGTATTTTATGTATGCACCCTGTGGTTGGGAGGGAACCAGAGATTTGCTTCGCAGTAGTGGGGAGGAGGAAACTGACAGCACTGTTTTTTCCTATGGCTGAAACCCATCATAGAGGCACAGTGACTCAGGACGTGACAATCCTTTTCACTTGAACATTTGGTTGCATGCCTGGAGCAATAGAGAATTTTGGCATAACCAGTAGTCAATTGGTGGCGGGGAAGGAGCACAGTGAACCCTATCTTGGCTACAGTGGCTAGGAGCAGTGCATAGGTTGAAACCTACCTCCCTGGAGGTGTGATTGTTGTTCTCTGACTCTGTCCCGGGGTGGGCCGAAAATCCACAGACTTTCCAGCAATATAATGCCATTTAATGGCATTAGGTCAAAGGCCATGAGCTCATGGACGGCTGGATCAGCAACCAACCAACCATTAAAGAAAACATTTATTGCTTACAAATTCTACAGCACCAACATATTGACTAAATGGTCTTCATAATTTTGGTAAACATCTGACTGCAGGCATGCATTTCTAAGAATAGTATATATACACGTTCAATATAATCTTGTTTTCTCACATCCTAGGATGACACATCTGGTGATTACAGAAAAATGTTACTTACTCTTATTGGAGAACCACCAAGCAAATAGTTAATCAGGTAAAGTCTATAGATGTCTCTGGCTAATTACTTTAATCATTTATAATCACAAAATGTTACAGATGATACTCGACAACTGTTTCCCTAAGTGAACAATCTATTGCCAGTGATAATTTATATTTAACCTGTAGCAATCTGAAATACGAAAGAAGGCTTTCGATAGTCTTCACAGACCATCTGGAAAATTCTTACGCTTTACAGCATCCCGATGAAATGCATCACTATCATGAAAGCTTTTTACTCCGATACGGCTTGCTGTGTAAGAACAGAAAGTGGTTTTTCCAGCTGGTTCCCAGTAACAACAGGAGTAAAATAAGGATGTGTTTTGTCCACAATACTGTTTTTCATCGCGATTGACTGGGTGATGAAGAAATGCACAGACCAAACACAACTAGAAATCAAATGAGTAAACAACAAGACCCTGGAAGATCTCACCTTCGCAGATGATATTGCTTACTGAGTTTAACACACCAAAATCTCCAAGAAAAAACAGAGAGACTCAAATTGTTTGCACAACAGATAGTCCTTTAAATAAACACACATAAAATGAAAATCATGAACTTTACCGGCCTGAAAGAACCAATTAAACTAGATGATAATATACTAGACAATGTTTCAAATTTCGTATATTTGGGAAGCAAGATAGCAGCAGATGGTGATACCAACTCAGAAATCAAGACTCGAACCGCTCTTATCTCCAACGCCTTTAACAAACTTTCAATCATCTGGAGATCGAAGATCACAAGTAAACACATCAAACTGTGACTATTCAATGCAAGTATGATTCCATTATTGACATATGGATGCGAAAGTTGGAAATCTAACACAATAATGGATAAAAAGTTAGTTGCCTTCGAGAATAGATGCCTCAGAAAAATCACAAACACTAATTGGAAAGACTTCAAATCAAACGACATACTAAAAGAGGAGACAAAATAAGAATATGTGATGAACATCATCAGAAAACGCAGCTGGACATACATTAGCGACATACTTGGAATGAAGGAAGAAAGAATTCCACAATGAGTCTTCATGTGGACACCAGAAGGTAAAGAAAACAGGGAAGACCAAAAACAATGCTCAGAAGAACATTTATGAATGAATTAAAATCAACAGGCATAAATGCACAAGACCTGCAATCCTTGGCAACTGACCGATAGGCATGGAAAACTATGAAATCTGCCCTATGTGCCAAACTAGGCAAAGGAGGAACTGACTGACTGATTCTGGAATCTACAAATGTCGATAAATGTAATCTAGTGATGTTGTTGTTCGTCCATCACAAGTGATGATGACCATTTGTTACATCCACTTTTGAAAATTCAATTTTAGTTATGTCCTTGATTATGAGTTCGTAGATGGCTAATGAGCCCTATTCGAGCTGTAAATGTCCTTGGACAGTTTGGACATGGAATAACGACTGTAGACAGATCTTGGTCTATCCGTGACTTTCTAGCTGCTCTCCGCTGTCGAGCTGCTGCATTTCTCTTCATTTCACAAGATGATGCGCTCTTTTTTATTTTAGAACGCCATGTAGATCTATTTTGTGCAAGTTCTTCCCATGTATCGTGGTCTATTTCAAAGGCTTTCAGTGAGTTCTTTAACGAGTCCTTGTAGCGCTTCCTTTGGCCACCTTGAGATCGTATACCCTTCTCTAGCTCACCATAGAGAAGTATCTTTAGCAGACGATGGTCTGGCATATGCACCAAATGACCTGCCCAAAGAATCTGTGTCTGCATCAGGATCGTGTCAATGCTTGGGATACCAGCTCTATCAAGGACAGTGGTATCTGGAATCTTGTCTTGCCATCTGATGTTCATAACTTTTCTGAGACAATTTGTATGAAAATGATTGAGTTTTTTCACATGACGTCTATTCACAGTCCATGTTTCACTAGCGTATAGCAGCACTGGAAGTACCACTGCTCTGTAAATTTTCAGCTTAGTCTGTAGGTTAAATCTAGTGATAGAAACCCCCTGTCGATAAATGTCTACATCAAAGTAGCCATTTGTAGTGATGGACAACAATCGTCCATGTTTATTTCCCATCATGCTCTTATAGTAAGTGTGTGCTAGACTGCCACTACAAGCATTAAAATGGGTATCAGATGGCAAAAGAAAAGAGGAATGTTTTAACTATGGAGATTAATCAAAATTGGTTATATTAAAACTTTAAAACCATAACAAAAATAGTGGAGGTTGTGGTTTTGGTAGTCCAGTTGCCATGACCTCTGTTAATTACTTACAGGAGCACCAGCATGCATACCATTTTGGAGAGGGGGAGAATAATCATCTATTAGATTGTCTAGATTGCAATAATGCCGGTTTATACAACACAATCTATCTAACTATTGTTATTTCTACTTCTGCTCTCTTGTAGCATATGGGGAGGAGGGGGAAGGGTTGTCCGTCTTTGGCCATTTGGGTCACATTGGCTATGGTCAGTCCATATCCCTTTAACGTTTCTATGATTGTTTCCACCCATTTAGTTTTTGTATTTCTCGTGCCTTGTAGTCCAATCTTCTGCTGTTGCATGCATTCCATTCTCATTTACCTTCTTGTAAATATGTTAAACCCACCCCCCCCCACTTTCACATAACATAAAACTTAATTTCGACTCTGAAATCCACATACATTCAGGAGCAGCATGTCTAATTTGTCTTGTTCTTCATTTTTCATTAGTTTCTCTCATTTTAAGGCAATAGAATATACATGAATAATTTTTCTTGCAGGTATCAAGAAATGCATTTCGTCATTTGAATTCACAAAGACAGAAAATCAAAATTCATCTGTGACCAGCAATGATTATTTATTTTTTCTTTTACTAGATCAAATTCTTTTCTTACAACATTTTTGTATTTGTGTAAGATTGCATCTTATTCTCCACTTATGTCACATGCTTCCCTGAGAAATTTGTAATTAGTGTTCGTGATCTAACCCTCATTTATTAATGATTTATTTATCAAAATATTCATAAAATAAAATATATATTTAATAATTTATATTACAAGCTATACACGTATATTTTTATGCATTTTCGTCCTCTTTAGCTTTCCTTCTCAAACTCCTGCTGGATCTCTCTTGCAGCAGGACCATGGTCCTAATAGATTTCTAGCAAGATGTAGTTCAGAAAATGGAAATGCGTTGTGTCGCTGTTTTATTTGTACTAATGATCCAAAACGTCCATCTTCTGCTGATTATTTATCTCATATTAGAAAAGGGAACCTCACTACTAATGTGACTACTGCAGATCTTCCCTATTATAAATATAGCATGATTGCATATAAACACACTCTAAATATATGTCATTTCATTGGCCAACAATATGACTATTTTTATATGCTTTTAAAAAGGATGTCATTATGAAAGAAATTGTCTGCGACATTCAATTTTTAACAGCTTATTCAGCATCTCGATGAAAAGAAGTTGCAATCTGCTTCCTCCAAGAACATAGCATTTTGCTTGCGATTTGGAGGTGTTTATTTGGCCATTCATATTGTCACTAACAACAAAATATAATAGATGTAGGTGATACAGTGCTACACTTGTCGCCAGGAAAATGTCCATTCCTTCTGGCACATGGCTGCTTCTTCTTTTCGCTTTAACCCTTTATGTATTGCAAGTCTGGGGTAGAAGATGTGGCTGCAAGACACCAAAATATCAGACAGGTGGCATGCCTACAACTCTGTGGACACACTCTCTAGGATCACCCATCAGATATTTAATCATTTGTACAAATTTGTTGATCCTCATTCAGGTACCCACAGAAACCATCAAGCTGTGTCATAAACCCACAAAGATCACAACAGAAGGCAGAAGGTACAAACTGACATATCCTGCAATCATACATGTGCCAACTCGTGTGGTGAAAATCTACTAAAACTCAAAATTCAGACCCTTTCAGCACCATTCTTCTTCAAGACATTGTCTGATATTTGCCACCGACATAAGTCTAACCCTAATCCTAACCCTAATCCCAATAGTTCATTATACAACTACTACAACCTAACCCTAACCCTTTTAATTGTATATTTAATCTTAACCCTACTCCCTGATTATATTAATAGTGTAGCCTAATCCTGACCCAAAACCGTGGCTATCCACAGTAAATGCCTTCTAACAGAATTCTATCAGACAAACACATTTTTAAAAAGGGCGAAGTGGGGGGGGGGGGGAAACAGTAATTATTACAAATATATGGATGTTTTTATAAGAATACGGATTTAAATTTTACAAAATATGAATTTATGAACAAAAAATGGACAGGCATGTCATCTATCTATCTATCTATCTCTCTATTATCTGTTTATCTACCTCTATCTATTCATCTATCCATAAAATTATCTATCTGTTTATAAATAGACCTATATCTATCTACATATCCATCTATGTGATGCTTCGTTTACAGTATGTTATCCTCACTGCCACTCTGTAAGCCTCTCAGTTCTGTACAAACTATCCAGCCTCTTCCAGTATCATGTCAGAAAGTCTTAGATATATTTTGTCTACCGTAGTCTTGGTCTGACTCTTGTTTTCTTTCATGGAATCTTTCCCTCCATGATTAATCTTTCTAAAAAGATCTCAAGGTGGCCAAAGGAAGCGCTACAAGGACTCGTTAAAGAACTCACTGAAAGCCTTTGAAATAGACCATGATACATGGGAAGAACTTGCAAACAATAGATCTACATGGCGATCTAGAATAAAAATCAGCGCATCATCTTGTGAAAAGAAGAGAAAGGCAGCAGCTCAACAGAGGAGAGCAGCTAGAAAGTCACGGATAGACCAAGATCCGTCTAGAGTCGTCATTCCATGTCCAAACTGTCCAAGGAAATTTACAGCTCGAATAGGGCTCATTAGCCATCTACGAACTCATAATCAAGGACATAACTAAAATTGAATTTTCAAAAGTGGATGTAACAAATGGTCATCATCACTTGTGATGGACGAACAACAACAAAAATCTTTCTAAACGATTGTGTCTCTTGATATGTTAGCTTGCATTTTTGATAGTTTTGAGGTGTCAGTCTTCTTCTATGTTCAGATCTTTCCGGACATCTGTGTTGGTTCATCTTTCTATTGATCATATTCTTGGTCTTTCTATAACATTCTAAGATCCTAAAATTTCTAAATGTTTTTTTTGTGTTTTATTTTTTAAGTTAATACAATGAAAGTTTTGTTTATGTAAACATTTCAAATAAAAAATCCAACATAGAAAAACATTCATGTTGTTTGCCTCATTTTGTCTCATTCATGTTGTTTGTTTATTGTACAATATTATTTGTATGTTTGCTCATCAACGTTATGATTACTTCATTGTATACTTTGGTTATGGGTGACTACATTATTTTACTGCACTGTATACTTTGATTATGGGAGGCTAACCAATTCGAGTTTCAAATATTCTATGTAAACAGTGACCTCAATATTATTTTATTACAAAGAACACCAGCAATAAGGAAATAGTTTTTGTTAATGAAGTCTCACATTCATTTCTAAACAGTTGGTCTATTGCCTTTCCCCAGGTGCATGATGGTTTATCCACACATGATGGTTTATCCACACATGATGGTTTATATTATCCACACTTGCCGTTAAGTTTAGGGGTGGGAGCCTCAGTTTTCATTCCAAGGTCAGATGTATCACCTTGGTTGTGTCAAGTCAATGTTTGTTCAAGGTTATCTTGATGTTTTCTATCCACTGTTTTCTTGGTCTACTTTTAGCTTTAGGCCCTATATCCGGATATTCTTTTGTTATGTGCTCTTATAAGTATTTGGTTTGGCTTCATTCTCATAAGGTGACCGAACCATTTTACTTGCTGCCTTTCAATATGTTCGATACATATTATGCCAACTCTTTTCCTCATTTCTTATTTTATCTATTTTAGTAACGATTGTCACTTTTCCTAGACACTTCATTTCACATGTGACGATTTTTCTTTGCTTGCGATACTGCTAGAGACCACGTCTGATATTGTTATCAGAAAGTTGGTATAAAAAATGTAGATATTTTCTGTCTTGTGATTTACATCTTGATCTTTGGGTGAAGAAGTACTGGTAATGGTGAAAGTTGATAAGTTGGTACAGCCATATAATTCATATTTTGTTCTTCTTCAGAGTTCATTCTCAAACTCCCGCTGAAACTCTTGTAGCAGGACAATGGTACTATTAGATTTCCAGTAGGATGCAGTCCAGAGAATAGAAATGCGTTGTGTCACTGTTTTATTTGCGCCAGTGGTCCGACACATCCATCTTCGACGGA
The DNA here is from genome assembly GCA_034231615.1 of Meghimatium bilineatum. Classification (NCBI taxonomy): domain Eukaryota; kingdom Metazoa; phylum Mollusca; class Gastropoda; order Stylommatophora; family Philomycidae; genus Meghimatium; species Meghimatium bilineatum. Next base: position 30,209,821 of record CM067314.1, on the reverse strand, counting down.
TATAATTCATATAATATAGATCTAATCTTCATATACTTAATTGAAATATGACAAACGTTAATGCATTCTCCAGACTATATCCTGCTAATCTACAGGAGCTTTAGAATGAACACAGAAGAAGATGAGGTGACAGAAATCAGGCATGTTTATATGACAGGATAGGCCTATGCACTCAGAGGTCAAAAAGTCACAGGAGTGAACAATTTAATGAGTACCGGGTATTTTATTCTGTTAATGGACAGAATGTTAATTTCTATAATGAAAGATGGAACACATCATGAGAAGAGGAAAGATGGAACACATCATGAGAAGAGGAAAGATGGAACACATCATGAGAAAATGACTCCATCGAGACCAGCACCGTGCAGAGGTGATGGGGCTTAGTTCAGCCATCAGGGGCTGGAAACTAAGACTGGTCGGGCAGTCCCACTCGAGCAGGACCATAGTCCTGCCCTAGTAAGCAGAGTGCTGAAGACGGAGGCATCCAGCCAAAAGGCGCACAGATAATCAGGATGCCACGCACAAAACACAATGGAAACATGTCTACATCTATAAATAGTTATGGTGCCTGCCCTGTGGCGGACGTTCAGGCAGGGACGGTGCCGGGCCCTATACCTCGAAAGGGCCCAACCTCAGTTACTGGAAGTCCTTCTCAATTGCCCCGAGGAGCCAGGAGGCAAGGGAATAGAGCTACTGGCCAAACAAACAAACGACCAATAAAAATAATGCACTGGAATGCTGAGGGTGTCAACAGTAAAAGAGATGGATACAGCAAAAAATTGGAACTTGAAAATGTCCTCAGTGAAGAACAAGTTAACATATGCTGTATCCAAGAAACACACCTCAGCAGCGACATAGCCTTCAAAATCAGAGGCTACCAGTGCTACCGATCTGACCGAAAGGACAGGCGAAAGGGTGGAATTCTGACACTTGTTAAAAACAATATCAGCGCATGTCAGCTGGAAGTATATATGGAAGGGGCAGAATACCAGATGCTCCACCTAAAAACAGACAGTGCAGAATTCCATCTCCTGAACTACTACTGCCCAAATGATAAACCATTGGCACTAGACACAATTCCAGACAAAGAGAGACTTATGGTGTGTGGTGACTTCAACAGCCACTCTCAGAGCTGGGGCTACGATCATATCGACAAGAGAGGTGAGGAACTTGAGAGCTGGCAGGATGAAAATAATCTCATCCTTATTAACCAGCCAGCAGACTCGCCAACCTTCTACTCGAGAGCATGGCACACCACCTCTACACCAGACCTAGCATTCCACTCACCAGGCTTGGAATGGAACATCACACGTGTTGTTGGAAAGCAGCTTGGAGGTAGTGACCACAGACCAGTATTTCTGGAAATCCACAATGAATTTACCACGGACAGCAGCACGCTCACTAGGTGGAACTATAAAAGGGCAGACTGGAAAATGTACCAGCATTTAACCAGCATTCTAGCTAAGGACATGAACTTGGACAAAGACATCAATAGAGCAGTGAGAGAATTTAATAGATGTATACTACATGCTGCTAGTAAAACCATACCCAGGGGGGCACGCAAAAACTACAAACCCTACTGGAATGATGAACTGGAAAAGCTGCAAAATGAGATGGAAACATCTAGACAGCAGGCTGAGAACAGACCTAGCCAAGAACATCACAACAAATATCAGCAAACAAAGGCTAAATTTCAAAGAGCCAAGTTACAAGCCAGACGGAGCAGCTGGAAAGAAAAAACAGAGTCGCTGAACCTAGAAAGAGATACTAGGAAATTATGGAAACTTGTAAAACAACTAAATGATGAAGGTACAGGGAGAAATACCAAGATCACACTTTATAAAGATAGAAACATTTTAACAGGTAAACATGCAGCTGATTACTTTGCAGATTCCTTTGCAGAAGACAATAACGTCAAAGTCAGCCCAGATAAACAACAGGAGGTTCGAGAGAACCAGCAAAACATTGGACAAGGTGAACCTATACCTGAAGTCATGGAGGCACCAATCACAATGAGAGAACTGGAGCATGCAATATCCAAATTGAAAATGAAAAAGTCCCCTGGAGCTGATGGAGTGTCCAATGAAATGATTAGAAACCTGGGAAGTGCAGCAAGAGCAAAGCTACTGCAGATCTTTAACACAAGCTGGTCCACAGGTAATGTACCACAGGCGTGGAGAGAAGCAATAATGATACCACTCCTCAAATCAGGAAAAGATGGCAACACAGTCTCCAACTACAGGCCCATCAGCCTCACAAGCTGTCTATGTAAAACAATGGAACGCATTATCAATCTTAGGATGCAGTGGTACCTTGAAAGTGAAAACCTTCTTGTATCACAGCAAGCAGGTTTCAGACAGTGCTACTCTACTGAAGATCAGGCAACCTACCTCTCCCAAGAGATTGAGGATGCCTTCCAAGAAAAGAAACTGGTACTAGCAGCATGGATAGACCTCAGGAAAGCATTTGATAAGGTCTGGAAAGAAGGGCTCCTAAAGAAATTGCGAAATTGCAGGGTTAGCTCAAGAATGTACAAATGGGTAAAAGCATACCTGCATAATAGAAGAGCCAGGGTACAATTAGATGGTCGCAAGAGCAAGAAAGTTCTACTGCGTCATGGAGTCCCCCAGGGAGGAGTCCTGTCACCCACACTTTTCTTGGTTTACATCAATGACCTAGTTGCTGAACTACCACACGGGATCAAAGTGGCAATGTATGCTGACGACCTGGTGATCTGGTGCACGGAAGAACATGCAACAGTGGCCACTAAACAAATACAAAGAGCTATCGATGCCCTAACCTTATGGGCTAATAGATGGTGCGTCAGCATTAACACAGATAAGTGCAGCACTACACTCTTTACCCTCTCACCAAAACAAAAAGCTGGTCATATCAAGATAGATGGAGAGCTCTTGAAAGAAGACAAACAACCCACATACCTCGGAGTTACTTTTGATGATAAGCTGACATGGAAGCAGCACATAAACAAAGCAACAACAAAAGCCAGGAGGAAACTAGCTATCCTGAGAAAACTAAGTGGAACCACATGGGGAGCCAGTGGAAATATACTCAGTAAAGTTTACCAGCAAGGCATAAGACCACACCTGGAATATGGTTCAGTTGCGTGGTGTCCTGCATCAAACACCACATTACAAGATCTAGATAAAGTGCAAAACCAGGCACTTAGAATAATGTTGGGAGCAATGAAATCAACACCCATAGCAGAGATGCAGAAAATGGGAAGAATGCAAACACTTGGCGAACGCAGAGACACAAAAGTACTAATTCAAGCAGAAAAGTTTCAGTGTATGCCAAGTCATCCAATGAAGGAAAGATTCCAAAATCTAGCAATGGGACGACTGAAAAGGAGCAGCTTTATCCATCAAGCTAAACGACTCCGTAGACAACTTACGGACCTACCTGAAGTTGACAGCCCATTAAGGTCTGTACCAGAGCAAACCCCGTGGAGTGAAAGCCATGGAATGCCAATATACATTCAGACCCATGTGAAAGGAATACTAAGCGAGGACGAACAGAACAGTGTGCAGCGAAGGACAGTCACCCTCAGTTTCCTGGATGAGGAATATCCACAAGATATATGGGTCAGAGTGTACACAGATGGGTCAGCACAGAATGCTGTGAGGAATGGAGGTGCAGGTGTATATATAGAATATCCACACAAGCCTAGAGATACAATCAGAACACCGACAGGAAAATTCTGCAATAATTATGATGCAGAAATCCAGGCAATTAGTGTGGCAGCTAAAAAACTGCTGAACTCCAACTCTGACCTACAGCCTGTGGTATTCCTGACAGATGCAAGGTCAGTGCTTCAAGCTCTCCAGTCTGGAAAACTAACAGACTTGCAAAAACTACTTAGCGAATTGTCTTACCAGTATAGGGTAACCATGCAGTGGATACCCTCTCACTGTGGAATACCAGGAAATGAAAAAGCAGACCAACTGGCTAAGGAAGGTGCTGCCGAAGACCAACCAGATATACCAATCACCTACCATCAGAAAAAACAGATGATCAAGTCAATAAGAAAGCCACAAACACCAACACAAGATGACTATCACAATATGAACAGATCAGAACAAGTTATAATTCTACGTCTTAGAACAGGACACAACCGACTCCGCAGTCACATGTATACAAAGTTCAAGATTGGCAACACGGCCATGTGTACATGTGGACAGGCAGCACAGAGTGCCAAACATATACTTCAAGAGTGTTCTGAGCATGAAATGCTGAGGCAGACATATTGGCCAGAGGAAACAACACTGGAATCAAAGCTCTATGGGACACTGTATGAACTACAAAAGACAGTGAGTTTTATTAAGGAGACAGAATTACAGATATAGACATGTTTCAAGTGAACGAAAGAAGAAGAAGAATGAGAAAATGAAAGATGGAACACATCATGAGAAGAGGAAAAATGGAACACATCATGAGAAGAGGAAAGATGGAACACATCATGAGAAGAGGAAAAATGGAACACATCATGAGAAGTAAATTTTCCATGTGCTGCTTGGATCTGGAATTGGAACAAAGAATAATGATACTGTGACTGCTATGCATATCATAAGAGGTGACTAAGGGGGTTTTGTGGTTGGCTGTCCCACCCCATATGTCATTGTTATTGTGGATATCCAATTGCTGCTGAGTAGTTCTACTCTTGGTAGCTCAATGTCATTGGTAAAAAAGTGCAGGTCTTTTGAAGTTGACTTAGTGATACACAGAGTGAGATAGTGACTGTTAGCGGTATCTGTAAAAGATTTCCCTGGCAGTTGAGAGGGAAAGGCAGTCAGTCATTAAGGAGATGTTCCCCAGTTTTATTACGATGAGAACAGCATCTAGACCCACGTGTGGGTAGTTGTTGTGGTCTGATATCATTTAAATAGCTATTGGCTCCATAGGACAAAGTGAACCATAATTCATTCTGAAATCACATTTGTTGAGCCAAACAGCACACATTTTGCCATTCATTTGTAAACCTTGATACAACTCATTGAAAACATACAAATTACAATACACTAATCATATTCAACTTTTCAACCAAAAGGTCTTTTTCAAGATGCACACAAAACATCAAAAGACTACGAATGGAAAAATTATCACAACAAGCAAACTATCCAATGGAAATATGGAAATGAGATGCTGGAAGGTCAGAAAGTACATTAAAAACGTAAATATATGTGGAAACGAAAAGAATAAAAAGATGAATAAATGACAGAACAAAAAGAATAAAGACCACACCAACCCAGTACTGGCCATAAGAGTGGTCGGGATTGATTCATAAAGGCTTAAGTGTACCCAATTCAAAAAATGAGACGATATTCTAGAGCGTACCTAGATCTATCATCGGTGGTGCAAGATCTGATGGCGGTGACCTGAATATCAAAAGCACCATGATGACCATAGTCGTTGAAGTGTGTGGCCACAAGAGTGGGTGTTCTGTGCTTGATGACATTACAAAAGCGATCGCTCAATCTTAAGCCGGTTTCCCCGATGTACTGTTTGCCGCAGCGTTTACATATGATCACGTAAATTACATTACGGGACTCACATGTAAAGGCCTCATCGATGGAGAAAGTGGCTTGGGAAATGAAATGGAGCGCATCTGAACCACGTAAGGACATGTATAACAACGGCCACGTGAGCAACGAACAGTGCCAAAATGGTCGGGAACAGAAGACTTAAGGTGGCTATGGACCAAGATGTCATTCAGATTTATGTTACACCTATAAGGCACCAGAGGCGTCCCGGAAAGCGTCACGGGTGTCAGGATCAAACTGGAGAAGGGAATAATGTTTAAGCATGATGCGTTTAACATAAGAGTTCTGTTTTAACAGCTACTTTAAGGTATGTTTTGTCAAATGTTGGTGGTTTACCGTCGTGGTGGGGAATTGTGATGTTGAATTTCGTAAGTCCTGTCAGCCTTGTTCCCATGTAATAATGGGCCACGGTAAATTGTTATGGGTGTTTAATAACGGCTTACATTGTTATTCTAATAGTTCTGACTTTTGTGCGAAAGTCTTGTAATGCAATGCCTCCAGTGTAACAAAGTTACTATATGATAGGGGCCTATATGATAATATGATAGGGGCCTATCTTTAAGTCTGATTTGTTGTTTTTTTCATAGCTATATATGCCACCTTCCTCTCGAGCAACACCACTGATATCCATCTGACGACGAAAAGGGTCAACATTAAAGAGCAAGAGCATACTGATGAGGAAACTAGAACTGCACTCTGTTATACGCGGTCTCCAAGACAATCACGACAGCACACCTTTCCAGACCTGCATGGAAGCCATCGAATAGGTCGTAGGCGAAAACAGCGGCTTTGCGCCAAGCTTCTTTCTGACGTCTGTAGCCTCCGAGCGTGCCCGGAAAAATGCGGGACTTCTAGGTTTCGAGATAGGTGATCTGCAACAATCTTCTCAATACGTTCGCCCATGGTGTTTTACATCGTTTTAGCTCTGTATCAGTTGACCAGTGTTATTTACAAATCACTATACAAAAAAGTTATCGCGTTTTCAAAACTGCCAACAACAATAACACAAATTGTTAAAACAGAATCCTGTGGCAGGGGCAAGAATGTGTAATTATAATCTGGCTGGCTAAAAGTTTTTTTTTAAAATATGATAATCAACAACATATTAGAACAAATACTAGGCCTCTACATATAAAAATACAGAGATACCACAAGTAGATCATTTTAATAGGACCTGTCTCGGACACATAGGCCTAATTAGCAATCAATCAAGTGGCATGACGAATAGCGTAGGCGATTATGTTTCTCCACGAATCTCTGTCTCTTGTGTTGTCAATAAGCTCTGTTGGTGAGCTTCTACCATGCCACAATACAAGTCCATCTAGTAACTTTTCTCTTTGTCGTCCCCTATCTCTTCTCCCTTGATCTTTCCAGTGGTTATTAAGTGTTCAAGCTGTGTTCTTCTCAGCACATGCCCTAGAAACCTTTACTGTCTGCCCCTAATGTTTGATATGATTGATCTTTTTACGCCAGCATCAATGAGAACCTCTGCATTAGTTTCCTTAGCTGTCCATGAAAGATCAATAGGCCTACATAGTAATACCAATCACAAATAATGGTATATGTGAAAAGGAGAATATGAATGGCTAAAATACTTTCAATGAAATGAGAAAAATATTGACCTCTAAAACTCGAAACTGGGATATTGGAGGTCCTTTTCAGTCAGCATTCGCTGTGGAGATGGCACTTAACTATGCTGATGAATTAAACACAATCTTTCATTGGTTAGTAGAAAGGTATTTTCCTCAACCGACCAATAAACATGTAGAGAAAAGGGAAATCTGTACGGATGTTGCTATTTTTAGAGCATTTCCCAGAAACGTTTAGTTTCTATTCTACTAGGCAGTGCATACTAGTCAATTCGAATGCAGATTAATTACACAATCTAGCTGGTTTCAACACTTTAAATTTGTAAGTTGGAATTTCAATTCTGAGAATATATATTTAGCTTGTTTTAGGAAACAGTAGAGATTATCATACCGTTGGTCTTTGACATCTACGGTAGACTACGTGCATCAACAACACACAATAACACCTGACTCAGATTCTGAGTATGTGGCCAAAATTAAACGCTCTGCATAACCCTATGTTTTGTTGTGAATATGGGCCACGACATTCGCTGTGTAAAACCGATTATAAGCAATTTGTTGAAATTGTATACTAAAGTTCTAAGACTTAAGCGGACAGCTGTACAATCTAGAATCTAGCGTAGACGTCCGTTAACTTAAGACTTGAACATGAAGGTAGGACTTAATGCGGCTAAAAATACTAAAATTTAAATTATCTGGAAAAATAACAGTATAATTAATTATACTATAATAATTATAATATTTGTTAACTATAAAAATAAGCCTATGCTTAATTAATATAAACATTGGGTCGGACAAATTAAACCTTAGAAGAACATATTTCAGGTAAGAAAAAGGTCACCAAAAGTCATTTGATGATCTAAATATGACATTGGAGTGGGCCATGACGCCTTATTATAAGGCTTATATTAGGCCTAAGACACATAATGTGACATAACCCCATCAGGCAGGGTCGTAGGGGTGCCACGTTGTTGGTATATCAGCACAAAAAGTAGGTAATCTACTTGGACACACATTTCAAAATATACACTCCACCAGCTTCTGGAATGCAATTTGTGTATGACAGGAAAGTTGTTATGCTTCATAGTTCTATCTCTTGTAAAAAAAAAAAAAAAGATAACACAGTACCATTTTCTGTTCCTGTCTTTCTAGTATGCCTTCCTTCTGTAGTTTTTATTTACTTAAGTCTATTACATTAAAATTATTTCTGACTAAAGTTCGAGGCATGTTCAAATAAAACCCGGTCATTCTACAATCCATTGGAAATTTCTAGGCACAATATTCCCGTAGGTTGCCATTACTTTCGGGAAGGAACAACCGTTAATCGAGCACTGTAAAGAGAACACATTCGAAATCATGTCATCAGATATAACAACACAACCAAAAATCAGAATAGACAATACCGAGATAGAATGTGTGGATAAATTTGAATACTTATGAGCAAACATCAACGGTGCAGGAGACTGCATGGCAGAAATAAGGAAGAGATTGGCAATGGCATATTGCAAAATAACACTGCTGAAAAACATATGGAAAAACAACAAAATAGAAACGAAAGTGCTAATGTTACGAACTTTTATTTTTCCGGTTGCAACATACGGCTGTGAAACATGGACTCTAAGTAAAACAGCGGCAAAAAAGATCAACGCCTTCGAGCTGAAATGCTACAGAAAGATACTTAGAATATCATGGAAGGATAAAATCAGAAACTCAGATATTATAAACACACTGAATATTCCAGAGTGTTGGTTACTAAACACAATAACAAAAAGAAAACTACGCCTGTTTGGTCATATAAAGAGACATAACTGTTTAGAAAGACAAATAATGGAGGGAAGAGTACCTGGGAAGAGGAGAAGGGGCAGACCAAGAAGACAATGGACTGATGACATTAAAGATAATATGAATACATCGCTAGAAAATGCAAGCCACATCGCCCAAGACAGAGAGAGGTTCAGAGAGTTCATTGGGAAGACAAAGTTCTGGAAGGAATACGTCACATGACACATTCTACAAATGAAAGCTGACAGTGGGTGTTCCAGGCAAAATACTAACTCGTCTCGTAACAAAGATCCCCTCCAAGTAGAAGGCTTCTTCAATAGGTATTGCATAAAGCCAAGTCAAATTCTGAAATTTCCTGTGTATGAAAGAAAACTCTGAGAATCCACCCCATTGCACATATGAAGAAAGACAATCAATATATGGCAGGGCTATTCAATTATATTTACTCGGGGGCCAAAATGTAGAAAATGGGGATCATCACGGGCCAGAGGTCCGAATATAGTTATATACATTTAGTTTTTTTATAACTTTTATTGTTTTAGCAATGATCCGAGGGCACTTACTAGGCTTCCGCGGGCCGGATTTGGCCCGTGGGTAGCAATTTGAATAGCCCTGATATATGGTAATACTGTGTGATAATAACAACAATTGTACTTACATAAAACAGATTATTAGAACATTTCACTTAGACATGACAGACTATTGCTAAAACTAAGGAGTTATGATATGCAAACAAGAAAACATACAAATTACAATACGCAAAACATATTCAATGTTTCGATCAAAGGTCTTTATCAAGATATGCACAACACATCAAAAGACAACGAATAGAAATGATCATACACAAACGTGTCCAACCAAAATATAGAAGTCAGATGTCAGAAGACAGGAACAGGAAGTACATAAAAAAATGTAAAAATAGGTGGAAACGAAACAAACAAAAAGATGACGTAAATGACCAAACAAAATGAATAAAGACAAAGTCCAAAACAACCGAGAACTGGACAAAAGAGTGGTCGGAAATTAGTCCAAAAGGCTTGATTGTACCTAACTAAAAAATAAGATGATTTTCTAGAGAGTATCTAGATTTATCATCAAAAATCATCTATTCAAGAACTATTCAAGGTTTGGTTGGTTGGTTGCTGAACCAGCGGTCCATGACCTCATGCCCTTTGACCCAATGTCATTAAATGGAATTATATTGCTGGGAAGTCTGGATTTTCGGCCCACCCCAGGACAGAGCTAGAGAATAACTATCACACCTACAGGAAGGTAGGTTTCAACCTATGCACTGCTCCTAGCCACTGTAGCCAAGATAGGGTTCACTGTGCTCATTCCCCGCCACCAATTGACTACTGGTTATGCCAAACTTCTCTATTGCTCCAGGCATGCAACCAAATGTTCAAGTCAAAAGGATTGTCACGTCCTGAGTCACTGTGCCTCTATGATGGGTTTCAGCAATAGGAAAAAACAGTGCTGTCAGTTTCCTCCTCCCCAATGCTGCACAGTACATCTCCGGTCTTCCTCCCAACCACAGAGGGTGCATACATATATATTCAGGTAAACATGAAACACATTTCAACAACAAAATAAAATAAAAGCATTGTATAGATGACGTGCCATGAAGCTTCTCTAAGAAGATAACCTCAATATAACGGCATGTCATTCACTAAGGTTTTCTGTTGCATGGATGGTATGTCTAGTGGGCCATTGGTGAGACCCACAGACGCAACCACATGCGTAACTATTCAAGAAGTAATGGCTTCTGTCAAAACAGCACATGACTGAACTCTACAGAAGAAGATCATTCGTTACCTGTTACTTTTCTGAAACATTCTTGCCAAATCCTTCACTTTTGTCTTCAAAACATATTTTTGACCATATGCCTGCATGCTTTGATCAATGTTGGTTGGTCGATATTCTTTGGCTGTAAGAATCTGAATCACTGCTCATTAGTCACATTTGGACGAATTTGTTAACACAACAGCCATGTTGTCAACTGTCTCCACAGGACATTGTTTCATAGTTGTCAACTAGTACGGATTTTTTCCCTTGACATAGATTTGTCCCCCCCTCCCCAACAAAATAAAATTGTAATTTAAAAAAAAATTCAACGTGTTTTAAAAAAAGGTAATGTTGTGTCAAATTTCAGTAAATATGACTGTGGTAGACATTTTAAAATCTCGCATGCACGTATTGATGCGGCAAAAAAAAAAATTAATTTGGTGGTAAATACAGACAAAATTTCATAAATTTTTTAATGAAAAAAATAAGTGGACATCTGTGTATTAAGAATACAAAGAGAATAACCATGTGACATTTTGTTCATCGATGTGTATTTATGACATCAGTCATTTCTTCTTCTTTCGTTCACTTGAAACATGTCTATATCTGTAATTCTGTCTCCTTAATAAAACTCACTGTCTTTTGTAGTTCATCCAGTGTCCCATAGAGTTTTGATTCCAGTGTTGTTTCCTCTGGCCAATATGTCTGCCTCAGCGTTTCATGCTCAGAACACTCTTGAAGTATATGTTTGGCACTCTGTGCTGCCTGTCCACATGTACACATGGCCGTGTTGCCAATCTTGAACTTTGTATACATGTGACTGCGGAGTCGGTTGTGTCCTGTTCTGAGACGTAGAATTATAACTTGTTCTGGTCTGTTCATAATATGATAGTCATCTTGTGTTGGTGTTTGTGGCTTTCTTATTGACTTGATCATCTGTTTTTTCTGATGGTAGGTGATTGGTATATCTGGTTGGTCTTCGGCAGCACCTTCCTTAGCCAGTTGGTCTGCTTTTTCATTTCCTGGTATTCCACAGTGAGAGGGTATCCACTGCATGGTTACCCTATACTGGTAAGACAATTCGCTAAGTAGTTTTTTCAAGTCTGTTAGTTTTTCAGACTGGAGAGCTTGAAGCACTGACCTTGCATCTGTCAGGAATACCACAGGCTGTATGTCAGAGTTGGAGTTCAGCAGTTTTTTAGCTGCCACACTAATTGCCTGGATTTCTGCATCATAATTATTGCAGAATTTTCCTGTCTGTGTTCTGATTGTATCTCTAGGCTTGTGTGGATATTCTATATATACACCACATCAGTCATAACTTCGCACTCCTCGTGTGCTAGCATACCAGTAGGTGACACAGCACGTGAGGGTTTCATTTCAACATGTTTCATAGTTATCTTTAAAGTAATTTCATGTAATAGATAATTTATTGTAAATGTTGGATTGGATATTTTATTTCTGGTTGCTTCATACTATATTAAATAGATACTTCCAAGTGAGAATTCAGTCTCAGCCATGTCACAATGGGTCAGAGTTCAGAAAAGTTCAATTGTATTGGAGCAGATGAAAGAGTACTACATAGACCATTTTCCTATGGAGGTTCGTTACTTCCTCTGCCAGTGGATTGAAAAACAACCATGGTAAATTTAAATTTTGTTTCATTACTAGAGAGTGCTGGTGCTTTACCTATTTTTTGTTAATGACAGGTAAATTCACCAATAATTGTCAAAGAAATACACAATTGATGTAGTAAAGCATACCAAGCCCTAGGGCAAATGACACCAATCTTCAGAAACAAAAGCGTAGATTTAAACACCAAAATAACACTATTAAAAACAATTATTATGCTAATGCTGTGTTACCAATGCCAAACATGGACAACAACAGCACAAGACAAATGTAAACTTGTGACAGCTGAAATGGCTTATGCAGAATCCTAGGAATATTGCTAAGAGACAGGGTTAGAAATGAAGACATTAGACAAAGAACTGGCACCGCCTCAATCTTGAAATATATTAAGAGACAACAGATCAAATGGTTTGCACACATCAGCAGACAACATACCACAGCAAGCTATGCTACATGGATACAGTGAAGGCAGACCTAGATGCCGACCATGAAAACGATGGACTACCAAAATAAAAGAGGCGACAAATTCCCTAATATACTCAGCACCCATGAGAGCCATCTCCAGATAACTCTTCTACTCCTGAGGCTGAAAGGTGATAAAGGGTTTAGCAAATAGATAGATAGACCACAACAATGTTGGGAATATTAAAGTATTCAGAAGATTTTATGAAAACGCAAGGATTACATATAATGTGGTATAGAGATACTATCATTGGTAAAGCAGATCTAAAAACAAATGGTGGATTTGAAACGAGATATCACTTACTAATAGAAGTACCAGATCTAAAAGGATCTTTCAGTTTCAGAATTCCATTAAAACATGTCTTTGGTTCTGCAGAAGATTATAATACAATAGTATATGGGTTTTCCCGCCGAAGACGGATGTGTCGGGCCATTGGCGCAAATAAAACGGCGACACAACGCATTTCCATTCTCTGGACTGCATCCTGCTGGAGATCTAGTAGTACTGCTACAGGAGAGATCCAGCAGGAGTTTGAGAATGAACGCTGAAGAAGAAGAAGTATATGGGTTTAAACACCAACTTTAACCAGAGAATAAGATGGTGATGTATTATTTTAAAATAAAGCTACATCAGAAGGGAAAATTATTTTAGATAAATTATCATGGTTTATTCGACATGTTGATCCAGCTTCAGAACAAAAAAATAAACTTTGCAAAATAATGCAAAATAAGGCAATTTTTAATGTTGTATGTAGATTTAGACAATGTGATTCTATTGTTGTTCCAGGATCTATTAATTTCTCATGGAGATTAGCTGTTAAAAATTCTTTAGATAAGTCCAGGATGGATTATAATAGCTTTTCAAACAAATCGAGAATCAGATAAAAACACATACGTGTTGGATCATGTAGATTTGAGAAATATTTCATCATCATCAAGTGTCATATCCGCAACGAAGGTTGACTGCAACAGATCTACAACATTCCATGTGTCTGTTTTTGGTGGTGCACTCTGCTAGACTGTAACCTGTCCATCTTGTGATGTTACTCTCCCACTTGTATCTCTGAATATATATGTATATTTATAATAAATATTTATGTAACTAAATTCTAGAAGATAATGTAAATTTTCCTAAACAAAAATTCTCTAGGGCTTATGGAGATTTATTAGATTTTAAATCTAAATTTTATAGAATGGATGAACTTTTAAGTATCAATCAATCAATCAATAAACCCATAACCCTTCAGGGTCGTAGGGGTACCACATTGGATGCTTCAGCACACAGAGTCCTCCAGCGAATTCTATCCTCAGCAATGCAGATGAGTGTGGAAATATCTTGCCCTGTCTATTCCTTGATGTTGTCTGTCCATGTCTTTATTTGTCCTCCTCTGCTTCTTCCACCCTCGACAGTTCCCTGCAGTATTGTTTTTGACAAGGAATCGTGCCTGCATACATGTCCGAACCATGCTAGTTTTCGTCGTTTCACTATTGAAAGCAATGGCTCCTGAACACCTGCACACATCTCTACTTTATTTCTTACGTACACATTGGTCTTATGTTCCCTATAGGAAATTCGTAGAATTCTTCTATAGCATTTGTACTCGAAAGCCTGTAATCTTCTCTCCATGTCCGCAGTGAGTGTCCAACTCTCACAACCATACAACACAACAGAAAGCACCAGCGACTTATACAGTTTGATTTTCACTCCAACACTGATGTTGCTTTTCCAAATCACAGTTAGCCTTGACAAGGACGCTAAAGCCATCTCCAGCCTTATTTTTAGTTCTGCTTTGCATTTACCATCGCTGCATATACTGGATCCGAGGTATTTGAAGGTATTCACCCCCTCAATCTTATGTCCATTCATCACGATATTAGTCTGGTTTTCTGTGTCTCTGCTGTTTACCAAGATTTTGCTCTTATCTGTATTGATTTCCATTCCGTACTTGCTGGTAACTTTTTCCAACTTTGATGTTAATTCTTGCAATGATTGTTCTGACCCAGCTATAAGATCAATATCATCAACGAAACGCAAGTTGCAAATAGGGCGACCTCCGATCGATATAGACGTGTTGTAATCATGTAATGTCTCTTGTATGATGTGCTCTAAGTATATGGTAGAAAGTACTGGGGACATTATGCATCCCTGTCAAACTCCCACAGTTGTTTTGAAGAACTCTCCAATTTTGAAGACAGCACTATTTGCATTTTTGTACAGAGCTTCAATAATGTCTATAATTGTGGTGTCAAAATTAAATTTCCTCAGTATGTGCCACAGACCATCATGCCAAACACGATCAAAGGCCTTTGTAAAGTCAATGAAGTTGTGGTATAGATCACGTTGGTGCTGAATATGTTTTTCGATTAGTGTTCGGATGTTAAATATTTGTTCAACAGTGCTTCTGTTTGCTCTGAAGCCAGCTTGTTCTTCTGCAATTATTTCTTCCGACTTGTGTTTTATTCTGTTAAGTAGTATTTTGAGCATCATTTTACTGGGGTGTGTTATAAGGCTAATTGTTCTGTAATTTGTACTCACTTTCAAATTTCCTTTCTTAGGAATTGGTATTATTAGTGATTGTGTCCAATCAGTGGGCCATTGTTTTGTGTTCCATATATTTTGGCATATTTTGGTCATAATATTTACCACATTAATGCCCCCGTATTTCAACAATTCTACTGGAATGTTGTCTACACCAGGTGACTTCCCTCCTTTCAGTGTTCGTATGGCCTCTTTTATTTCATCTACTAGAATTTATGCATTTCCTATTTCTCTGTTGTTTAGTTCAGAATTCTGTAATATCGTGTAGTCAGGATTACACTTGCAGTTATACAGCTCCTTGCAATACTCTGTCCATCTTTTCACTATATCTGTTGTTTCATTGAGTATCTTTCCGTGTTTGTCTTGTATTGTAGATATATTTGGTCTTTTTGGCTGTGTTATCTTTCGTAGAGTGTTGTATGCTATCTTACTGTTTCCGCGTTTAATAGCTTCATTGATGGTTTCGCATTTTTCCTCTAGCCACACTTCTTGTGCTTGTTTCACTTTCCTTCTGATGTTTTTGTTTATTTTGCTATTTTGCAAAATAAATAATGCCCCTGACATTTCAGGGGCCTCTTTCTTAATCTTTTTCATTTTCCTCTGTACGTCACACAATTTTAGGTATGCCTGCTATTGATTCTATTGGATATAAAAATGTATATCGCCCGTGTGTTGCCGGGGCCCGAAAGTCGGGCTGTGTGAAGTCGGATGTGTCAGACCAAAAGGCGCAGATATCGCAGCAATGCTGTAAACCATGACACAACGCATTCCGTTCTCCGGACTACATCCTGCTAATCTGCAGGAGTTTGAGAATGAACGCAGAAGAAGAAGAAATGTATATCCTATATTTGTTTTTGATGTGAGTAAACAAAGTGAAACATTAAAATATATAGTACAACAGATATTCAAGTCAAAGCTGTGTTTAATAACAATGTTCCTGGTGAAAAAAAAGCTAATTCTGTTGTTATTTCTGATAAAATGTTAAAATTTCAATCTGATGGAAATAAACTGGCAGTTGTTGTTAACTAAGAACATATATAATCACGCAATATTTCCCGATTAAAAATATTTTTTCACATTTAATCACCTTCATATTTTTTCACATTTAATCACCTTCATATTTTTTCACATTTAATCACCTTCATATTTTTTCACATTTAATCACCTTCATATTTTTTCACATTTAATCACCTTCATATTTTTTCACATTTAATCACCTTCATATTTTTTCACATTTAATCACCTTCATATTTTTTCACATTTAATCACCTTCATATTTTTTCACATTTAATCACCTTCATATTTTTTCACATTTAATCACCTTCATATTTTTTCACATTTAATCACCTTCATATTTTTTCACATTTAATCACCTTCATATTTTTTCACATTTAATCACCTTCATATTTTTTCACATTTAATCACCTTCATATTTTTTCACATTTAATCACCTTCATATTTTTTCACATTTAATCACCTTCATATTTTTTCATTTTGTTCATCAGTAGCTAAACATTCTTCTTTATATTTTAAATCATTTATGTGTAATAGTCTCTATGGATGACTGAAAGATGCAGACCAGCAAAATTTTCACCTGTGTCCTATTGTGGCTGACTCCTAGGTGGTGTAGAATGCTAGGTGTGTCATCATTGGAGATGGGTTAATAGATCTGGCAGAAGAATGATGAACTAGTTGGTCGAGAAGTATATGCTACACTTCTGACAGGATGTGGTGATCTTGGGATACTGCCACACTGAAGTGGGATTAAACATGCATCAATAAACCCCCAAACACAAACCCTAACCTTTGGGACAACAAACCTTATACAACTTAGGGTGTCATCTCGATTGCTCAACCTTTGTCAGAAGGGCTATGGATTGTCAAGAGCTATTTGTTCACAGCTTGTGTCATGTGATGTATGTGTGTGTCATGTGATGTATGTGTGTGTCATGTGAAGTATTCTCTCCAGAATGTTGTCTTCCCAATGAACTCTCTGAACCCCATTCTGTCGGGTGATGCAGCTTGCATTTTCCAACGATGTATTGATATCTTTAATGTCATCAGTCCATCGTCTTCTTGATCAGCCTTTTCTCCTCTACCTAGGTACTCTACCCTCTATTATTTATCTTTCTAGACAGTTGTGTTTCTTTATATGACCAAACAGATGTAGTTTTCTTTTTGCTATTGTGTTTAGTAACCAACACTCTGGAATCTTCTATGTGTTTATAATATCTTTCTCTTTTTCATCACTTGATCACAGCTAAGTGGATTATTTCATCATATTTATTCATCATCATTCATTTCATTAAAGTTGCTTACTAGTGAATACATTTTCTGTATTTGTTTAGGGATAAGATTGATGAAAAAAACATCCAGCATGCCCCATTAGCAGTGAAATTGCTGACTGAAATGCTAAATCTTGTGCATCAGAAAATTGATGAGCTGGTGGAAAATGAGTTTTTTATCATCAAGATCAAACTGATGGAAGCATACGAAAAAATTCAAGTAAGTTTATATTGTAAAAATAATCTGTATAAAATCGACGATATAGACTGACATCGTGATTAAGGAATGACAGATGTGTTCATATTTTGACATTTTTTTGTGGGCATCTGTTTTGCTTATTTATGTTGTAAACACCTCCACATTTGACTAGAGTGATTATTGCTATACATGTCCCTATGTAGTTTAGATCTGCTCTGTTTAATTTCCTAAAGCCACTTTCACTATCGATAATGCCTCTACATGTGAATCCCATACTGTCTTTTATGTTATTATATGTAAATGTTGTGACAAGAAGTATATAGGTGAAACGGGCTTACAATTCAGTGACCGCTTCTGTAGGCATCTTCAAGTCATAAAACACATAGAACATACCCTGTCACCATTGACTTCAATGGTGATGATCATAATGATGCCCTCGATATCCAGGTTAGTGCTCTCAGATCCTGCACTATGGATGACAAATCTAGGTACGCTCTTGAAAATCAATTTATTTTTTAGTATGGTACTCTCAAGCCTTTTGGAAATAACTCCAAATATTCATTTGTTTAAATTTGTGTTGCTGTGGTCCCTATTGTATTGTTGTTCATGTTGTTTTGGGTAATAATTTGTTATTTCTGTTCTCATATCCATCCCCTTTTCAACAAAACCCGCTACCATGACTACATATTTATATGTATGTCATTGTTACCTTGAACTTTGTATTGTTTATGCGTCAATAATGTCTCTGTGGTGGTAACATTGTTTTTATTGTTTTTCACTGTTTGTTTTATATATTCATGACTAAGGTGTAACGGCTCAAAATGTTGAAAATATCTTGTGTATTGTCATTTGTATGTTTTCATGATTACACCTCATAGCCCCTTAGTTCTTCTCTTACATTTCTCATTATATTCTCTGCATAGATGTTAAAAAATAGGGGATAGAGTGCACTCCTGTCTCACTCCACTTTGAACAGTGAACCATTCAAATATTTCTCCCTTCACTCTTACTGCTGCTTGTTGTTCGTGATATGGTGTTTCAATAAGATGTATTAGATGTTTGGGGAAGCCCTTGTCTCCCATGATGGACCATAGCTGGTGATGTTTAGCACGATCAAACGCCTTGATCTAACAATAGTGAGGGTATTTACAACATACAATTATGTTTAGTCCGTAAAATGAGATTTTATGAGCATGAGTAAAATTCCACCTTTGCCCCATTTTTGGGGGCAAACATGTGCAGGCAAAAAAAAATAATGAAATCAAGGGAGAATTATAGGGACCGAACCCGAAATAAAGGAATGATGAAAACGGATGTGCTGGACCTCGGACGTCCTGACCACAAGTGGCCAACCAGGGTGCAAATAATCACAGTTTTACTGTGGAACTTGCAGCACAACGTACTTCACGCTCCCTGGCGGAAATCACACGAAATATTCGTTGTGGTTATTTGAGAGCGAACGCTGAAGAAGAAGAAGAAGAAGAAGGGAGATTTAACAAAAACAGCAAAATAGCAACATCACTTCCTATCTGAACATAGTCAGCCACATTGTGGGAAAATTATAGAGCACAAATACTAGGCCTATGTATCTTTATGTAACTTTAATACGAAAAAATGAAAAAAGCAAATATGAAAAAACCATTAATACAAAGAATGGATGCTTAGATTGATTTTGAAACTATAACAATGTATTGGTGTGCTCTATAAAGTGTTCGACTATAATTTCGTTTTCGTGCATCTATAAATAGCGGAGAACATGCTTCTGTGAATTGCAGAGATTGTGCATCTATGACTGGCAGAGAACGTGCATCTATGAATAGCAGAGATTGTGCATCTATGACTGGCAGAGAACGTGCATCTATGAATAGCAGAGATTGTGCATCTATGACTGGCAGAGAACGTGCATCTATGACTGGCAGAGAACTTGCATATATGACTGGCTGAGAACATGCATCTATGATCAGTGTAGAACATGCATCTAAAATAGCGGAGATCATGCAACTGTGGACAGTGGAGATCGTGCATCTCTGCATAGCGAATATTGTGCATCTATGGCCTGCGGAGGTTGTGCATCTATGAATAGCAGAGATCATTCATCTATGAATAGCAGAGATTATGCATCTTCTTGCACAGTAACTTCTGATTTGTGTGGAGTTATTCCCCTTGTCCTGTGAATTAAGCCAGGAGTTTTTCCTGAAGATATGGTATACCAGATTTCCAGCTGAATTAGTCCAGAGAATGGAATGCATTGTGTTGCTGTTTTATTTGCATCAATGGCCCGACACATTCATCTTCGGTGGTGAATAACCTTATCAACCCTAGTTTTTCTGAAAAACTAGGGTTGATAAGGTTATTCACCACCGAAGATGAATGTGTCGGGCCATTGATGCAAATAAAACAGCAACACAATGCATTCCATTCTCTGGACTAATTCAGCTGGAAATCTGGTATACCATATCTTGTATGCTACAAGAGAGATCCAGCGAGAGTTTTAGAATGAATGCTGTAGAAGAAGAAGAAGAAAGTGTTATACAGAATTATAATCAAAACTTATCCCCTAGAAATGGTCTTGCCTAATTTTGGTGTACTTTATATTTCTACAGAGTTTAATTAAAACGAAACCCCTTGACTTGGTTCAGACCATCAAGATTTGTCTTGAAAATGAGAAAATTCTACTTGACCAATTAGAGGTAATGTATTCACAATGAAAATAATGTTATTGAGGCAATTAGAGGTAATGTATTCACAATGAAAATAATGTTATTGAGGCAATTAGAGGTAATGTATTCACAATGAAAATAATGTTATTGAGGCAATTAGAGGTAATGTATTCACAATGAAAATAATGTTATTGAGGCAATTAGAGGTAATGTATTCACAATGAAAATAATGTTATTGGGGCAATTAGAGGTAATGTATTCACAATGAAAATAATGTTATTGAGGCAATTAGAGGTAATGTATTCACAATGAAAAAATTTTATTGAGGTAATTAGAGATAATGTATTCACAATGAAAATAATGTTATTAAGGCAATTAGAGGTAATGTTTTCACAATCATTGCGCATTTATTTTTAATGTCTGGAGTAACTAGCTTAGTGTGCAGCATGTCTTGTTGGATGGTCCAAGGTTTTGTTTCAAGTTCTAACTAAATTTATGTAGATTGCTTTCAGCTCCTGGGATGAACCAGCTTCAGGAAATGATTACTAGATTTTCTGGAATAGTAAAAGATTTTACAGGTCTAACACTATCTATCTATCTATACGCTGTGTCCCTTGTTTGCCTTGCGGCGTCAGGGGTGGAAGAGTTCTCTGGAGATGGCCTTCTTGTGCGCTGTTTTTAGACTTGTTCCTGTGGCTTCTTTGATTTCTGTGATCCATCTTTTACATGGTCTGCTTCTGGCTTTATAACCGTTATGTCTATGTGTCATGGCCATTTGTGGCATGCTGTCTGTCGGTAGTCTGGAAGCATGTGAAAACCACTTGATCTGTTCTCTTTTGATGTGTTCCAATACTGGTATTGTTTTGGTTATCTGTCTGATGTTATTGTTTCTAATTCTATCTCTTAATGACACTCTGAGTATTCTTCGTAGACATGTCATTTCTGGAGGCACTAGTTTTCTTTTGTCTCGTGCTGTCATTGTCCAGGTTTGGCACTGGTAACATAGTGATGGAATAATAATAGTCTTGTATAATGCAACTTTAGTGTCTATGTTTACATTTTTGTTCTTGAAAATACGTGTCATCTGTCCTAGGATCTGGTATGTTTTGTTGCATCTATTTTGCATCTCTTTACTGAGATATCACTTTACTGGTCTAACACTGTATTCTAATATTCTTCAATCGTGTGAAAAAGAGACTTATTTCTAAAAAATAATAGATTTATTGAAGAAAAACACATTTTTCATGGAAACTATAAGAAATAAGAAAATAAGTAAGCTTAAGCACCCCTTGCAAAGATTAAGTAAACATAAGTAATGAAAAAAATGTGTTAAAAATAGAAACATTGTTCATTTTGAACACTTTATAGCCAGAGGTAGACCATGTAAAAGATGGATCACAGAAATTAAAGAAGCCACAGGAACAAGCTTACAAACAGCACACAAGAATGTCCAGAGAACTCTTCTACCCCAGAAGTCGCAAGGCAAACAAGGGCCACAGCATATAGATAGATAGACTGAACAGTTTAATAATTTCTCTTCTCCAATGTCTTCCCCATTCTTGTTTATTCCATGTCTTTGCCTGTCTTGAGATAATTTTCATTTTCCTCAAAATATGTCTAATGCAGTTTCATTTCCTAGCCATGATTTGTAGACAAATATCTTACTTTGTTCTCATCCAAACCTTTTCTTTCCAACTTTATGGTTGCCTTTGTCATCATCCATTTCTCTGAGTCGATACATTATCTAAATCTTATGTTTTTTGCCTTACTAAAACTGTTAACTACACTATTACCAATGGTGTAAAATGTTCCACAGCTTTTGCCAAGAATCCAAGACATTTAAATGAAAGTCTGTTTATGTATCCAATTATAGGTCTTACCTCAGCAAAATGAGGACAATTACATCGCTGAGGAGGAGCACATTGTGAACGATAGGATCATTATGAATGAAATTCAGAACTTGATTAGCATAACAATGGTAGGTTTTTAGTGATAATATCCTTTTGAATTGATAATTAATAAAATCAACTTTCAATCAATCAAGTACCATGCAGAGTGGCATTGACTATCATGCTTCTCCACAACTCTCTGTCTCTTGTGTTGTTAATAAGTTCAGTTGGTGACTTCATTTTGTGCCACAGTGACAACCCATTCAGAAATTTCTCTAGTCTTTCTCTGTCTCTTCTCCTCATGATCTTTCCGGTGGTTTTTAAATTTTCAAGTCTTACTTTTCTCATCATTCATTAATTCATTTTCCTTTTGCACTGAAGTTAGCGCATAGGGCAGAGGTCAGATCTCTCCAATTCTGTCTGTTCAAAGCTATTCTGTGCAGTTCTTGAATAGTATGAATATTGGTTGTTTTACTTTCTCTAAGTATTGTTCTTCTGAGTGTTTCTTTTGGTCTACCCCTTGCTCCTTTGCCTGTAGGTATCCATTCAAGAGATTGGTGGTGTATTCTGTTGGGGCTGCACATAGAACATGCCCGATGTAGGACCAACGGCGTTTTCTTATAACATCTGTGATGACATTTTGATGTGTCTCTTCTCTGATTTTATCATTCGATTTGAATTCACTCCAATGGGTGTTAGTTATCCTACGAAAACATTTGTTCTCGAAACTCTGTAATTTCTTTTCTGAAGATAAAGAGCTTTTCCAGGTCTCACATCCATATGATAGCACTGGAATAACGCAGGAATTAAATAAGTGCATTTTCGTGCGTGTGCTGATTGACTTTGAATTCCAGATATTAGACAGTCTGTTAAATGCACTTGATGCTGCTATCTTAAATATCCGATTTGTAGTACACAGTTTGCACAAAATAATTTGTTTGAATGAAAAAAAATTGGAATGAACTGACTCTGTTACACAAATCGGTCTGGACTTTACGATGTTAGTTGATTAGTCCAATGATCGGTGGAATGATCCAGACTTGATTAGAGAAGCTTTTCTCATCATATGCCCTAAAAATCAACTTCATTGCAGAAAAAACATAACTATAGGCACTCTTTCATCAGATAGTGAAGAAAATTCAGATTCTGGGTGAGTGTTCCATGCAAATGTGTTGAACTGATTCCCATTCATATTGTGCAGGTCATCATGTCATATTTCCTGTCATGAATCTAGTCTCCATTAAAAATAATACTTTTTCACTTCATTAAGAAAACTATTTTTCATTTCATTAAGAAAAGTAAATTGACTCCATTAAGAGATACATTTGTCTCCAATAAGTAAAAGTACTTTCACTTCTTTAAGAAAAGTACTTTCACTCCTTTAAGAAAAGTACTTTCACTTCTTTAAGAAAAGTACTTTCACTTCTTTAAGAAAAGTACTTTCACTTCTTTAAGAAAAGTACTTTCACTTCTTTAAGAAAAGTACTTTCACTCCTTTAAGAAAAGTACTTTCACTTCTTTAAGAAAAGTACTTTCACTTCTTTAAGAAAAGTACTTTCACTCCTTTAAGAAAAGTACTTTCACTTCTTTAAGAAAAGTACTTTCACTTCTTTAAGAAAAGTACTTTCACTCCTTTAAGAAAAGTACTTTCACTTCTTTAAGAAAAGTACTTTCACTTCTTTAAGAAAAGTACTTTCACTCCTTTAAGAAAAGTACTTTCACTTCTTTAAGAAAAGTACTTTCACTTCTTTAAGAAAAGTACTTTCACTCCTTTAAGAAAAGTACTTTCACTTCTTTAAGAAAAGTACTTTCACTTCTTTAAGAAAAGTACTTTCACTCCTTTAAGAAAAGTACTTTCACTTCTTTAAGAAAAGTACTTTCACTCCTTTAACCTTTAGCATCCTATGTTTACAATTACGTAACTTCTCTCCTGCCGCGGAATTAGTTTTTGGAAATGTTACGTAATCGTTGGTGACTGTTTTGAAATCGTGATAACTTTTTTTGTTGTTAGAGATCTTTAAATAATATTTACACATATAAATAAATAATAGATTCTGCATATATTGGTGTTAGTTTTGTTTATGTGTGTGTGATACAAGATGTGTGAGGAATTGATAAAAGACAGATTTATTCCTATCTATATCTAGACCTATTGTATTTTTCTGTCGCTCTAAATTTGTTGAATATTATATATTTTATATAATGAAAACCTTGTGGAACCTCATGTTCTATTTTATTTAATCTATTTGAAGAACTTACCTCTCAAGATTTCCCTTTTCGAATCACAATCAAAAATGATTTCACTGAATATATGACAAAATATAAGTATATAAATCCCAATTCACTGTCATGTTGCTTTGCCTCTATGTGATGGCTATAGATTGTCTGGATTTCAAAATCATAATCACGCGACATCTTTTGTCGCCTTTGTAATACCAGAAACAGGAAGTTAAATAATATATCTACCTAGAGTAGATAACATTAGATAACATTTTCTTTAAAAAATTACAATCTGGCTTTTTTTTTAGAATCACGTTCCACCACTCTGGGTAACGGGTTTCGCCTTCAGGATTCAAATATTTGGTTCAAATGTGTTGCTGTAGGATGATAAAGGTTAAGAAAAGTACTTTTACGCCTTTAAGAAAAGTACTTTTACGCCTTTAAGAAAAGTACTTTTACGCCTTTAAGAAAAGTACTTTTACGCCTTTAAGAAAAGTACTTTTACGCCTTTAAGAAAAGTAATAGAGCATTTCTATACAGACACAATTGATTCAAAGCCAGGGGCAGACCATGCAAAAGATGGATTACAGAAAGTCAACGAAAACAAACATATATGAATCACACAAAATGCGATCTCCAGAGAACTCTTCTATCACTGAAACTGCAGGGCATAAAGGGATATAAAGCGGGGGGAAAAAATAGAAGTCCTTTTTACTCTATTTAAGGGCTAAGGTGAATAAGATTTTAAGCCTGTGTTTCTGTGACTAATGTCACACTAAAGATGAAATGACATATTGGTTAAAAAATGTGCTCAACAGGCATAGAGGATTGATTTCATTATACTTTGGTTGTCCCACGTGCACTATGTCTTCTCATTGAAGTGGTATGCTACCTGCCGAGCGAGCACACAACTAATAGCACTTAGTTCTGTGACTTCAAACAACGATATCTGGGCGGAAAAAATTCACTTTATAAACAAGATGTCATGAGTGGGATTCAAACCCACGACCTCTTGGGCATAAAGCAAAGTGTTAACCACTACACCGGGTAGATCCCCTGATTACAAATCAGCATAATTTCAAGTGCGTAGTCTTCCCCGGCACCTGTTTGTTTTGATCCACAGGAATCACGAGCCATGAAGAGTTAATTTCCTAAGAACAGTAGGGAGGGAGTTTCTCCATCTTCATACCTGCAAGACTTAGCCTAACTCTTAGTGGTATTCAATACTTTGAGAAGAAGCCTCCTGCTCAGAGGGTTGTAATAGATTGTTATTTTTTATGATTGAATAAATATGTTATGAATATCTTTCTTTCTCCCAGAGCACAGATGAAGACTTAAAAACTTTGAATCACAAACAAGAGTCATTTATCCTTCAGTATAGTGACAGTCAAAAAATAACAAGTAATACACTTTGTACAGTTGTTCTGTTGAAAGCTATTTATTATTCAACTAAGCAATATCTGGCTTGAAATGCTGCATTTTATTTCTCTAGACAGTTTATGGATCACATGTGGAAATTGATGTTCTTCCTTCACAAGCAAAAGTGAACATGACATCGACAAAGTCAATTAGACTTGGTGCTGTGAGTTCACATATGACTGGAAGGTCCTTTCCAGACTCTGAAAAACTTGTTGTGGTATTAACACGTATCAATGTCTTGATATGAGGAAATGCAACGAAACATCTCATTTTGTTTATTTCTCTCTTTTGAATTGTCTGCCATCCATCACCCCTTCAAATTCCTCAATACCATCACAGATTTGGCCTTGCTTTGCAGTATAGAGATGCAGCTTCCAAGAGTGTGTGTCAAGGTTGCAGTTTGTGTGAGATGTCTTAATGTATTCTTTCAAACATTTCTTTCTATCTTCCACTTGAATGCTTTCCTATGTATAGCTCATGACAAAACAGTCATCTTAGACAACGCTCGTCCAGCCCACGAACAATGTAGCCGGCTCAATGCAGTCAAGATCAGATCAAGAAGGAATGCCTTTCACTCTATACCTATGGATGGCCCAGTAAAGAGTAGAAATTGGACCTGTGCATTGAAGGAGCCTGAAAGGGGAAACAGAAAAACAACACTATTTGCTTTCCATGCATGTGATAAGATGTGAATAAGAAGGTTATGGGGTGGGGTTGACTGTCCCATCCCATATAGGATCAAAGTGACCCAGAAACCATGCCGAAGTCTGATGTATCAGGCCAAAAGGCCTAAATATTGCTGCAAACCATGACACAACACATTTTGTTCTCCAGACTACATCCTGCAGGAGTTTGAGAATGAACACGGATGAAGAAAAAAATACCTGCATAAATAATGATATCAAAAATATTTATTGTAATTGATACTCTTAAGTATTTATAACTTTAGATCAACAACTGTTTTCTTACTTTCTCTCTAGGAGATCAACTGTTTTCTTACTTTCTCTCTAGGAGATTAACTGTTTTCTTACTTTCTCTCTAGGAGATCAACTGTTTTCTCCATAAGTCTAGCTCAGCAACTGTTTTCTTACTTTCTCTAGGAGATCAACTGTTTTCTTACTTTCTCTCCAAGACATCAACTATTTTCTCCATAACTCTAGCTCAGCAACTGTTTTCTTACTTTCTCTCTAGGAGATCAACTGTTTTCTTACTTTCTCTCCAAGACATCATTTTCTCCATAGCTCTAGCTCAGCAACTGTTTTCTTACTTTCTCTCCAAGACATCAACTATTTTCTCCATAGCTCTAGCTCAGCAACTGTTTTCTTACTTTCTCTCCAAGACATCAACTATTTTCTCCATAGCACTAGCTCAGCAACTGCTTTCTTACTTTCTCTTTAGCAAATCAAATGTTTTCTGGGGAGCAAAGGGAACGCACTGCTCTCGGTGGATCCAGAGTTAGCAGATAACCGAGATCCCAAATGTACCTCCTTGTGGTGCACCCTGGTAACAGAAACACAGTGGCGCGTGCTGATTCTGGCTAAATCATTTGGGGATCGTGTCCGTGAATGTGGAGGTAGCAGATGGAAAGAGATTTGATTGCATAAGAGACAGACAATATCTCAGACACCACTAGCGCCAACACATGCAGTGGCACTGTCGACAAACAGTGATGCAAATAAGTCCACTCCGAGCATTGAAGGAACAACCAATGAAAAGGTACAAAAAGGCACATGCTTAGGGACGACCAATGAAAAGGTACAAAAAGGCACATGCTTAGGGACGACCAATGAAAAGGTACAAAAAGGCACATGCTTAGGGACGACCAATGAAAAGGTACAAAAAGGCACATGCTTAGGGACGACCAATGAAAAGGTACAAAAAGGCACATGCTTAGGGACGACCAATGAAAAGGTACAAAAAGGCACATGCTTAGGGACGACCAATGAAAAGGTACAAAAAGGCACATGCTTAGGGACGACCAATGAAAAGGTACAAAAAGGCACATGCTTAGGGACGACCAATGAAAAGGTACAAAAAGGCACATGCTTAGCGAGAGACAAAAAGACTACATACTGTGTACAATGAAAGTGCTGCACAGCGCCTGAGAGCAGCGCTAACTACAAAAAAAAAAGTGAAAACGAGTTCCAAGGAAATCTGAACTACAAGCTCTGTTAGCTCGAGACAAGCTTCTAATTACTCAAATCTCCATGTGGGCAGAAACCCACACCCAATCGTGGGTGCCCAACAAAGAAAGAAGACCTGGTCCAACTCTAATGTCGAGCTTTCCTATTCCAGAAACATACTCGCAGAGACAAAGGGTTCCGTACCCAGATGGGCTCAGGCACACAGACTAGGGAAACCTACTACCTGAATAAAAGGCATGACGAAAATGGATGCGCTGGGCCTCAAAATTCCAGACCACAAAGTAAACCAACCGAGGTGCAAATAACACAGTTTCACTGTGAAACTTGCAGTACAACGTACTTCATGCTCCCCTGTGAAAATTACACAATATATTTGTTGTGGTAATAAGAGCGAAGGAAGAAGAAGAAGAAGAAATATTTTCTTCCTTTTTTTCATAGCTCTAGCTCTACAACTTTTTCCTACTTTCTCTCTAGCAAATAAACTATTTTCTTACTTTCTCTCTAGCACAACTGTTTTCTTACTTTTTTCTCTATCACATCAACTGTTTCCGTACTTCCTGTTTAACTCTAGCTCATCAAATTTTTGCTTACATTCTCCTTAGCATTAGCACATTAATTGTTTCCTTACTTTCTCCATAGTTCTAGCCTGTTTTCATCACCCGTTTGCATACTTTTTACATGGCTCTAGAGTCTATTGTTTTTTACTTTCTTTCAAGATCTGTTTTCTGACTTTATCCATACCTCTAACATATCAATTGATTTCTTAATTTTTACTTAGCTCTAGTAAATCAACACATTTCTTACTTTTTCTCTTAGTAAATCAACACATTTCTTACTTTTTCTCCTTAGTAAATCAACACATTTCTTACTTTTTCTCCTTAGTAAATAACACATTTCTTACTTTTTCTCTTAGTAAATCAACACATTTCTTACTTTTTCTCCTTAGTAAATCAACACATTTCTTACTTTTTCTCTTAGTAAATCAACACATTTCTTACTTTTTCTCCTTAGTAAATCAACACATTTCTTACTTTTTCTCCTTAGTAAATCAACACATTTCTTACTTTTTCTCCTTAGTAAATCAACACATTTCTTACTTTTTCTCTTAGTAAATCAACACATTTCTTACTTTTTCTCCTTAGTAAATCAACACATTTCTTACTTTTTCTCCTTAGTAAATCAACACATTTCTTACTTTTTCTCTTAGTAAATCAACACATTTCTTACTTTTTCTCCTTAGTAAATCAACACATTTCTTACTTTTTCTCTTAGTAAATCAACACATTTCTTACTTTTTCTCTTAGTAAATCAACACATTTCTTACTTTTTCTCCTTAGTAAATCAACACATTTCTTACTTTTTCTCTTAGTAAATCAACACATTTCTTACTTTTTCTCTTAGTAAATCAACATATTTCTTACTTTTTCTCTAGCTCTAATCCAGAAGCTGTTTTCTTTATTTCTACCTAGCTCTAACACAGCAACTGTCACAGCAACCAGATTCACCACAAAGACAAAAGAGAGAGAGAGAGTTGAAAACTCAGAAAGACAATATAGACATACTCCTGGCTAAATTAGCTAATGACCTTTATCTTCTTCGAAATGTAAGTTATTTTTACTATTAAGAACTAGAGCTGACATGATTGGATTCTTTTTACAGACATTGTCAAGTATATTTTATTTCAAATAAATTGAGTTTTTTTGGTATGTTTTGTGTGACTCTTATGGCAAAATTCCTCATACTAATATGGAATCATAAACATGCAAATTCTATTCAGAATATTTTATTGCATCCCTGGAAATAATATTTCTCTATTTCATTGAGTCCCTTGAAATAATATTTCTCTATTTCATTGAGTCCCTTGAAGTAATATTTCTCCATTTAATTGAGTCCCTTGAAGTAATATTTCTCCATTTTGTGTACAATGTAATATTTCTCCATTTCATTGAGTACCTTGAAATATTTCTCATTTCATTGAGTACCTTGAAATATTTTTCCATCTCATTGAGTACCTTCAAATTATATTTCTCAATTTCATGGGGCAATATTTACATTAAATAGGTTATCATTGTTTTCTAAAATGTCTGTCATGAGAGGAAGAAGAGGATATAAGTCTGCTAAAAAACTAAACATGGATAAGCTTGAGTCGATCAATGTGTCCACCAAAGTTAGACAGAGGAAGCTAGATGGACAAGCTGCACTTTATCAATGTGTCCACTAAAGTAAGACAGAGGAAACTAGAAGTGCATTAACAACCAACTTTCCGTGAATTAATCACCTTTGAAGATAAGTGCGTTCAAAGAATGGTGAGCAATAATGATAGGGTAGCCTATCACTTTCACTTATGTAATTTCACTTTCTGCACTTTTCACTTTTTTGCGTATTCTGACAAATAGACTTAACTATGAAAGACCAAACTAGCAGCAGTGTTTAGCTTATCCATCCATCTAACAATAGTGAGGGTATTTACAACATATAATTACGTTTAGTCTGTAGAATGAGATTTTATTAGCTTGAGTAAAACGCCACCTTTGCCCCAATTTTTGGGTGTGTTTGTAATGTTGATGATTTGACATGTTGTCAATATCATGTTGATGACTTTACATGTTGTCAGTGTAATGTTGATGATTTGACATGTTGTCAATGTAATGTCGATGATTGTACATGTTATTTTGATGATTTGACATGTCAGTGTAATGTTGATGCTTTGACATGTTGTCATGTAATGTTGATGATTTTACATGTTATTTTGATGATTTTACAGGTTGCCAATGTAATTTTTGATGATTTTACTTGTCAATGTAATGTTGATTATTTTACATGTTGTCAATGCAGAAAATACCATATTGTCAATGTAATGATGATCTTACATGTTGTAAATGTAATTTTAATGATTCTGTAGGAACAATCAAAGAAGTATGAGCAGACAATTGTACATCTTAAGGAACTACAGAAAAAAATACTGGACAATAAATTGATATCTTACAAGCGACAGCAACAACTGGCTGGAAATGGCCTGGTGGTTAGTAACTCTGAGTTGGAGACATTGCGCAAGTGGTAAGTCTAGCTGGGTATGTTATATTAGGCTGTCAATGGAGTGTAGAATGGAGATGATTGTTTTAGTATTATGCTGTACTAGAGATTCTCTTATGAAAATGTGTTGCTTGAATTTCTGTCCATACAGGGTAGCCGGGGGCAAGATGCTGCACTAGGAAAGGCGGGGCAGCTGGTTTTTTCCCCTGAGCCTATGGCTTTTTTCAGTAGTACGTACGTGTGACTAGGTCAGACGCAAACATTCCAGTCTTTGACACAGTGAAGTTTGAAAGGTTAAGGACAAGTCAATTTTCTACAGTGCGGAATAATATTTTTTCATTATATTTGATCTATTTTTTTAAACTTGTGGCACTCTGCCTGCTGTTATCATTAATATCATGATTTTGTAAATTGAAATATATTTTATGGTATTAAGTTCTTAAGTACACCTTACCGGTGTGCAGATGTGGTCAGATTAATTGCTAGGAAACGTGTACCTTCCATCTAGACATCTTTACAACGATCATGTCGGATGTGGGAATGTACTGGCTTCGATTGCGCATGTCCCCAGCTATGTAAGCGGGCTGTGGTACGTGTAAATCTCACGATATCTTGTTGGATGGGGTGTGTCGCCAACAGGGCACGCTGCCATTTTTTTGTTGTCGACTGGTGTTAATATAGGCGCGGTGAAGGTTAAGAAGTACTTGACTATATCAATACTCATTATAGAAGTACTTGACTATATCAATACTCATTATAGAAGTACTTGACTATATCAATACTCATTATAGAAGTACTTGACTATATCAATACTCATTATAGAAGTACTTGACTATATCAATACTCATTATAGAAGTACTTGACTATACCAGAACTCATCATGGATAAAACTGTTAACAGGAACTGCGAGGTAGACCCTTGTAGGGCCTGTTTCTATTGCTTTTTATATATATATATATATATATATATATATATATATATATATATATATATATATAAATTTTTTAGCATATTGTTTTATATATACAGTTTTTAGCATAATGTGAAGCGTAGGTTTTCAGCAGACCTCTTAGATATACTGTAGCATTGTTATTATTGTACTTGTTAAATGTTATTTTCTGCAGGTGTGATGAGCTTGCTGATTTGATCTGGCAGAACAGGCAACAGATTAAAAAGGCGACACAACTTCAGCAACAACTGCCCATTAAGGTCCCTGAAGGCAAGGAAGATTTACTGCCCAAGCTAAATGAAACTGTAACAAATCTTCTGTCATCTCTTGTCACCAGGTTTGTAACCAGTATGAATCTGATATTGTTAGTGTCAGTAGTTTGTCCCAGTTTTTGATGCTTTGTTTTCTGACACAAAGTTTATGCCCCTACACTGGAAGTTGGTTCCATGTTTTATTCTATGAACGGAAACATGTATTGAATAACTGAACTTATTGCATGATGTTCTGTAATGCCTATCACTCACCAATGAAAATGACCCTTCTCCAGAATTTGAACATACCATTTCACATCTCCATAGTGATCTGTGAAAAATTCATCAAATTCAATGAAATTGACTCCTGGCACATCCACCCTACTGTCCTGACCTTGCACCCTCAGATTATGATCTTTTCCACTCGGTTGTGCCCTATCTTTGAAGGCATGAATTCAACTCAATGGAACACTTATGTGTTGTCGGCTCTCAAAAGGGGATCAATGAATAACAATAGTTTACCTTGCATGCATGCTGTAAGAAGAGACCAAGGAGGTTATGGGGTGGAGTTCTCTGTCACTTCCCATGTAGGATCATCCTATGAGGGGGAAAATAGGCCTAAGTGCGAGTGATAATTTCTATCCGAAGGTCTTGTAAAATGAGGATATATATATATAGGGAAATATAATTGTAGGTGGGAGATTTCAAATTGTTTGCCAGGCTGACTAAACAATTTTTCTTTCATGACAGTTCAACTTAAACATCAACATTTATGTAGTTGGTCATCACTTTTAGGTTCTACTTATCCAAATAATTGAGCTACGCAGATTCGACTTAACAGGACTTTTAATGCAAAGATAAAGAAGGAAAATGGTCGGGACTAACCTGATCTCCTAACCCTAGAAGAGTTGTGTTTTATATAACTAATCCTAACTCTAGGAGAGTTGTGTTTTACGTACCTAACCCTAGGAGAGTTGTGTTTGACATAACTAACTCTAACCCTAGGAGAGTTGTGTTTTACATAGCTAACCCTAGGAGAGTTGTGTTTCACATAACTAACTCTAACCCTAGGAGAGTTGTGTTTTACATAACTAACTTTAACCCTAGGAGAGTTGTGTTTTACATAACTAACCTTAACCCCCACACAGATAGTAACAATAATGTGTTAATTAATTTTCTCAGTACTTTCATTGTGGTGCAGCAGCCTCCACAAGTGCTGAAAAAGGATGCAAAATTTGCTACAGCTGTTTCTTTACTGGTAGGAGGGAAACTGAACATTCATATGAACCCACCTTCTGTCAAGGCCACAATAATCAGGTCAGATCATATTATCTGTTGAGATAATCAAACATTATAATGATAATTATACTGTAATGGTGATTTATACTGTAATGGTGATTTAAACTGTAATGGTGATTTATACTGTAATGGTGATTTATACTGTAATGATGATTTATACCGTAATGGTGATTTATACCGTAATGGTGATTTATACTGTAATGGTGATTTATACCGTAATGATGATTTATACCGTAATGGTGATTTATACCGTAATGGTGATTTATACTGTAATGGTGATTTATACTGTAATGATGATTTATACTGTAATGATGATTTATACTGTAATGATGATTTATACTGTAATGATGATTTATACTGTAATGATGATTTATACTGTAATGATGATTTATACTGTAATGATGATTTATACTGTAATGATGATTTATACTGTAATGATGATTATATTGTATAAAACCAGTTTAAGTCATTCATCACTATCATTCTTTATTGCTTGCCCCAATATGTACATATGGTCACCATTGTCGTCACACTCGTGTGACAACTGGACACTGGACTTCTAGTTCAGGGAGCAAAGAATAGGACCACTTTCTTCTTTTCAGACATATCAAAGGAGGTGACTAAAGAAAGGGGGATATGCTGACAACCTGTCACCTGTGAGAACAATCATTGTCGCTACATATCTTGTCTCAATTTCTTACATTTTTCATCTGTCAAATGCTTCCCATGGATGATGAAGGGATGCACACCCTAACCCTAAGATATTGCACCTTTAGTGACAGACTATGGATGGTAAGGAATGCTAGGTGCGCCATCACTGCAGAAGGGTCAATAGATCTGACATAGAATGATGAACTAGCAGGCCTCAGAGACATATACTATGCTCTTGGCAGGGCATTATGATCTTGGGATACTGCTGCACTGGAATTACTTCATTCGGAAACTAAACATGCATCTATAAATGCCTCCAATACAAACATGTCTTTGAGACAACAAGTTTGGGTCTTAACTCGGTTACTTATCTGAGCAGGACACGTGTTTTTTGTCAGAAAGACTATAAACTGTCAAGTGCTACCTGCTCACAGCTAAAGGGATTATTTATCATCATCACTGCCATCTTATCAATCACAGATGTCTGCACAAAATCATGTTAATCAAAATCAATAAGTAAGCAATGACTAGTATTCATGTCAATTTGCATATTCTTGAAGCAGTAAGATGGCTCTATAAACATAGAAGACTGAGCATCATTAAAAAAACACAATGAGTAGAAAGATTAATCATAAAGTGACAATTTACAGAATAAAAAAGCTTTCCCGAAACATCAATGGACATAGGATATTGTAGATTTCTTTAGGATATTGTAGATTTCTTTAGGATATTGTAGATTTCTTTAGGATATTGTAGATTTCTTTAGGATATTGTAGATGTCTTTAGGATATTGTAGATTTCTTTAGGATATTGTAGATTTCTTTAGGATATTGTAGATTTCTTTAGGATATTGTAGATTTCTTTAGGATATTGTAGATTTCTTTAGGATATTGTAGATTTATTTAGGATATTGTAGATTTCTTTAGGATATTGTAGATTTCTTTAGGATATTGTAGATTTCTTTAGGATATTGTAGATTTCTTTAGGATATTGTAGATTTCTTTAGGATATTGTAGATTTCTTTAGGATATTGTAGATTTCTTTAGGATATTGTAGATTTCTTTAGGATATTGTAGATTTCTTTAGAATATTGTAGATTTCTTTAGGATATTGTAGATTTCTTTAGGATATTGTAGATTTCTTTAGGATATTGTAGATTTCTTTAGGATATTGTAGATTTCTTTAGGATATTGTAGATTTCTTTAGGATATTGTAGATTTCTTTAGGATATTGTAGATTTCTTTAATATGGCACTAGAAAAAGTAGCACACTAGCACAACTGAAAAGTTGACAAAATGGCATCAAGGACAACATCGTGCAAATGACATGTTAAACAAAAAATAATGGGAGACATGCAGTAAAACTGTCTACTATGTAGATAGATAAATATTTTTTAAATATATAAAATCTGTTAGATAACTTTTACTGTTGACAACAAAGAACATATAAATGTTTTGACTTAAAGGTCTTTGCAAGATATGGACCTACAAGCAACAAAAGTAGCATAAATATAGATGAAGGCTACAAGGGATTATATAGTCTACTATAACACAATGGGAAATATGAGTATGGCATAGAAGACAAGTAATCCAAGTATGAAGTTACTTTAGACATTGCACATACTAAAAACATGAAATTAAAAGCAATAATATAATAATTAATAATCATATCAATCTCCTGGCAATTTCTTGTGGCTATTTCTGATCAGAATAGGCTAGTTATAATTCTCACAAAAATATTATTGATGATTGTGCTTAATTATTTTAATTACAATATTTTTTTCATTAACCAGTTTAAAAAAGTACTTTCATAGGAAAGCTATCATCTGCCCTGTGTTGGTCAAAGAAAAAGCATAACAACTTTGAAAACCTAAACCTGCATTCCGTTATACAACAAGGTCTAGTAGCCAGGACAACCTGCTAGGGATGTTGCAACAAAATGCCAGATAAAGAACGAGAACGCCTTTTTTGCAACTACCCTGCAAACCCCCCAAATCTCCTCAGCAGCTTTCTGTGACATGCATGACAGATTATTGATATCCTTTACTCCCCTTTTGGAACCCACAGCAAATGGGCAAACTACTTGTATCTTTCATATTGACTTTTTTTAAATATATATAACGTGTATATTAAGTCACATGACTCCCGATTAAAAAATGGGTCAAACACTTTATTGTATATTTCTGCATATATTTATTATTTATGTTTATAGCTGCGCATGTTTGTTTATATTTCATTGATAGCGAACATCAAGCTAGCGAATTGCTGAGCCTGAAGAGTGATTGTAAAAATAAAAAAATTTCTAGTGGAGAGATTCTCAACAACAGTGGACTTATGGAGCATCAACCCAAGACTGGACATCTTGGCATAACTTTTAGAAATATGGTATTTTTGATGTGTTGAGTTAACCTTATATATTTTGCTGTAAGACTATGGTATTTCTCTGCAAGACTAATATTTCTCTGTAAGACTATGGTATTTCTCTGCAAGACTAATATTTCTCTGTAAGACTATGGTATTTCTTTGTAAGACTGGTTTATCTTTGTAAGACTTATATTTTTTAGGCAGATATTTCTTTGTAAAACTACAGTTTTTCTTTGTAAGACTGATATTGTTTTTCATAGATTGGTTTCTCTTTGTGTTACTGATATTTGTAAGACTTATATTTCCTAAGTAAATCCTTGTTATACCTTTCTGCAGAGTGCAAAGGGTCTCACATTTCTCTTGTGTGGACTTAGTTTTAACAGATAACTAAGACCCTTAAAAAACCTACCATGGTGCACCCCAGAAACATAAATACAGCTGCTGTTGCTGTATTCCTGGCTAACACTTTTAGGCTCATGTCCGTGGATGCTGGAGATAGAATAAGATTGCCTGCAGAGAGGCAGGAAATATCTCCGAAACGTCTGTGACATTATATCCAACATATGCAAGGCATCTGTGCATTCCGACTTAAAGAGAAGAAACATTGGAGGGGCGACCAATGTTAATGTCTCTAACATATGGTGATCTTACGAGTATACACCGAATCTGGAAAAGATAACACACTCTAGAGATCAGTGTGGTGTACATGTTGATTCAGTGGCAACGGAGCTACAATGGTCCAGCAATGGACTGACTGGTGCAAGTGCTGTTCATGCTTGAGAACACACAGAAGCTCACATATCCCATCACAGTTGACCACATTCAAAGTAGGAGTCATGACTCAGGTATTGGACACGCTAACTTGAACATGCGCTCCCGGGTATGGAAGAAAACTTTTAATACAGCTCCTCATTGCACACAAGACAAGCATTGTTCAAATGTCTGACAGAAGCAGTGTTGAAACTCAGAATCTGGGCACTGCGGACAACGTAGATGGAGGTGCAAGTCTCAAACGACACTGCAAACCTAGCCCAATGAACGTGTCGACTGTTGCCCAATACGGCTCATACAGAGAGAGTTGGGTTCAGTACCCAAGGGCCCACTGTGAAGCTCCTCATCCAAGATTTGTATTTTACCTACCTCTTTGGGTAACATATGCATTGACAAAGAGTCAAAATACACAGACAGCTCCTGGCGATGGATTGAAAAATGCTCTTAAGTGGATGAGGTGAGTATATGAGAAATGAACAGGTCACATCCCAGACCACCGAAGTGTTTGGCAAAGCAGCACCCTCTAGGAAGGTGTATCAACCCTGAGTCTAATTTGACCGCCGCCGTTATCATACAAAAGTGATTAGTTATGGAACCTAGGGACACAAAGGGTGGTAATGGAATTGTCTTTCTTCATGAGGAACAGCTTGCTGGCTGCGAAGCACCTTGTAAACAATGGGTGACCCAAACAAACTATCAGTTTGTCTCTTAACATGTATTCTCTTTCTTTTGTAAGACAAATCTGACAAAAATGTTGATCAAAGTCTTAGATCTAGTTTCAAATCTCAAAGAACTGGTCTGATCATTTGGTAGTAGCAAACATAATTGAAACACTATGCCTACATACTGTACATTGTTCTATTTGTAATAAGATTATCTACAAAACTGATACAGTTTAAATAAACATTATTCATTTGGAAGTTTAGTAAGTTCACAATTTTTGTTTGAAATTTTAAAAATATTTGATTTATAAATTAATTTTCATTATTAATATTAATTTTTCAATAATTAAAGCAATTTTATTCCAAGTAAACTATTGATAAACACATTCTCTGTTCATTTTTTAACATATATATATATATATATCCTATCTCATTATAATTTAAATATATTTATAATTACCTTCTATTTCTTGTTCCCGTGACAGATGTTTTTCCATTTTTTTTCAAGGCCGTCTTTCTGTCTTAGATATACTCAATGCATGATATTATACCAACTCTTTTCCTAATTTCTTCATTTCTTTTTTTTTATCTAGTTTAGTAACCATTGCAGCTTTTCTCAAACTTCATTTGACATGTAACGGTTTTTCTCTGCTGCGAGGCTGTTAAAGTCCAAGTATGACATTGGTAGCAGAGTATTGGTATAAAAATAGTAGATGTTACCTGTTTTTTTTATTTCCATCTTGATCATGGGTGGAGAAGTACTGATGCACACCCGTTTAAAACAAAATTATTTCAGTTACATTTTACTGAGTTTAAGATAAAGTTAAGGGTAGTTTTATTTCCATGCCATTTCATTAACTATTTTTTAATAAGAATCTGTTGACCATTTTACATTTATTTTTAGCAATTGAAAAAGATCAAGAGAGCAGAGAAACGAGGTTCAGAGGTTAGTAACTCACTTTATTTTCATGTTTTAAATTTTGTTGCTCTCTCATTTCCTATAAACTAGGATGGTTATTATGTGTGACTTTTAATCCATGTTTTTGCTAGGTCCAATATGGAATGCAGAGAATATAATGAGAAATATAAGAGAAAAACTAAAGGAAAACAGTTTCATACCTTAAATATCATTGGGTACTTCTTCTTCTTCTTCTGCGTTCATTCTCAAACTCCTGTAGATTAACAGGATGTAGTCCGGAGAACGGAATGCGTGTGTCATTGTTTACAGCATTGCTGCGATATCATCCGACTTCAGCATAGCTTTGGGACACTGACCCTATATGGGATGGACAGCCAACTCCATCCCATAACCTCCTTAGTCGCCTTTTACGACATGCATGGAAGGTAAACAGTGTTGCTATTCTTTGCTCCCCTTTCGGGCCCCGGCAACACATGGGCGAATGGGTACAAGATTCCAGAAATAAGATATGCAGACTACACAGTCCTCTTTACCACACATCTTGAGGGACTGAAACAGCTAATCACAACAACAAATAAATACAGCGAGATCCAAAATCAATATCTAAATGCACAGAAAACAAAAATTTCGACAACAGACAAAACAAAGATCTTACTGATAATCACACAGACAATATAGAACTATAATGTGTAAACAAATTTGATATGCTAAAATCTAGTGACTGATTTAATAAATGAAGAGTAGAAACTATTGGTGCTGCCATCTGGTGACAGTTTGAATAACAACAAAGAAAATAATGTAGAGTCAATGTTTCTCTCTCCAGGCTGTAACAGAGGAGAAGTTCTGTATCTTGTTTCAATCAGAGTTCCATGTTGGTGGAAATGAGTTAATCTATCAAGTATGGGTATGTAATCTTTTATTCATGTGCCATATAATAGTTAATCTATCAAGTATGGGTATGTAATCTTTTATTCATGTGCCATATAATAGTTAATCTATCAAGTATGGGTATGTAATCTTTTATTTATGTGCCATATAATAGTTAATCTATCAAGTATGGGTATGTAATCTTTTATTCATGTGCCATATAATAGTTAATCTATCAAGTATGGGTATGTAATCTTTTATTCATGTGCCATATAATAGTTAATCTATCAAGTATGGGTATGTAATCTTTTATTCATGTGCCATATTTTGTAAAGTCTTCACTGATTGCACATTGTGTCTTTTGGTATGACTTCTGGGTCACTCTGACCTTACATGGAATGGGACAGTCAACCACCTCAGAACCTACTTATTTGCTTCTTACGACATACATGGAAATTAAACAGTGTCGCTATTCTTTGCTCCTTTTTCTGGTCCAGCAACACACAAGTATTTTAAATGTGAAGATATTGCCAAAGTTGGATGAGTCTGGCCATTAACGTAAATAAAACGGTGATATGTCTGTTGTCTGAATCCTGCTAGAAATCTAGTTGAACCATTGTCCTGTTTCTAAGGATTTACAATTAAAGTTTGAGAACGAATGCTAAAAATAAATGTATAATAACATTGAAGATGTTTGGTATTTTGTATTTTCACGTATTGGATACACAAATAATTCCTTTCAACCAATTATTGTACCCTTTGTACTTGTGCACCAAATGTACTGTCACATGTGTATAATCTTCAAATGTACTGTCATATGTGTATAATCTTCAAATGTACTGTCACATGTGTATAATCTTCAAATGTACTGTCACGTGTGAATAATCTTCAAATGTACTGTCATATGTGTATAATCTTCAAATGTACTGTCACATGTGTATAATCTTCAAATGTACTGTCATATGTGTATAATCTTCAAATGTACTGTCATGTGTGTATAATCTTCAAATGTACTGTCATATGTGTATAATCTTCAAATGTACTGTCATGTGTGTATAATCTTCAAATTATTGTTCTTTTCTCAGACGCTGTCGCTGCCTGTTGTTGTAACTGTTCACGGTAACCAGGAGTGTAATGCTTCAGCTACTGTTCTCTGGGACAATGGCTTTGCTGAACCTGTAAGCATTATAACAGTAAGAAAGAAGGGTTGTGTAGAGGATTGACTTTATTTTATTATGTATCCATATATGTTCTTCATTCATAGAGGGTAGCAGTGTATGTAAATCGATTCAGTGGCAATAGAGCTATAATGGCCCATCACGAGACCGAATGGCGTAATTGCTGTTCATGTTCAAGAACATACTGAAGCCAACATGTCCCATCACAATTGACCCCATTCAAAGTACGAGTCCTGACTCAGGTATTGGATACGCCAACTTGAACATGTACTCCTGAGTATGAAAGAAAGTTTTGAATACAGCTCCCCATTGCACACAGGACAAGCACTGAACAAATGTTGGGGAGCACTTTGTTCAAACGTCTGACCGAAGCAGTGTTGAGACTCGCAATGTGGACACTGAGGGCTATGTAGAGGGGGGCGCAAGTCTCTAACGATATTGCAAACCTAGTCCAACTCGACTGTCGGTTGTTGCATAACACAACTCATACAGAGAGAATTAGGTTCAGTACCCATGGACCCGCTGCGATGCCCCTTGCCCAAGATTCGTATTTTACCTGTCTCTGGGTAATATACGCAATGATGAAGAGTCTTATTTTTTCTTTCTCTGCGTTCATTCTCAAACTCCTGCAGATTAGAAGGATGTAGTCCGGAGAACGGAATGCGTTGTGTCATGGTTTACAGCATTGCTGCGGTATCTGCGCCTTTCGTCCTGACACATCCGACTTCAGCATGGCTTTGGGTCTCTGACCCTATATGGGATGGGACAGCCAACTCCATCCCATAACCTGCTTAGTCGCCTTTTACGACATGCATGGAAGGTAAACAGTGTTGCTATTCTTTGCTCCCCTTTTGGGCCCCAGCAACACACGGGCGGATGAAGAGTCAAAATACACAGACCGCGCCTAATGGTGGATTGGAAGGCCATCTCAAGTGGATGAGACGAGTGCGTGAGAAATGCACGGGTCAAACTCCAGACCACTGATGTGTTTGACAAAGCAGCGCCTTATTTAGTAAGATGTATCAACCCTAGTCTAATTCGACCGTTGCCGTTACCCAACACGGCTCATACGGACAAAATTAGATCTGGGACCTAGGGACACAAAGGGTGGTAATGGAATGGTCTTCCTACACAAGGAACAGTTCATTGGCTGTGAAGTGCCTCATTAGAGAATAGACAAACAATGTGTGACACAAGCAAACTATCAGCTCTCCGAATCTCATTTCATGTATCCCCCCTGAGTAGAAGGCTCCTCCAATAGACATTGCACAAAGCTGAAAGGTGAAGCCTCCTTGGTATGAAAGAAAGCTCAGATACCTTCCCATTGCACATAGGAAGTAAGAGCTAATCGCTCGTAATTCCTGGGGTTCTCAAACAAACAACAAACATTAATACAACTTTCCTAGATAGTGAGACTAGTAATACAACTTTCAGAGATAACGGAGGTTACTAGTGCAACTTTTTTACATAGCTGAGGCTATTAATACAACTTTCAAAGATAGCTAAAGCTATTAATACTACTTTATTGGAAGCAGAGACAAGATTCTCAAAAATTCCAGTGATTTCTTTCCTCGTGAGCAATATACGGCATAAAAGATAATGTGTAAATGAAGCAAATATTACTTTACGACTATATATACAGATTAAGTGTAACAAAGGTATAGTACAAAAATTCCAGTATGAAAATGGATAGCAAGGTAGCTACTGATGTCTTTCAAACAGAACAGAAAACAGTGTTTTATTGTACACAACTATTGATGTCTCTCAAACAGTGTACAGAAAAAAGTGTTTTATTGTACACAACTACTGATGTCTCTCAAACAGTGTACAGAAAAAAGTGTTTTATTGTACACAACTATTGATGTCTCTCAAACAGTACAGAAAACAGTGTTTTATTGTACACAACTCACAATCTATAATCCACAAGATTCAGAATGGATGACTGTATCATGAATGGATGAAGTATGATGAGGTTTCACACTTGCAGGG
The DNA here is from genome assembly GCA_034231615.1 of Meghimatium bilineatum. Classification (NCBI taxonomy): domain Eukaryota; kingdom Metazoa; phylum Mollusca; class Gastropoda; order Stylommatophora; family Philomycidae; genus Meghimatium; species Meghimatium bilineatum. Next base: position 30,166,726 of record CM067314.1, on the reverse strand, counting down.
ACGTATGTGAATATTTTGCCCTGGACATGCTGGAGATCAGAATCATGATAGAGCTGACATACTGGCTTCAAAATCAAATGTGTCTGCACTTATGATAATGATAATACGGACATAATGGATTCTCTATGCATGAACCATTTTTGAACAAGGGCACTGGTGGATGTGACTCTTATTAAGAGATTGAAAAGCAACTTGAAATTTCTTGGGGAAATAGTAGAGGTGGACGATAATGGAATAAGAAGAGGAAATTATATACAATTAGTGGGCTACAGGAACTGTCAGCATGCATTCCTGTCACTATTTGCTGAAAAAGGTTATGAAGAACTCCTAAGAGGAGTGTACCAATGTTGGTTCAGAAAATCACAGTGTTGCTAACTCACAGATATTTGTACTGAGTACTGTAGAATCACATAACTGAAAATACTAACTATAATTAAGTTTGTTTTGCGTTCGCTCCATTGTAACCAGCACGGATATCCGTGCGATTTCCGCCAGGAGCGTGATTACGTTGTGCCACCGTTATGCGCCTTGTAGGCCTAGCACAACTATAATTAAGTAACAAGGATACTTAATCAACTGTTACATATATGGTTGGTTTTATTCCACATAGGGGAGACTCAATTTTGCAGTTGCAGATCAGGTTGATTGGAGTCTGCTTGCTGAACAGCTGAACACGAAATTTCAGTTTAATACAGGAAAGGGTTTGACCAGTGCGCATTTTGATTACATGGCAAGTAAACTGTTTGGTGAGTTTGTTTATCTTGTCTAAAGTACAACTAAACTCTCGTTAGCTCGTTTATACAGTCTATAGTACTTCTTATTTTTAGTGTTTATTCTCAAACTCTCGCTGGATTTATCTTATAACAGGACAATGGTCCTACAAGATTTCCAGTTGGATGTAGTCCAGAGAATGGAAATGCATTGTTACCGTTTTATTTACGCCAATGGCACAGCACATCTGTCTCCAGCTGAGTCTATAGTACAACAGAATTGTTTGATGTGTTTATTTCTATTGTCTACTCTATCTGTTGTCTACTCTATCTATTGTCTACTCTATCTATTTGCTAAACCCTTTGTTGACTTTCAGCATCAAGGGTAGCAGAGTTTTCTGGAGATGGCCCTCGTGCATGCTGAGTATATTGTGGAATTTTTCGTGGTTTAACATTACTAGTAGTTGTCTTCAGAAAACTCTCCATTTTACTACGAGCCATTGTGTTCTCACTGACGGTTTGCTAATCCTGTCTCAGTGTTGTATCAGGAAATTCACATAGCTACACCGCGATCTCTAACACATACAGAAAGAAACCACAAATTCCATGATGACAGTCCTGAAACATATTGTCTACAGCACTACAGAATTGTTTGGTGAGTTAGTTTATCTTGTCTACAGTACAACAGAATTGTTTGGTAGATAGATAGATAGATAAATCTTCATACCATTATTCATTTCCCATACATGCAACACAATCTATGACATCCTTTCCCTGCATGCAACACAATCTATGACAATCCTGTTCCCATGATTCCTCATCCTTCCCCTGCATGCAACACAATCTATGACATTCTGTTCCCATGATTCCGTATTGCAAGTATCATGCTTTTCTCATGTGCATACAACTTTGTACTGAAATATACTTTCACCACAATATCCTTTCCTAGATTATTTTTCTCAATACTGGAGATCCTTAATTATTCTGGTATATTTGAACACATGTAGATTAATTATGGAGATCCTTAATTATGGAGATCCTTAATTATTATTTTGTGTTGTCAATAAGCTCAGTTTGTGAACTTAATCCATGCCACAATAATAGTTCATCTAGCAACTTCTCTCTTTGTTGTCCCCTGTCTCTTTTCTCCTTGATCTTTCCAGTGGTTATTAAGTGTTCAAGCTGTGTTCTTCTCAGCGCATGCCATAGAAATCTTTCTGTCCCTAATGTTTGATAATGATTTATCTTTTTGTGCCACCATCAATGAGAACCTCTGCATTAGTTTTCTTAGCTTTCCATGGTATTTTCATCATTCTTCTCAGAAACCACATATCTGTACTTCCTATTCGTTTTGAATTATTATTTTTTAACCAGTCCATGCATAATAAAGAATTGGGTTGATGTAACATCTCTGCACTCAAATTCGGATCTGCATTGATAGTATTCCATTGCACAAAATGGAATTCATTTTTTTGAAATGCTGATTTGGCTTGTGCTGTTCTGCTCTTTATCTCACTTGAGCATCTACCTTCTTTTGTTAGCAGGGTGCCAAGATATTTCACTTTTTCAACTTGTGTTATTTTATTAACTTTCTTAAATTGCAAATAAATTTGTTGAATTTGTTATTGTCTTCAAATCTGTTGTATGATTTATCTTATTCTCAGCCTGTTCTTTATTTTTTTTTGTCAGGACGTAAAGACCCTTCCACTTGCAAAGTATCATGGGCACAATTTAATAAGGTTTGTTATTATTTTTGTACATAGCTTATTTTACATAATTTATGATGATGATGATGAAATAACCCTTTAGCTGTGAACAGGTAGCTCTTGACAGCACATACCCTTTATGAGAAAATCACAGGTCCTATTCATTTGAGTAATAGAGGTGACATATGAGCTCATATAAGCGTGTTGTTTCAAAGGTATTTTTTATATTAGGGGTTTATGGGTACATTCCAGTGTGGCAGAATCCTAGGATCCTAATGTCCTGCCAGGAGTGCATTATATACTTCTGGACCAACTAGTTCATCATTTTCCATCAGATCTGTTGGACCATCTACAGTGTTGGTACATACCTCTTGCATTCTCTGCCACCCAGGAGACTCGCAAAGGTGCAATATCCACTGGCTTGCATTTCATCGACATCCATGAGGATTATATGATAGAAGACAAAAAGTAACAAATTGAGATAAGGCGCACATTTAACCCATGAGTGGGGAAACAACAGAGCATGCAACCCATGAGTGGGGAAACAACAGAGCATGCAACCCATGAGTGGGGAAACAACAGAACATGCAACCCATGAGTGGGGAAACAACAGAGCATGCAACCCATGAGTGGGGAAACAACAGAACATGCAACCCATGAGTGGGGAAACAACAGAGCATGCAACCCATGAGTGGGGGAACAACAGAAAATGCAACCCATGAGTGGGGGAACAACAGAACATGCAACTTGAAACATTTATAAACTGTAAAGATGAATGTTGGAGGGATTTTTACTGGAAAACAAGCCTCAAATATAGTCATATAATTTACTAGAAATATCTTGTTACATTAACATTGAAAATGATACAAACCGGTGGAGATTCCAGTGTTCAAATATACCATACTTTATGTTGCAGGATTTGGGAAAGCGGAATATGGCTGGAAGAATGGAAAAAGTCAGTATACATACGCTTGCCAAAGAAAGGAGACCTTCAACTATGTACCAACTATAATACAGTAGCATTGTTTATTCAAGTCATCAAAATACTACTACAGATCATAATGAAAAGAATACATTGCAAATTAGAAACAGAAATTCATTAAACTTAAGTTCAATCCAGTTTTTTTAGCAGGAGGAGGAACAAGAAACCACATATTCAACATGAGGAACATTATTGAGAAATGTAGAGAGTACAGCTTAGACCTACATATGTGTTTCATAGACTACACCAAGGCGTTTGATTGTGTTAAACATCACCAGCTGTGGTCTATTATGGGAGACATGGGCTTCCCCAAACATCTAATACATCTTATCGAAACACCATAACACGAACAACAAGCTGCAGTAAGAGTGGAGGGAGAAACATCTGAATGGTTCACTGTTCAAAGTGGAGTGAGATGGGTGCACTCTATCCCCTTATCTTTTTAACATCTATGCAGATAATATAATGAGAAATGTAAGAGAGGAACTAGAAGAAATTGAGTTTCATTCATTAAATATCAGTGGGTACAAGAATCCAGAAATAAGTCCTCCTTACACTACACATCCTGAGGGACTGAAACAGCTAATCACACCAACAAATAAATGCAGCGAGATCCAAAATCTGTATCTAAACACACAAAAAACAAAAATTATGACAACAGAGAAAACAAAGATCAAACCAATAATCAACATAGACAATATAGAACTAGAATGTGTAAACAAATTTGAATATCTGGGATCAAATATAAACAGTTCAGGAGATTTTGCAGTCGAGATTAGAAGACTTGCAATTGTAACACTCAAAGTAACATAAATGAGAAAGCTGTGACAAAGTAGTAATAACGAAACTAAAGTAACTCTTTTAAGATCATGTGTTTTCCCAGTGGCAACATATGGATCTGAGACTTGCACTTTAAACAAGACAATGTCCAAAGAATAAATTTATTGAAAATGAAGTGCTACAGAAAAATCTTATGCATTTCATGGGCAGAGAAAAAGAATAACGTTGAAATTATTGAAACTAAATGAAGGGTGGCTTCTAAATACCATCACAAGAAGGAAGCTACAGTATTATGGAAACTTAAAGTGAGATAATGGTATCAAAAGGCTGATTCTGGAGGGATGAGCACCAGGCAAGAGAAGAAGAGGAAGACCAAGAAGATGATGGGCCAACAACATCGAAGAATGTATACACATGACTGGTCAATGTAGTTATGCTTGCTCGGAACAGAGAGGTGTTCAGAGTATCCATGATGAAGATAAAGTTCTGGAAAGAATGTCACTTTATATATATATATATATATATATATATTGTTACATGGTGGTAGGACACTGGTGGTTATTGTACTCGATTTTCCTCATATAAAAAAGTAACCCATACGCAGCTCCCTCAATGCACTCCATCCAAAAGGAGGCTGCTTGCAGAGAGTACCACTCCTGTCACATAACTCCTTAGCTTCAAGTCATAATCATAAAAGATCTAGGAAAAATTCACTTTTTCAACAAAACATTATGAACCGGGTTCAAATCCATGATCTCTTGAGTATGAGGCAGATGGCCTTATCCCGCAAAGGTCAAAACCCCATTTACTTGCAATTTTTTTATATGTATTTTTACACATAAGATAATTATTTATATTATCTATTTTTCATTATACAAAGACATATCAGATCTCACTATTTGGTAATGATTATTAAAAAATATGTATATAGAATTGTATATTGTCTATATAGAAGAAAGATCACTTGAAAAAAGGTTCAAAATTAAGACAATAGTAAAAAAAAAAAAACCCAAATAATTAGAACAATATTTGTATTTATCAAATTATGAAATATGTCCAAAACATCGGTGAAGTAACAAAATCCGTTCAAGTCGTGATTATTATCTATATTTACAGAAAGTTTCATCATGTTTTATGGGGGTCAAACAATATTCATGATGATTATCCAGCGGTCAACCTTGCTTGTTCCTATATATTTTTGTATTTACTATATGGAGAATATAATTAATTTCTATTAGTTTCCAAGTTAATTTCAAATTTGACAGTACAAGATTTTCATAAGAACTGTCAAATTAACTGTGGTAATGAAAATAAAGAGTATGAGTATTTGGATAAATAACCATTATTTCTTTTGTATTTTCTTAAATATATTTTTTGGCAATGCTTATATTTTAACTGAAAAACTATTGTGACTTTAAATGCATTAAATTAATTCTCAAATATCTTCACCTTCAAGCCTGTCTAGGGGACATGCCTTTGTTCTAGACATTCCTGGTTTTTCAGCATACACACACAGACAGATAACTTTTATAAAAATGTTTTGGTGCAAGTGTGTATCAGTTTCATTCTATATATTATGAACATGATTTTTTACATATTGTTTCTCTATATTCCAGGAAACATTTGCGGATAAGAACTTCACCTTCTGGGAGTGGTTTTATGCCATTATGAAAGTTACTAAAGAACATCTGAAAGAAATTTGGACAGAAGAGTGAGTTTTTGCCAATTATTTTTTTCAAATATGTGTCTTTAATTGCCTGTACTTGAATCAGAAGCAATTAATATAATAGAAAATAAAAAAATAGCAAGTAAATAGAATTCAAAAGGATAGTTGCTCACTGACATGAGAGGCAAAACAGTAGATAGAAGTAAATTTAATAAGATAGCTGCTCACATCAGAAGTAGGACTGTAGATATAGCTTTGGTAAGGAAGAATAGAAGGTTACCTTTTTGAAAAGGGCTATTCGCCTTGTCTCTGTGGAATTGTTATGATTGGGGGTGGGGAGGGGGTGGGGAAGAATCTTCAAGGGAGATAGTTTTATATATTTTTTTTAAACTTGCTTTCTAGTACTTATTGCAATGTTATAATATCCTAGAGAGATTGGATGGGTTTAACACCCACCCCTTATCTGTGGGTTTGATCAGAACAGCCCACATTTCTTGGACACATTACAAGAAGCGGAAAAATGCAGCAAATTAGGATGCAAGCTGAAAGAGCAAGTATGGTAGAGGAAGACCACAAGAAGAAGCTAGACAGCTTGGCATGGGGGAATGTTGGCACACTTTCCAACATTGCATACTTTCCTTGTTAAGTTATGGAAATCTGAGATACTCATAGACTTTTATGGGCGTAAGAGTTTCATACTAATTTCATGACATCCTTATGAATTTTCTAGTCTCAATTTTTTTTAATTGCCTCTGGTATCATTATTCATCTGGTATCATTATTCATCTGGTATCATTATTCATCTAGTATCATTATTCATCTGTTATCATTATTCATCTGGTATCATTATTCATCTGGTATCATTATTCATCTGGTATCATTATTCATCTGGTATCATTATTCATCTGGTATCATTATTCATCTGGTATCATTATTCATCTGGTATCATTATTCATCTGGTATCATTATTCATCTGGTATCATTATTCATCTGGTATCATTATTCATCTGTTATCATTATTCATCTGGTATCATTATTCATCTGGTATCATTATTCATCTGGTATCATTATTCATCTGGTATCATTATTCATCTGGTATCATTATTCATCTGGTATCATTATTCATCTGGTATCATTATTCATCTGGTATCATTATTCATCTGGTATCATTATTCATCTGGTATCATTATTCATCTGGTATCATTATTCATCTGGTATCATTATTCATCTGTTATCATTATTCATCTGGTATCATTATTCATCTGGTATCATTATTCATCTGGTATCATTATTCATCTGGTATCATTATTCATCTGGTATCATTATTCATCTGGTATCATTATTCATCTGGTATCATTATTCATCTGGTATCATTATTCATCTGGTATCATTATTCATCTGGTATCATTATTCATCTGGTATCATTATTCATCTGGTATCATTATTCATCTGGTATCATTATTCATCTGGTATCATTATTCATTTCCTCTCTTTAAACATTATCCTTACTTTCCGATCTGATCGATTGCAACGTGAACTTATTTATGACATTGATGAAAGTTTCATTATTTACTTGGTTAATACATTCCTAATGGTTCATTGTGATCATCCTTCTAAACTGTCATGTGACTTTTCTCATGAATTTCATTGGTCACTGTGTTGACAGTCATCAAAAATGACGGGAAAAGTAAAATGAGTCACATTACAAGAATGATTCCCAATTTAGTCTAGACGTCTTACAAATAGTAGTTGGACACGGTTTGCAGTTTATAACTGGGAAATGCAGCATATGTCATTACTTTAGTATTTCTGCCTATTTCATTCTAATATATCATGTAACAAAAACTGATGTCATGATGAATGGGTATAAACTTGAAGAGATTAATACTTTCAAATACCTCGGATCCAGCATTTTTGGCGATGGAAAGCAGAACTAATGATAAGACAGAAGATGGATTTAGCTTTTATGTCAAGGCTAAACTTCATTTGGGAAAAACAATATAAGTGTTAGAGTGAAAATCAAACTTTATAACTCACTAGTGCTTTGTATTGTGATGTATGATTGTGAGAATTGAACACTTACTGTGGACATGAAGATATGATGTTCGTCCGTCGTAATCGACAATGACCAAAAACTCAACCGTAATAATAATAATAACAATAAGTAATAAAAATAATAAAGTTAATAGTGCGTTTTTAAATGACTAACAAGTCCAATGCGTGCACAAAATGTTCTTTTACAGAATTGACAACAATAGAGGGTATCTATGTGAGGTTGAGATGTTTTTTTCTTTTCTACGTGTCCGCTTCTGTCTTGCAGTATCTTGTCTGGACTCTTCCGCCGCTAGTGCTCCTGTTCTAATGCTGTAACGCCATGCTGTTCTATCCTGAGCACGGCTCTCTCCCAAGCGCCTACGTCAATGTTAAGATATTTCAGTGATGACTTGAGCGTATCTTTGAAGCGCTTTTTCTGTCCACCAGCTTTTCAAAATCCTGCCTTGAATGCTCCATAATATATTTGTTTTGGCAAATGCAAGTTCTATAAGTAAATAATTGGGTTGAGAAATGACTAGCGCTGAAGTTGGTTTATAGTGTGGAAGAGTTGCGCTAATCATCAACCACACTCTCTCTCCTGAGTTTTATCTTGGTCCAGTGGCAAGACAAAGTTGAGACAACTGGGAGAAAAAAAGATATGACTACAGGCCTTGAAATACAAATCTTACAGACAAATTCTACAAATCCTATAGAGAGCATAAGACAAATGTGTACATAAGAAATTAAGTAGAGATGCACACAGGTCCACAAGAACCATCACTTTCAATAGTTAAACGATGGAAACTTGCATTGTTTGGACATGTATGCTGATATGTTTCCTTGTGAAAAATGAAACTCCAAGGAACAGTTGAAAATGGAGGAAGCAGAGGAGGATAAAGAAAAGCATGCACTGACAACATCAAAGACTGAACAGGTCAAGATTTTTCCTCACTCATCCAAATCGTTGAAGATAGAAATCTCTGTGTATAGGACTGTGTGTTGATGCATTCAATGTGGTACCCAGACAGCCATGATAGTTTATGTGGTAACCCGACAGCCATGATAGTTTATGTGGTACCCAGACAGCCATGATAGTTTATGTGGTACCCCGACAGCCTTGACAGTTTATGTGGTACCCCGACAGCCTTGACAGTTTATGTGGTACCCAGACAGCCATGATAGTTTATGTGGTACACAGACAGCCATGATAGTTTATGTGGTACCCCGACAGCCTTGACAGTTTATGTGGTACCCAGACAGCCATGATAGTTTATGTGGTACCCAGACAGCCATGATAGTTTATGTGGTACCCCGACTGTCTTGACAGTTTATGTGGTACCCCAACAGCTTTGACAGTTTATGTGGTACTCTGACATCTTTGACAGTTTTTGTGGTACCCCGACAGCCTTGACAGTTTATGTGGTACTCTGACAGCCTTGACAGTTTATGTGGTACTCTGACAGCCTTGACAGTTTATGTGGTACTCTGACAGCCTTGACAGTTTATGTGGTACCAAGACAGCCTTGACAGTTTATGTGGTACCCAACAGCTTTGACAGTTTGTGGTACTCTGACAGCCTTGACAGTTTATGTGGTACCCAACAGCTTTGACAGTTTGTGGTACTCTGACAGCCTTGACAGTTTATGTGGTACTCTGACAGCCTTGACAGTTTATGTGGTACTCTGACAGCCTTGACAGTTTATGTGGTACCAAGACAGCCTTGACAGTTTATGTGGTACCCTGACAGCCTTGACAGTTTATGTGGTACCCAACAGCTTTGACAGTTTGTGGTACCCTGACAACCTTGACAGTTTATGTGGTACCTCGACAGCCATGACAGTTTACAGATAATTTGTTTGTCCATCACAAGTGATGATGACAATTTGTTACATCCATTTTTGAAATTCAGTTAGAGTTATGCCCTTGACTGTGATTTGTAGTTCTTGGATAGTTCAGGCATAGGATGACTACTGTAAATGTTTTTTTTAATCTACCCATGACTTTCTAGCTACTCTCCTCTGTTGAGCTGCTGCATTTCTCCTCTTTTCACAAGATACTGCAACATTTGTGATTTTATGGCGCCATATAGCTCACTTTCATACAGCATCTTCCCATGTATCTTCATTTATTTCCAATTATTTCAGTGAGGTTTTTAACAAGTACTTATAGCACTGTGTTTAGCCACCTCAAAGACATATGCCCTTCTGCAACTCACCATTATATGAGATATATTAAATAGATATATAAATAGATATATAAATAGATATTTAGAATATCTATTTTCTCAGATTTCTTGTGTAAAGAAAATATATTTGAATTGTACACAGCTTAATCATTGGTTTTGTGAGCAAAAACCAAGCACAGAAAATGCTGACTTCTCAGCCAATAGGGACATTTCTTTTGAGGTTCAGTGACTCAGAAGCTGGAGGAATAACTATTGCCTTTACAGGTAATTTAAAACACTACTATCCTAACCCAAACATTAAATTAAATTAATATTTAAATTATTAAATGATGAACATGAAATTTACAAACATAGACGAGAAATAACTCAACTGGATGGTGGCATCTACTTGTACTGTACCACCATCTATTACACCATTCAAGGTTATTTATGATCAATATCTGTTTACTGAATGTTTCAAGTGTACAATGTTCAGTTATGCATAATATGTTTACAAAAATATTGCGTAAATATACATTTTACTGACCAGCAATGCACAGCGTACATATCGGCCATTATCGAGGGTGTTTGCAAATTTTGTATACATCGACATTGCCGTCTTGAAAAATCTGTATAAATCGAACTTGTGCGAGAGAGCCTTGAAACTTTCTATATGTCATAGTGAATGTTTGCATTTTCTGAATCAGAATGAATTTGAACTTTCAGAGTAATTTAAAGCGAAAAATAATACATTCTATAATGCTAGGTCTAGATTTACATTACTTTCTATTATCATACAATATCACCTTCGAAAAAACTGGTTTTTTTCATGATTAATACTCATGAATAGCATCTCTTGATTTTTTCTTAGAAACTAACATCACAGCTTGTAGGACACTCCCATAAGTGCTCCGTTCTCTGTTCCAGCAGCGATCCCAGTGGATGTAAAATGTATACTGGTAGACTCGATCAGGTGTTGGTTACTCGAACTTTAGATTTTTCCAAAAAAAATACTTTTCCTTCCCTCAGCTCTAGACAACACTCCCATTTGTGACATTCTCTGTACGTGTACATTCTCAGCCTCTTAAACCTCTTCATTTTGCAATGAATTTATGACTGCCTTAATTAAGTCTGCTTTATCTCTTTTCAGCAATGTGCCATCTATCGCCACATTGCCTGCCAAAAAGTCAGCTCTCTCGTTTCCTCTGACTTGGCATAACTAGGGCAGTATATCCATGTAATGCTCTGGACAATTTAGTTATTCAATAAATCAAACCATGTCGTTTGACTGTTTATCACAAGTACTGCCATTCTGGAGCAACATAATTTCATATGCGAGTTATTTCTAATAACAGTATCACTACAGTTGCTGTGTTTCTGAAGTATCATAGCAGTTTTGACAATTGTCAAAATTGATCACAAAGGTTCTTAACCAGAAATTAGACAACCAAATTGGTCTGTAAGGTATTAATGAGTGTGGTGCCCACTTGTTTACACTATGCCATTTAGGGGGAAAGAACTCTTTCCCACCAAAAACTGAATTCATAAATAAACTAAACATGTTTCAAAACTGAATATTTCATTGATAAAGCTTTACTGAAGTGAAATTGAATTGGAGAAATACACATTTCATAAAATGTGTACAAATGACTATTGTACTTATGCAAAACACAGGTTTTTAGAACGTCCCACTTAGACACGATGGACTAAAACTAAAACTAGAGGGTTATCCTTCACTTAGGGTTAAAACCCCCTAGTTTTAGTGATAGTCCATTGTGTCTAAGTGGGACATTCTAAAAACCTGTGTTTTGCGTAAGTACAATTGTTGTTACGTTTCACGCAATGTTACCTTATATTGATTGTCGTACAAATGACCATCTAAACATCTTTAAAAATATATATTTTTACAAATGTAAATACTTACAGAACATCATACAATCTTTAAAAATATATTCTTACAAATATAAATACATGCAGAATATCATACAATCTTTAAAAATATATATTTTTACAAATGTAAATACATGCAGATTATCATACAATTTTTAAAAATATATTTTTACAAATGTAAATACATGCAGAATCTCATACAATCTTTAAAAATATATATTTTTACAAATGTAAATACATTCAGAATATCATACAATTTTTAAAAATATATTTTTGCAAATGTAAATACATGCAGAATATCATACAACATATACATCATCTTGAAAGATTCAAGGATCCATAAAAACATCTGGTTTTACAGGGAAACAACTCTTAAACTGAACTCAAATATGACCAAGATATATGAAAACAATCAGTTTGTGTTTAAATTTCTATACATTATAATAGAAAATATTATCTTTTATCTGGTTATTTCTCTTGATATTATTTTTGTGGAATCAATATTTTATAAATTGCTATTGGTAAATGTTTATGTTTTTTTTTAACGTTTAAAAAAAATTGTTTGACAGATGAAAAAGGAGTTGAAAATGTCGCGCCATTCACTGCAAAAGACTTTACTATTCGTGGACTAGCAGACAGAATCCGAGACTTGAAGCAGATTGTAACCTTGTATCCTAACAAACCCAAGGATGAAGTGTTCTCCAAGTACTATTCATCTACTAATGGTATGTTTATCAGGATAGTTTACATTCATCAACTTCTGGTATTATTATCTAGATAGTTTACTTTACATTCAGCAACTTCTGGTATTATTATCTAGATAGTTTACTTTACATTCATCAACTTCTGGTATTATTATCTAGATAGTTTATGTCCTTCCTTGTAAAAGTTAGTCTCTCAAAGTTAATATCTGTATTAACATATAGTTGTGCAAGCTGAAGAATCACAAAGACACCGGAGAAGAAATTAAATTTCATTTCAAAATGAATATCTTAGAAAACTCTGAACACTTTGCTAACCCGCAATCCAGAGCGTACTTCTCTCCCATTACCGAGGGTGTATGGAAATATTTTATACATTGACATTGCCATTTTTAAAAATCTGTTTAAAATTGAATTCGTGTGAGAGCCTTGAAGCTCTCTCTAGGTCATAATGAATGTTTGCACTTTCATAATGAATTTGAAAGCTGCAGTTATTTCAAGTGCAAAATTCACATATTATAATGCTAGGCCTAGATTTACATTACTTTCTGTATATCATACCATCTCATCTTTGAAAACATCAGTTTATTTATGATTTATACACATGAATGGCATCTATAGATTATTCAACGTATGCCATTATTTTGGAATTACGTGCTCTCTTGGGCAAGCTATTTTTAATAATGGTATCATTGCATTGTGTGCCCGTGTGTTGCCGGTGCCCGAAAGGGGAGCAAAGAATAGCAACACTGTTTACCTTCCACGCATGCCTTAAATGGCGACTAAGGAGGTTATGGGATGGAGTTGGCTGTCCCATCCCATATAGGGTCAGTGACCCAAAGCCATGCTGAAGTCGGATGTGTCAGGCCAAATGGTGTAGATATCGCAGCAATGCTGTAAACCATGACACAACATATTACATTCTCCGGACTACATCCTACTAATCTGCAGGAGTTTGAGAACGAAAAATTATTTGGTATCAGTAATTGCTATTAATGCGACAGTTTTGCATGTATTGAGGGCCAAACAATTTTAAATATTTGTGGGTTTTTTTTGGTGGGTGGGATTTTTTGGGGTGCTAAATACGGACATAGATTGTTAAAAATACAGATTTATGGTAAAATAAGTTGACCGCTATGAGTTAGACTAGTATGCAATGTCCTCAAAGATGAGGACTTGCTCCCCATCTACCTTGCCCACAGCGTCTAGAGTTAAAGTCTCAACACTGCTTCTGTCATAAATTTGAACAATGTGCTCCTCGACATGTGTTGAGTGCTTTTCCTTTGTGAAAATGAGGAGCTATTTTCCATACCCAGTAGTGCATGTATACATTGGCATTTTCAATACTTTGGTCATGACTCCTTTGAATGAGGTCAATTGTGGTGGGATATGGGGGCTTCTGTGTGTTCTCGAGCATGAACAGCACATCCACTGACCAGTCAGAAACTTAAACAAAGTGCTGCCAAAAATGGGTTCAATACTTTTCCCATATGCAATGGGGAACTGTATTCATTGCTCTTTCTTTACCCAGGAGTACATGTTCAAGTTGGCGTATCCAAAACCTGAGTCATGACTCCTACTTTGAATATGGTCAATAGAGGTGATCTTCTATGTGTTCTCAAGCGGGAACTGCACTTCTGTCGACCGGTCTCATGCTGGAAAATTGTGACTTCATTGTCACTTTATCCTTTTACATCCACAATGCTGCCCTCTAACACGTGGTGCCTTTTCCAGATTTAATGTGTAACAATTGCCATATCATAGGGAAATCTACCCATATCTGGACACCCAATGTTTCTACATTTCTGCTGTATGGACTGTGATGCATGCAATGCTAGATGTATTGCCGCAGAGGTTTCAAAGATATTGCTGATGTCTTTGCAGGCAGTTCTCATTCCATCTACAGCCCTCACAGACATGACCCCCAAATTGTTGGCCAGGAACAGAGCATGAGCCACTGTATTTCTGTTTCTAGGGTGCATCGCGAGAAAGTACTTTTAGGTTCTTGGTTATCTGCTAACCCAGGGTCCAAACGAGAGCAATACAGCATCCTTTGCACCCCAGAAATCCCTCAATTAGTTTATTCTTGAATGTGTATAATGGTACTGTATATAGCAAATTTTGGTTACTAAATATATATTTTTTTCGTCCGGACCAGTTTGTTATGACGAGGTCCATTGTATATAAAACTATTTGAAATATTTTAATAAGGATGAAATTATAATGCTGATTTCATCCATTTTGCAGAAAAAGTGAGTCCAAATGGCTATATTCGTCCTGTATTGATTACAACACTGCCTCAGTAAGTTTGTTGTGTTTTTTAGTTATTTCTCAAGACATTAATTTGTACACAAATATTCACTCAGTCTAGATAACATAACAATAATAAATTAACAATATTGCAATGGGACCTAAGTAACTGATGCATTAAGAGAAATAAAGCTAAAGGTTAATGAGGGATGAACCAGTGTGCTAGCACATGGTTTTAACCTAGAACTGCTCCACTGCCTAACCAGTGGTTAACCAAAAACTGCTTGCTTAGCATCACCTTTAGCAGATAGTAGTGATAACATCATTACTAATCCTTTCCAGACTATATCCTGGTACCCATTTCCTGGTAGATGAATTCATTCATTTTCCTTTAGCTCTGAAGTTAGCACAGAGGTCAGATCTCTCCAATTCTGTGTGTTCAAAGCTATTCTGTGCAGTTCTTGAATAGTATGAATATTGTTTGTTTTACTTTCTCTAAGTATTGTTCTTCTGGGTGTTTCTTTTGGTCTACCCCTTGCTCTTTTTCCTGTAGGTATCAATTCAAGAGATTGGTGGTGTATTCTGTTGATGTCTGAGCATAGGACATGTCCGATGTAGGACCAACAGCATTTTCTAATAACATCTGTGATGAAGTTTTGATGTCTCTTCTCTGATATCATCATTGGATTTGAATTCTCCAATGGGTGTTAGTTATCCTACGAAGGCATTTGTTCTCAAAACTCAGCAGTTTCTTTTCTGAAGATAAAGAACTTTTTCAGCTCTCACATCCATATGACAGCACAGGAATGATGCAGGAATTAACCCTTTCGCCACTATGAGACTTCCTATTGTCAATCCCCCCCATCACTAAGGCAAGAGGCACAACTCCTCTAAATTATGGATATGAAGAGGATAAAATTGCATTTTATTTCAAACTGTTCATCATATCACACTCAGACTTGGCAGATCAACAGAAAAATGAATAGTCTTGCATAAACCTATATCAAAGATAATTTAATGCATATATGTTTTAAATAATAAACTGTCATACTCTACATAATGTGGGGAAATTTTTTTTTACCTTGGGTGGCTTATAGGTGCGACAGAAATCTGAAGGACATCTTGATCCATAGTCACCTTAAGTTTTCTATTCCCGACCATTTTGGCACTTTTCGTTGCTCAAGTGGCCATTGTTATACATGTCCTTACGTGGTTCAGATGTGTCCCATTTCATTTCCCAAGGCCACTTTCTCCATCGATGAGGCCTTTACATGTGAGTCCCGTAATGTCATTTACGTGATCATATGTAAACGCTGAGGCAAACAGAACATCGGGGAAACCGGCTTAAGATTAAGCGATTGCTTTTGTAACCATCTTCATGCCATCAAGCACAGAACACCTACTACTGTGGCCACACACTTCAATGGCTATGATCATCATGGTGCTCTTGATATTCAGGTCACCGCCAAGATCTTGCACCACCTGTTATAGATCTAGGTACGCTCCAGATAAAATTCTCTCATTTTTTAATTGGGTTCACTCACGCCTTTTGGACTCAATTCCGACCACTATTATGTCTAGTACTGGGTTGGTGTGGTCTTTGTCTTTATTCTTTTTGTTCTGTCATTTACTAATCTTTTTGTTCATTTCGTTTCTACATATATTTACGTTTTTTTATGTACTTCCTGACCTTCCGGCATCACATTTTCATATTTCCGTTGGATACGTTTGTTTGATGTGATAATTTTTCCATTCGTCATCTTTTGATGTTATGTGTGTATCTTGATAAAGACCTTTTGGTTGAAACATTGAATATGATTTGTGTATTGTAATTTGTATATTTCTTGTGTGCACATCATTACCCACTAGTTTTAGTTGTAGTCCGTCGTGTCTGAGTGAAGCAATTATATAAACCTATGTTTTACGTAAGTACAATTGTTGTTACGTTTCACGCAGTTACCTTATATTGATTGTCATAGTGTTAACAGCCATATTTGTGTTAGCTATGTTCGTCGTGACCAATCGACAACTAAGACCTAACAGCAGAATTAAATCAAAGCAGAATTTGTCTTTTTTTACATGATGTTTTTGATTATTATTGAACTTTCACTGGTCACTATTTATATACTTTGTATTACCTAGAGGAAGACAGAAAGAGAAATTTCTGGAATTTTTTGTCACACTGTGGCACGAAAAAAAAGTTACCAATTGAACTTATAATATAAACAAGACAAGAGACAGAGAGTTATGGAGAAGCATGATCACCTACAACACTCGGCATGGCACTTGATTGATTGCCTGCCTATTACAACCAACAAAAGGAATTTCATAAATTGAGAAATAATGTAAAAATGCTCTGCCGAAGATGGATGTGTTGGGCCATTGGCGCAAATAAAACGGCAACACAACGCATTTCC
Organism: Meghimatium bilineatum; assembly: GCA_034231615.1. Taxonomy (NCBI): domain Eukaryota; kingdom Metazoa; phylum Mollusca; class Gastropoda; order Stylommatophora; family Philomycidae; genus Meghimatium; species Meghimatium bilineatum. The sequence continues at coordinate 30,149,426 of CM067314.1, read as the reverse complement.
ATTCTCTGGACTATATTCAACTGGAAATCTTGTAGGACCATTGTCCTGTTACAAGAGAAATCCAGCGGGAGTTTGAGAATGAACGCTGAAGAAGAAGTAAAAATGCAAATTCTGCTTTATTTTGATTCTTCTGTTGGTCTTATTTGGCAATTTGTCACGATGTTAGTGTTAGCAGCCATGTTTGTTTTGATTGTCATGTGCAGTTATGTCTAAAAAGTGGAATTAAAAAACTGAACTATATATTGGTGTCTACAAGTTCAGTACCGGAGTGTCTTTTTTCTCTCGTCATCTGGTACCAATTTTAATGCCTGTAGTGACAGTCTTTTTTCATTCATTCTAAGTACATCAGATACAAATCAATCATTTTCTTCTTATTGTTGTAGAAACATATTGTTGTTTGGTGTCTTCCCTTATTGTTGTAGAAACATATTGTTGTTTGGTGTCTTCCCTTATTGTTGTAGAAACATATTGTTGTTTGGTGTCTTCCCTTATTGTTGTAGAAACATATTGTTGTTTGGTGTCTTCCCTTATTGTTGTAGAAACATATTGTTGTTTGGTGTCTTCCCTTATTGTTGTAGAAACATATTGTTGTTTGGTGTCTTCCCTTATTGTTGTAGAAACATATTGTTGTTTGATGTCTTCCCTTATTGTTGTAGAAACATATTGTTGTTTGATGTCTTCCCTTATTGTTGTAGAAACATATTGTTGTTTGGTGTCTTCCCTTATTGTTGTAGAAACATATTGTTGTTTGGTGTCTTCCCTTATTGTTGTAGAAACATATTGTTGTTTGATGTCTTCCCTTATTGTTGTAAAAACATATTGTTGTTTGGTGTCTTCCCTTATTGTTGTAAAAACATATTGTTGTTTGGTGTCTTCCCTTATTGTTGTAAAAACATATTGTTGTTTGGTGTCTTCCCTTATTTGCTAGTTTGACTTTAATTCTTCCCAATCAATATTGACAAGTTTTCTAAAACATTTATTTTCAAATTAATTGAACATATTTGAATAACTTAATAACTAGCAGTTTATATTATTACAGTGAAATCCTTCCACAGCGCATCCTCTTATAACAAATTTCTCTAGTTAACAACACTTTTCTGAAGTCGGATGTGTCATTTCGAAAGGCGCAGATATCGCAGCAATGATGTAAACCATGGCAATACATTCCGTTCTCCGGACTACATCCTGCTAATCTGCAGGAGTTTGAGAACGAACGCAGAAGAAGACAACACTTTTCATAATCCCAAATTATATTTATTCTACATTGTTTGCCACTGTATATAGTGAATTTGTTGACAAACATATTTCCTCTGTCCAGAGCAAATTATTATCTAGAGATTTGAGTCCATATAGTAAATTTCTGTTATTACATATTTTGTTGGCCGGATCAAGTTGTTATAATGGAATTTGATTGTATATAACAAATTTCTGTTATTTTTTACATAATTTGTTGGTCTAGACCAGATTGCTATAATGGTATTTAATTGTGTTAATTTGATGTTTCCTCATCAGAGAGTTTAAGAGTGCGAATGATACAGAAATCAAACAGCCATTATCTCAGATAGATCAAAACATGGATCAGAACATTGAGTAGTAAGTGTCTCTCCTTCTTATTATTGTAATATTCACAATTTGTCAATTGTAAGCCATTTCCCAATTTTCTGACCAGCAATGCAAAACATTCGTATCTCTTGTTACCAAGGGTATTTATAGATTTTTGGTTAATTTTGCCATCTTTAAATATTTGTATAAATTCAACGTTGGGACAAGGAGCTTTGAAATTTTCAATTTATAATAACAAATATTTGCATTGTCTGAAATAACTTTATAAAGTCCCAGGTAATTTCAATAACAGAATCGTCTGTATGAATACCTGTATATTGGACACATAATTACACATGATGATGGTAGATGTGAAATAGAAGTTAATAGCAGAATAGGAATAGCTAAAAATACTTTCAATGGTATGATCACACTTTTATCATTGAAACAATGATCACAAACTCAAAATAGGAATTATAAGATGCTACATTCTACATTAACACTTTGGTGACAAATTTCGATGATCGTCGAAGTTGCTATGATGCATCAGAAATACGGCCCCCGTAGTGATATTGTAACTAAATATACCTCATCTGAGGCATATGTCATTCCAAAATGGCTGCTCTCATGAATTACGCTGTGTAGCAGTATTTGGTGGCTAAAAATGATTAAAATTCAATTGTTTTTGCACAAGTTTGATTGTTAGATATAATCACTGTGTCAGAAAATGTTGACCATCATTACAGCAAAGATGTGTCTGATTCTTAGAGTGAATCTGAAACTGAAAGTTTCATGGGGCATTTTCGATAGCCTAAATGATAGGCCTAATGATGATAATTCAGTAATCATAGCATAAGCTCGCCCGTGTGTTGCTGGACCCGAAAGGGGAGCAAAGAATAGCAACACTGTTTACCTTCCACGCATGTAGTAAAAGGCGACTAAGGAGGTTATGGGATGGAGTTGGCTGCCCCATCCCATATAGGGTCAGTGACCCAAAGCCATGCTGAAGTCGGATGTGTCAGGCCAAAAGGCACATATCGCAGCAATGCTGTAAACCATGACACAACGCATTCCGTTCTCTGGACTACATCCTGCTAATCTGCAGGAGTTTGAGAACGAACGCAGAAGAAGTTGGATTATGCAATCATTGAGCATGGAGAAAGCTTGCTAGAAATGAACTTATTGAGCTGAATATTTTTCCTCCATACAATGAACAACAAGGTGTCATGACGTGCACAGATGGATTTCAGTGCATCAATTTTTTTAAAAATGTTTTCCCTGACACTGTCATTCATCATATCACAGAAGTGAATCAATCAATAAACCCGTAAACCCGTCAGGGTCGTAGGGGTACCACATTGGATGTCTCAGCACACAGAGTCCTCCAGCGAATTCTATCCTCAGCGATGCGGATGAGTGTGGAAATATCTTGCCCTGTCCATTCCTTGATGTTGTCTGTCCATGCTTTTATTTGACCTTCTCTGCTTCTTCCTCCCTCGACAGTTGCCTGCAGTATTGTTTTTGACAAGGAATCGTGCCTGCATACATGTCCGAACCATGCTAGTTTTCGTCATTTCACTATTGAAAGCAATGGCTCCTGAACACCTGCACACTTCTCTACTTTATTTCTTACGTACACATTGGTCTTATGTTCCCTATAGGAAATTCGTAGAATTCTTCTGTAGCATTTGTACTCGAAAGCCTGTAATCTTCTCTCCATGTACACAGTGAGTGTCCAACTCTCACAACCATACAACACAACAGAAGTGAATAGATATGGTTAAAAACCACCTAGCTGAGTACACAGGCAATGAAAAATTCAAGTTGTCTTGGGACAGAACTGATACAGTTGAGATCTCTGCTTTCATTGGCCTACATATTGCAATGGAAATGTGTTGCAAACCAGCAGTTTCTGACTACTTGTGCAAGAACTATTGGTTAAATGAAACGTCCTATTAAAAAGTCATACGAGTAGCAACAGATATCAACTGCTTCACTGAAACCTGCACTTCGATAATAATCTGGTTAGACAAGAACATTAGAAAGATAGGTATTCCTGAAGGTAGGATAATTCACAAAACCTTTCTTGCAGACAAATATAGCAAATACATGAAAGGAGTTGACGACTTTGGCCAACTCAGAGCGGGCTATCAATACCCACGCAGATCATATAAGTGATATCTACCATTGATTGAAACTGCACTGGTAAATGGACACATCATGTACACCAGTGTTAACCTTGCTATCACTGGAAAGAAGTTAGGCAGAATATCAGTTTTGCTATAACATTAATTCCACATCCTACAACAGAACGACTTACTGGGCGACATTTTCCTGACTAATATGAAATGGTAAAGTACAAACCAGATTGTATAGTGTGTAAAGCTGCAGGAAAAAGAAGACAGACCTGCATGTACTGCCCTGATTGCAATGTATCTCTATGCTTGATGCCCTGCTCCAAATTATATCACACTGGTGAGGATTATCAGCAGCACCGAAGGAGACTCTTGCAGAGACTCATGCCTACAACTTCAACCACCACTAATGAAGATTATCAGCGGCATCGAAGGAGACTCTTGCCTACAACTTCAACCACCACTAATGAAAAAAGCGGTTCAGACTAATCACTGGAACAAAACTATTCAAAACATTCAGAATTATTCATTTCTAGAATCCACAAACAAATAATTTAATGAAAATACAATAAAAACAATTTCATTTTTTATTACCAAATGCTATTGTTTTTTCATATTGAAATGTATCATTTGTGGAATGTGTATGTCAATAATGTACATTTTATTGATTACTGTCCATATTCTTAACATTTTAGTGCAATGACTATGAGCATAATCATTTTAATTCAGAGAAAATAATTGATTTCAAAAAGCACCAACAAATATCTATAATTAGCAACATAAATTCAAGATGGCTACCATGATCAAGTGACTAAGTTACATAAATTAAGTTTATTGCACATAAGAAACATCCAAACCAAACCAAATATTCTAAAATAATGGATAGAAAACATCAAGATAGTCTTGAAAAAACATGGATTAAATGCAACCACGGTTACATATCTGGTCTTGGAACAACAGCTTAAGCTCCCGCCAATACGCTTAACGGCAATTGTGGATACGATCAACCACTATTCACCTGGGGACAGATAAAGGTTGGATAAGCAGAGGAGCCATTGGTGATTTTACAGATATTTTCAATTTAAATAGAACTAATATTTCAGACAATTGACAATTCTGACGCTAAGCCAGGCGCAGACAGAAAGAATAGATAAAATCCAGAATGAGGCTATATTGAATACATAATATTTTGCAATAATTGTTTTATTCTGCAGCTCTTTCTTTCCATCGATTGAAGGATCATTATCTGATGAATTTATTGACATGGAAATGGCTGACATAGCTTCACTCACAGATTATAATCCTGATGATATCTACCAGACCAACGAGATGAACGTTGAAGAGCTCATTGCTAATCACCAATTCAGTGATTAAATCATCATTTCAGTGATTAAATCATCATTTCAGTGATTAAATCATCATTTCAGTGATTAAATCATCATTTCAGTGATTAAATCATCATTTCAGTGATTAAATCACCAGTTGATTGATTAAATAATCAGTCCTGTAATTAAATAAAGTGCAGCCTACAAACTGAAAGTCGACTGTTATGGATCCCAACATCTTGCCTTGATGGTGCACTTTGACGAATTGTATCCTGTCCATCTCATGATTATGCCCTTCCACTTGCATCTCTGTCTAAATTAAACCATCAGTGAAATGATATTAAATCATCGATTCAATGGTTAAATCATTTATGATTTTGATAATTTTTTCCTATGATAAAAGTCCATAATATCTCTTATCTTGCCGGTGAACAGAAGTTAAAAACAACTGTTACAATGATTCCTAGATTTCGCTCACATGACATTACGGTACATATTATTTTAATTTTGTCAAACATGGTAATAACGTTTGGTGAATAAATCCACCAATAGCGCTAAATAACAGCCGTTTTTGGGAAATATTTCCGCCCATGGTGCGCTAAAGGTTAACACAACTGTGAACTATTTAAGCATAAATTATTTTTTACAATTTATATATGTATTTCAATAAATACGTTCGTATTTAGCACCAAAAGATCTTTTTTCTTGGCTCATCAATAAGTGTATGTGAGATATAAAAAAAAAAAGTTAGCATTAGTAATAATTACTAAAATTCAATACTAAATTCCTTTTTTTTTAAAAACATGAAATCTATATCAATACTAGGATAATATATCCTAGTTGACACATATGCATTAATTTTTTGAACATTTATAAATAATTTTTTATATATGAAAAATATATTTTTAATGTACGTTGTGGATTATAAAATTGTTTAATGAAGCGCTGTACGAATAGCCAATCATGAATCATGCAGATCGTAGAACTGGTTCCGTGATCTGATAACTGACAAAAGAATAACCTAGCCCTAATTTGAGGGGAAGGTCTCTATTGATAATCTAAAGTATATCATAAGAGTTAATTGAATCTGCTGGTGCCATGATCTGATGATTGGCAGAATAATGAAGACATACAAAGTATAATGAATACAGAATATTGCTTTTATAGACCAAGAGAAAACTTTCAATCAAATAAGTATAGAACTCTGGAGTATTCTAGAAAATTATGGAATAAAAGGACCATTATTAGATTGTATAAGAGCCATATACAAAGAAAGTGAAATTGCAGGACTTGCAAAGTGGTTTTCAGTAACATCAGGAGTTAGACAGGGATGTATCCTATCACCATTAGTGTTTATTATTTATATAGATAATATTACCAACACAGTAAAACTACCACCAGATGATTACCATCCAAATGACCTAACTGAACTAGTCTTTGCTAACAGTCAGTACCTACTCATACCTGTCAACCAGTTGAGACTAAAAACCATACAAAAAGTTCTGAAAAACCATAATTGAGCATGAACAACCATACACAATGTTGAGGAGGGCACCAATCACACGTGCACACACCAAAAAGAAAAAGGTCCTTCAGGTTTGCAAAAAAAAACCTTTTGTGCTTTTTGGCCGTGTCAGTTAACAGTAGCCTGCTCAAATTCATAATCTGTTTTGCTGGGAGGGTGTGTAGACATCCTCCTCCTATCTACGGCCTTGTCGTTAGCAGGGCGTTGTTGGACGTAATAAGCAATTTATTATTTTTAAAACCCTATTATTATATTTGTGTGGAATATATATTTATCCACATTTGTTTGTGGAAGTTTAGTTGTTTGTGCAGGTTTACCCCTTACTTGTTGCTATGTGTAAACTTCATGATTTACATTGACCATGAGCATGAAAAAGGGTTTACAAAAAAGGGTTTCAATGACAACACAAAGCATCACAACAAACTCCTTTAGCAGATGTTTTTGTTACACACTGCCAATAAATACATGAATCTGATTTAGGCCCTAATATTTACAAAAATAGGTTGTATATACTATTCAGGATGTAGCCACAACCCAGACTTTTTATTAATGTAGTGATCTTCTAGGAATATAGACTTTTCTAGACTAGGAATATTCTTTTCAAAGAATATGAACTGGATATAAATATCAGAAACCATGATAATCAGCAAAGACACAGAAGTACAAGAGCTAAACATAAACATACATGGAGAGAAACTTAAACTAGTAAAACATTATCAATATCTTGGACATATAGCCACAAATGACGGCAGATGTGAAACAGAAGTTAAAAGGAGAATAGGAATGACTAAAAGTACCTTCAATGACATGAGGAAAATAGTAACATCTAAACAAATTACAGAGGTAGGAAGAGATACAAGTGGGAGAGTAACATCACAGGATGGACAGGTTACAGTCTATCAGAGCGCACCACCAAAACAAGAGGCAGGGAATGTTACAACCGACTTCATTGTGGAGGCGGCAATTGATGATGATGATTATTTTCTAGGCAATTATAAATACGTTCAATAGTTTGCCTTTGTTTTTTGTACGGTCGCCTGTTGCTGGGATCGAACTCGGTACCTCAGCCGTCAGACACAATCTGTATCACGCTGTCACAGAGCCAGACCTAATATTATTACTTAATAAAGGATAATATATATTTTATTACAGATCTAATATATAAAAAATATAATATTTCTATATGCCGTAAATAAAGCGTAATGTTTTATTACCAGCATCATATGTGACAGAACAAACACACGACACTCACAATGATTCTATACAAAATTATATTGTATTTGTTGTTCTGTATTAGTATTTTTCAGCAGCAGATTTCATTTACAACTTTATACCATACAAATTATCATAAAAGTATTATGCAAAGATAAGTCTAAAGATCAAATTTAAGCCTACATAAACAAATAACATATTCAAAAATTTAATTAACTTTAGGCCTACCTACACCACGAGACAAACAAAAACTTAAATATAAATTAAACAATGTATATAGTAGGCCTAGAAACAAAAATACATGTGTTACTAGTATTTGACATTTGTGTAATGTAGATACACTGAGTAACGCTGTCAATGCATGTGGACAAAAATTCCCTAAGTTCGGTATAAAGACAACGTCCTCAGCACAGAGAATAATTAAAGTACTGGTAGTGTGTTAAAAGCAGTGTTTCCAAAAACCACACAAATCACTTTTGCCACTAAAATATATACAAAAATATCAGTGTCATCAATAAATTTAGTTTTAAAAAACCCAAAATGTACAGAACTGCAGAAATTCATGTAAAAATCCGTAAATGCTGGTGTACTCCTGGAAAAAAACTAAAAAAATACTTTGATTTACGGGCAGTTGACAGGTATGCCTACTTCATAGTTCAAGTGTGGAGACATAAACCTACTCAATGAAAATTGCAATTCTCAGTAGGCCTTTATCAAGATACAGATAAACACACAGGCTGGAATAGAATATACACAAATAAACTACATTAGGGGAAAGTATGTAGGTATCTTTAGGGAGCCGCGCAGTGGTTAGCGCACTGGCTTAGCATATGAGTGGTCTTGGGTTCATTCCCCAGCTGAGGCGGAAATATTTTTCAGATTGCAACGGCTCCCTGCTCAACCCAGCATTAAATGGGTACCGGATTAATCCGGGAAGTAAAGACTGTGAGGGAGAGGAGATGGCTACCGCCCTCATTTGCAGAGCCTCTGAAGTGTGAGATCGTTAACATCTCACACCCCTACGGCATTAATAAATGCTATGGGTTACTTTACATACTATGTAGGTATCTATGTTGCTATAGGAAAACAAAGATGGAGGTTGTCAACAAGAAAGTTTCAAGAAAAATGCCACGAACAACTCTGACCTGTACACAGCATTCATAGACCTAACAAAGGCATTTGACACAGTAAGCAAAGAGTGTATGTGGAAGATTATGGAAAAATATGGTTGCCCACAGAAATGTATCTTCATGGTGCAATAACTGCATGATGGAATGGAAGCTAGGATTCAGGAGAGATATCTGAAGCCTTTCCTGTCTCAAATGGAGGTAAGCAGGGATGTGTACTAGCACCTACCCTGTTTAGCATCATGTTCTCTGCTATGTTGGATGATGCTTTCAGAGATCTGAATTTTGGAGTAGACATTATATATCGCATTGATGGAAAATCGTTCAACTGTCAGTGACTTCAAGCAAAAAGCAATGTCAAATCACACGCAATCAGGGATCTCCTATTTGCTGATGACTGTGATCTGAATGAAAACTCTGAGGTTGATCTACAAAGTAATGGACAGATTCTCCAAAGCATGTACCAACTTTGGGCTTAATTATTAACACAGAGAAAACAGAAGTCATGTTTTCCAGCACCTGGCAAACAGAGAAAACAGAAGTCATGTTTTACCAGCACCTGGCAAATGCTATCTTTAGCTCTGCATATACAGATATGGTGTCATACTGAAAATTGTGAATAGATTCACATATTTAGGTAGTACACTATCACAAAATTCCAATGTTAATGATGAAGTGTATACAACAATCGCCAAGGCTTGTAACACTTTTGGAAGATTGTACGCAAATGTGTGGTATAGAAATAGCATTAACCTACAGACTAAGCTGAAAGTTTAGAGAGCAGTGTTACTTCTAGTGCTGTTATATGCTGGTGAAACATAGATTCTGTATAGACGACATGTGAGTGACATTTATCACTTTCATACAACTTCATACCTGTCAATCAGTTGAGACTAAAAACCATACAAAAAGTTATGAAAAACCATAAGTGAGCATGAAAAACCATATTCAATGTTGAGGCACACACAGAAAAAAAGGTCCTTTGGGTTTGTTCGTCACCTTTTTGGCAGTGTCAATTAACAGTAGCCTGCTCAAATTCATAATCTGTTTTGCTGGGAGGGTGTGTGAACATCCTCGTCCTATCTACGGCCTTGTTGTCAGCAGGGCATTGTTGGGCGTAATAAGTAATTTATTATTTTTTAAACCCTATTATTATATTTTTGTGTACTGTATATTTATCCACATTTGTTTGTGAAAGTTTAGGTGTTTGTGCAGAGTTATTATCATATATATATATATATACTTTATATATGTCTGACTGTGGTGATGTGGCGCAGAGCTCATCTGTGATGGTAAGGTATCGAGTTCAAATCCCACAGCAGGCAATTATTAAAAAGCAATTGCAAACTACTGAACATATTTGTAGTGCTTAGAACATCAGCTAAAAAATGATGAGTTAATGGCTACATCTTGAATTGGATATGTTACCATTTTTTTTTACTTTATATACATTATATTTATATTATATTATATTATATTATGGTGTGGAAAATGCATATTTTACTTTATCACTACGTCTGCCATGTTAGAACAACATCATGAATTTAATTGCAGTTAACTGACTGATTGTTGATGTTGGTTACCAAGGAGCACACAAACACAAATTTTTAATTTTTAATATAACTGGTTTATTTTTTCAAATTTGATTATTCTATTTATATTAATGACATGTAATTTTCGATTTTTGACTCCAAGTTCCTGCTTTTCCAGTTTTCTTCAGCACCTAACTTACAAATATTTGAAGAAAGCTGTTGTTGTTTTTTCCATTATTTTTCTTCATGTATACTGCAATTTAATATAAAAAACGCATTGGTTTAGAAAGATTAATCATGGAGGGAAAGGTTTTAGGGAAGTGAACAAAAGGTAAAACAAGACTACGATGGACACATGATAGCGAAGAACTGAATATAGCACTGAAAGAGACTAGACAACTTGCACAGAATTGATAAGTTTACAGGGTGGCAGTTACATTCGTCACAGGACATGTCACACAGACCGACATAATGTGTTGTAAAAAATTGCTATACACAGTGCAAACAATAACTTTCGTTACTGCATATTTTCCTGTGAAGCAGTGCAGGGGGCTTTCTATGGGCTGTGGAAATAAAGGCCGCTTTGCCATAACAGATGGAGCAACATGTACAGGAAGGATTTTAATTGCTCACCAGAAAGAAAAAATTCCTGTACCAACCGTGCATTGAACCCGAGACCTTAAGGGTCTGAGAACAGAGTAATTATTGGAGATTTTGAAAAGTGTTGTTAAATAGGGAATTTGTTATAAAAATATGTGCTATAGAGGGATTCCACTGTACTTCATTGTCTTGGCATGTATCTTAGCATATTTCCATTGTATTCTATGTGACTATTTTCAGATTCCCTTGCTGCACTAACTACTTTTTTTGTTGTGAAAACATGTTATCTAGTCCAGTTGTACAATGTCAGGGTAACTGGTGCGCCTTTCTGCCTGGTATCTCTGATTTCAGCATCTGTGCTTGCTTGAACAAGGCTGTGGTCCTGCTTCTTGTCGGGGATGGCCCGACTAATCTTAGTTTCCAGTCTCTCTTTGCGGACTAATCCCCATCTGCATTTCATCTAGTCTGTAAACATATTTTTCTTCTGTGGTATTATTTTGATCAAGACCTGCTTACCAATACTTAAACTTGGTGAGGATCAAACTAAGTGACAGGAGGTATAGAATAATAACAGTGCAATAACTTACATACGCATTATGTGTACCTTCATGTGTCAGGGCCTTAAAGGGGAGTAAAGAATATACTCTCTTATTTGCCATGTATGTCATGAGAGACAACCAGTGAGGTGTGGGGAAGGTGCATAGAGTTGTCTGTCACATCCTTTAATGAGTCAAAGTGGAGATCAAGACATGCTGAAGTGCCTGGACGAAAGCCGCAGATATAGCCAGTCAAGCTGTAAACCATGACAACATATTCCATTCTCCAGACTGCATACAGCTAATCTGCAGGGGTTCGATAACAAACAAGATAAATGTGTAGGAAGAAACTGATTAATCCCAGTGATATCAATGAGGTCTAGAAGATGCATGACGGTGCAGTTACGGTGTTCTTCTTCTTCCGCATTCATTCTCAAACTCCTGCTGGATCTCACTTGTAGCAGGATCATGGTCCTACTAGATTTCCAGCAGGATATAGTCCAGAGAATGGAAATTCGTTGTGTCGCCATTTTATTTGCACCAATGTCATGACACATCCGTATTCTGCAGGAGTTAAGGTGTATCCGTATAATGAACAGCAGTTTACTGTCCCATCAATACTCAGCATTTGTTTTTCCAGTTTACATATATTTTTTTTAGATATATATGATATAGATTAATATTTATACCCGGTGATTTTACTGACATTAGGTGCAGTAGTGATGTAATATAATTTTAGATTCTGTTGATAAATTCTTAAAATTTGTAAATATATTCTTGATTATATATATATATATATTCTTCTTCTTCTTTCGTTCACTTGAAACATGTCTATATCTGTAATTCTGTCTCCTTAATAAAACGCACTGTCTTTTGTAGTTCATACAGTGTCCCATAGAGTTTTGATTCCAGTGTTGTTTCCTCTGGCCAATATGTCTGCCTCAGCGTTTCATGCTCAGAACACTCTTGAAGTATATGTTTGGCACTCTGTGCTGCCTGTCCACATGGCTGTGTTGCCAATCTTGAACTTTGTATACATGTGACTGCAGAGTCGGTTGTGTCTGAGACGTAGAATTATAACTTGTTCTGGTCTGTTCATAATATGATAGTCATCTTGTGTTGGTGTTTGTGGCTTTCTTATTGACTTGATCATCTGTTTTTTCTGATGGTAGGTGATTGGTATATCTGGTTGGTCTTCGGCAGCACCTTCCTTAGCCAGTTGGTCTGCTTTTTCATTTCCTGGTATTCCACAGTGAGAGGGTATCCACTGCATGGTTACCCTATACTGGTAAGACAATTCGCTAAGTAGTTTTTTCAAGTCTGTTAGTTTTTCAGACTGGAGAGCTTGAAGCATTGACCTTGCATCTGTCAGGAATACCACAGGCTGTAGGTCAGAGTTGGATTTCAGCAGTTTTTTAGCTGCCACACTAATTGCCTGGATTTCTGCATCATAATTATTGCAGAATTTTCCTGTTGGTGTTCTGATTGTATCTCTAGGCTTGTGTGGATATTCTATATATACACCTGCACCTCCATTCCTCACGGCATTCTGTGCTGACCCATCTGTGTATACTCTGACCCATATATCTTGTGGATATTCCTCATCCAGGAAACTGAGGGTGACTGTCCTTCGCTGCACACTGTTCTGTTCGTCCACGCTTAGTATTCCTTTCATATATATATATATATGAACTAACTATACAATATATATATATATATATATATATATATGAACTAACTATATATATATATATATATATATATATATATATATATGAACTAACTATATATATATATATATATATATATATATATATATATATATATATATAGAGTTAGTTAGTTCCTATTTGGTCATATCTTTCCATGTTGAGAACCTGACTGCTGTTCTTGTGTATTGCATATGCCCAATATTGAACTTTTCTTTCCATGTTGATTGTTCTGCGTAGTTTGGGAACTAACATTTCTTTTTCCCATTGTCTTCTATGGATCATTTGTTGTTATATGCAATGACGTGTCATTCGAACTTGTTAAATTATGATTACAAACAATCTTATAAAAGTATTGTTTGACATGAACATTTTATTTGCTACAAACATTTTTTTGCATGTCAATTATTAATAGTATATTACCAGACTTCATAAAAATGGATTAAACATTCAATTTTGTTTATGAATTTTTTTATGTGAGAGTGAGCACATTGTTTGTTGCATGAAGAAAGGGCAACTGTAACATGTCATCTACTTGTGTTTCTAAATAAGCTTCAATGTCCCCTTGATATAATAATAATAATAAATATCATAACCCGTCAGGGTCGTAGGTGTGTCACATTGAAACATTTGCTGCAGATAGATCTCCACCCATCTCTATCCTCTACCATCCTGAAGAGTTTGGAAATTTCACAGCCTGTCCAGTCCTTGATATTATTCAGTCATTTCTTGCCACCCTGACTTCTTCCAGTCTACATAGTACTTTGAAGAAAATCTTTTGTCATCAAGGAATGTCTTATCATGTACCCGTAACACAGGAGTTGACATCTGTGAACAGAGGTTGTTGTTGGCCCACTAACACATTAATCCTATCATGAACATATGTTAATCTTGTTATGTGTAGTGATCCTGCCCTGCCAAATTGTGGTTAATCTTGTCGTGTAGTGATCCTGCCCTGCCAAATTGTGGTTAATCTTGTCATGTGTAGTGATCCGGCCCTGCCAAATTGTGGCTAATCTTGTCATGTGTAGTGATCCTGCCCTGCCAAATTGTGGCTAATCTTGTCATGGAACCCGTTGCTAAGAACTGCTGAATATGGCACATAATAAATCATCAGATTGCTAGGTACAGAGGTAACTCGTGGCATTCTTCTTCTTCGGTGTACATTCTCAAACTCCTGCAGATTAACAGGATGTAGTCCAGAGAATAGAAAATGTTGTGTCATGTTTTACTGCGATATCTGCTCCTGGCACATCCTACCTCAGCATGGCTTCAGGGTCTCTCTGACCTTTATGGGATGGGACAGTCAACTTCACCCTATAACCTCCTTATCGCCTCTCATTACGTGCATGGAGGGTAAACTGTTGCTATTTTCTTTATCCCCTTTCGGACCCCAGCAACAAGGAGCCAACGTGCAGCATGAAATGACAGAAAGTAAATACCCAGATGTCAAACTCTGACTATCGTGTCCTAAATGTTGCAAGGGATTCTATGTCAGACTTGGACTCTGTCTTCTTCTTCCGTGGAATTTGTCGCCTCTTTTATTTCAGTGGTACATCATTTTCGTGGTCGGTCTCTAGGTCTGCCTTCACTGTATCTGTGAAGCTGACCATGGTCATGGATAATAGACCTTTTTGTTACTGTATTGTCACAGATACCCACACAGACAAATATGATTTGACTGAACAAACAAATAATACAGACATGAAACAAGGAAAAGAAATAGAATTTTGTTTTAATACACTTTGAAATCAGCAAACAACTATTCATTTTTTGTAACGTGAGAAAAGTTAAGCAGTATGTTTAGGTAACTAGACAACATCAACAATTAAATTTCTAATATGTATGTAACGTTGAAGTTATTAGTTTTGAATAATCTTTGCACCTCGTGCAGTTATAGAAATTCAGTTTCCCCTTATGTTGAAGGATATATATGCTGATGCTTCATATAGCTTGTTAATTATTCACAACCGTGACCTCTGTTAGACAAGCCCATGTATAGCATCACTACTTTAGAGCACTCCGACTATTGCCATGATTTCATTAGTTAATTTATACTTTCACCTGCCAATGAAAAGCAGAAGTCAGAGTGGCCTAAGGTAGTGTCGCTGTACACAGATTTGCGTAGTGCAGGTCACGGCACAGCCCTCCCTCTTCCCTGCAAGTGCCATGTCCTACTTGTATCACACTGTATACTGAATTCTCACAATGACAGCTCCGGCATATCATTCCTCAGTGTCCTCATTCAGAAGGTGATCTACCAAACAACCTCAACACATTCCCTTTCTTCACTCTTATGTCTAATTTCAATAGATGCCTTGGACACGCAAGTCTGACTGGTCTATTCTAATTTCAATAGATGCCTTGGACACGCAAGTCTGACTGGTCTATTCTAATTTCAATAGATGCCTTGGACACGCAAGTCTGACTGGTCTATTCTAATTTCAATAGATGCCTTGGACACGCAAGTCTGACTGGTCTATTCTAATTTCAATAGATGCCTTGGACACGCAAGTCTGACTGGTCTATTCTAATTTCAATAGATGCCTTGGACACGCAAGTCTGACTGGTCTATCTTGCATTACTGCAAGCACCTGAATGTCCACGGCATTAGATCAATGTGATACACCGGAGGTCTGTAGCAGCCATGAATTTCATCCATTCATTCGTATTATCAACACCTGTCGATTTTAACTTTTTGAAGCCTAGCATAAGCTGGTAACACGAAAGTAAAAGTATAACTGCCTTGGTGAAACAATTTGTGTTTATGGCATGCCAATTTGGAAAGCAACACATGCAAGAATATGGAATAAATTTATAATGATGATGGCCATTTGCATCTTTACAGATGGTCAGGGAAGCAGGACAGTGTACAATTTCTAATGGAATATGAAGCTCTCAAGATTGAATTTATGATTTGCCTATTATGACCTATAAGGAAAATAATACTAAACTGAGCTCAGTAACAAAAATATAATAAACTATTTATAAATTGTAAAATTCTTGTCTGTAGTTTTGTCTTCATCTACAAAATGAAGCCTGATCTTCTCCTCAAAGTCAAAATATGTCAGCAATTCTTCCTGTTTCTCAAGATCTTCAATCTGTTTTTTCATCTCCTCTATTCTTGCTGCCTTTTTGAACTCTTCTATCTGTTTATGTAGTTCATTATTTCGTTCTTCTATCCATAATGGGAACAAATTTGTTTGTGCAGATATGTCAGGCTCTTCATATTTGGACACTCTTGAAGTTACAAATTCTGCGACTGATTTACCTAAATCAAAGTCAGTTTTGACTTGGCCTTGAGAATGAAGCTTTTCTTTCAGCTTTGTAAACTGCCCTTGGTACTCTGCCTTCTCATCAACTGTTGGTAACATACGATGGATAACATCATCTACTGTTCTCAATGCTAGTTCAACTTCTGGTTCATTTGGGTCACGGGCTTTAACTTTTTCTAAACTTTCTGAGAAATAATCTAAAGCCTTCTGGGAAATTGAGCCATCAGGATTTTCTGAAATATTCTTCAAAAGAGCCAAACCTTTTTCAAATTTGTGGTACAACCCGTAGCCGATTATTTTCAATGAGATACGAACATCTTTTTGCAAGTCAAAATTCTGAATATTCCCAAGCATAAGTAATGTTTTCCCCAAAAGGAATCGTTCATCTTTGATATCAAAGTGGTCATCATAATAAGGGTTAATAATGTATTTAACCTTGATCCAATTTTCTTCACCATCTGATTGTTCTTTGGGTGGCGGGGTGAGATCATCGATGTTGGAAGTTAACAAATGCTGGACTGAAGAATACAAGCACAGTAAAGTGTTAACAGGGTTTGAAAAATCTTCTTGTATCATTGAACAATAAGATACTTTTGCTGCATTGTGGAAGTCGTCCTTTTTGATGAAGTAATCCATGAGGAGATTAAGAGTGTACTGGTTCGGGAATATGCCATAAATTAAACGATCGCTGAGTATAGGTACAAGGTGATCCCCATTGTCTGTGTTCAGAAATCCCCTAACAATGGCATGAGAGGTAGAATCATTGCGAGGATAGCTTCCCTGGCATAGGTTGAACCTATAATGAATGAAATACAGAAACAATGGCTTAATCACAAGTTAGTCTTAAACAGACTGCGACTGCAGTATAACTATGATTCAATCAGCAAAACAAGAAAGTATGTAGTAACCAAAGTATTATCAATTACTAAAATCAACAGAAATGCAATGTTTCTACCAAAAGGTCTTTATCAAGCACAAAACACATGACACAGTGGGCAGATAACAACATTGTCTAAGAACACAAGTAAAGAGCACCACTATCCATGATCACATAAAAGAACTACCGGGTAATGTGTTATGGATTAGTTCTGTTTTATGATCATGAACAGTTTCGTTCTTTATTCACCATCTGTTATGTTGTGTTCTTGATAAAGGCTGTTTGGTCAAAAGATCAATGTGTGTGTGCTTCCAGTGATTAGCAAAATTTCATTACCCCAGTTACCCTTCATTACCCTTACAAAAAAACCATTGCACAAGTGGTGGTTCTAGCGAGTCTTTTAAAGGACGTGCAAAATGACGTGTTCGATATGTGGGCCAAAATTACCACAATATTGACAGACAGAAATGGGCAATTTAGTATTTACCTCTATTTTGTCTGGTTACTGTTGCACTTTCCATTTTGTCGGACATCCTCCAATATTTTGGTTATTTACAAAGAGAGTCAAGGGAAGGTATATGATGAAGAGGTAGCAGTTCATTAAGTCTGCAGAAAACGGATCCTTCATGTCTGTTTATATCTATCTCTGTTTATATCTATCTCTGTTTATGCTATATGAGGTCGCAGGATTGAATGACAATCATTTTTTGGGCTATGGCATTGTGGTCACTTTATATGCAGTAATATTGTGACGTCTCAGAATGTTGGTAACTCCTTCAAACCACCTTCTTCTTGGTCTTCCTTTGTATCTTACTGTTTGCATTTTCATGTTGTATACTCTTGCAAATAGCCAATAAGGGTTCATTTTCAATTCTCATTGGCCAAATCATTTCAGTCTATTTTTCAATGTATTTGATCACAGATGTTGTTCTAACAGTTCTTGTAATCTCTTCATTTCTCACTTGAACTCGTCCTGTTCTGTTTGCTGCTTTTCTTAGACATCTCATTTTAAGCGTAGTATGCTTTCTCTCTTGTACTTTAGTCAGTTTCCACGTCTGACACTGATAACACAATGTTGGTGTGAAGACTGAATTTATGATTTGCCTTTCGGTTTCCATCAGGATAAATCTGTGTTTCTTCTTCTTCAGTGTTCATTCTCAAACTCCCACTGGATCTCTCTTATAGCAGGACAATGGTCCAACTAGATTTCCAGCAGGATGTAATCCAGAAAATGGAAATACATTGTGTCTCCATTTTATTTGCGCTAATGGCCCAATACATCCGTCTTCTGTGGTAGATTTGTGTTTCAAAATTTGTTACGTTCATAATTTACGTAGTTGGCTTTTTTTGTTTTAGTCATAAATGATCAAAACACCTGTACATTCTGAAATAATGTTAGCAATAATTCAGTAAAACAAAATTTTGTTGCAGCATTTGTTAGAGAACAATCCTGATTAGAAGATTGCAAAATGAATATTTTAGATTAAAGTCTGTTGGTCCCTTGCAGCGACTCACAGCACAGCTTGACAAACAAATTTGTAATATACTAAGAATTGGAACCCATCCTTCATGCTGAGAGAATAACACTCCAGTTGCTTAGTCATTTGCATATTCTTATTGTCAACAAATAAAATAGATTATATAATAATATACAAAATAATAATAATAAAAACCATAACCCGTCACGGCCATAGGGGTGCCACACTGGAGAAATCAGCACATTTAGCTCTGCAAACATCACTATCCTCAGCCATTCAGAGTGTACAAAACTTATGCCCAGAATATTTCTTGATGTTATCAATTTTCGTCTGATGTTAACAGGATTTTCTTTGTCCGCCTCTTCTTCCAAACTCAACTGTTCCTTCTTGCAAAATTAGTTTTAGAAAGAGTTGTGTTTTATTACATGTCCAAACCAAATAAGCTTACACCATTTCACTTCTGCCAAAAGTGGTTCTTGATAACCTGAAAGTTTATTTGAGGCCAAACAAATATATTTATCTTGTATTTTAAATAGCTAATTCTTAATAAATTTCTGCAGTGCTTGTTTTCAAAAGCCTGAATCATTTTTTCCGTGTCTGCATTGAGCGTCCAACTTTCACATCCGTATAAAAATATACTTAGCAGTAGCAAAAGCCTATTCATGAATAAGTCAGAATGAACATACCTGGCAATAATGTCCTCCATAAAGTCAACGTCATCCTCGTCCATTTTATGAAACTGATGAGCTAGGACATTCATGTCAACTGCAGAAACATTCTTACCTCTACTCAGCTGCTCATAGATTTTTTGAGAAAGATCATCTAAAGATACCTGAAATACAAAGAGAAAACATAAGAAATATTCAAACAGTAAAAACACACATGAGAAACATCATCTAGAGATATCTGCGCATGCAGTTGCGTCTGTGGGTCTCACCAATGGCTCACTAGACAAACCACCCATGCAACAGAAATCTTATTAGATGACATGCCTTTATATTGAGGTTATCTTCTTATAGAAGCCTCATGGCACGTCATCTATATTATTCCGTAGTTGTAACCTTCGATAACAGTTACCATGTTGTTCTGACAGGCAGACATTGTGCTTGAACTAGTTACAGGCACGTAACTGCAGTGGGTGGGTAGGTGGAACAACAAAGAAACCTGTAGCAAGGGCCAGATTTGTGCCCTGATGTCGACGTCTGTTTCAGCTGCATTAGACTTGAAACACCATTGAGTCGGATGGCTGCTGGAACAGTGGGCGGAGCACTTATGCAAATGCCCCACACGCTGTGAGGCCAGTTTCTAATCAAGAATCAAGATATCTGAAATACAAGGAGAAAACATATAAGAAATATTGAAACAGTTTTTCTTCTGTGTTCGTTTTCAAACTCTTGCAGATTATCAGGATGTATTCAGGATAATGGAATGTGTTGTGTCATGGTTTACAGCTTAGCTACAATATCTGCTCCTTTTGGACCAACACATCCTGACTTCAGCATGGCTTGTAGGTCACTTTGACCCTATATGGGATTGTTTGTTTGTTATCAAACCCCAGGAATTGCGAGCGATTAGTTCTTACTTCCTATGTGCAGTGGGGTGGTTTTTTCTGAGCTTTCTTTCATAACCAGCAGACTTCAATTTTCAGCTTAGTGCAATTGAAGGAGCCTTCTACTCAGAGTGGGTACATGTTGCGAAACAAGCTGATAGTTTGCCTGGGTCACCCATTATGTGTATTTTTCCTGAAATGAGGTGCTTCATAGGCAGCAAACTATTCCTTATGTAGGAAGACCATTACACTACCACTCTTTGTGTCCCTAGATCCCAGTCCTAATTTCTTCTGTATCAGCTTTGCCAAACATGTCAGGGGATGGGATTTGACCTGTGCATTTCCCATGCACTTGCCTCATCCACTTCCAATCCATCGTCAGGATGCGGTCTGTGTTTTGTGCTCATCACCATTGCGTATATCACTCAAAGAAGTAGGTAGATTGTGCCCTTCTCAGATGAGGAGCTTCAGTGTGCCCATGGGTACTGAACTCAATTTTCTCTGTATGAGCAGTGTTGGGCAACAGTGACAGTCGAGCTGGGCTAGGTTTGCAGTGTCCTCAATGACAAGGAATTGCTCCCCCCTCTATGTTGCACATAAGAGTCCAGAGTCCAAGTCTCAACATTACTTTGTTCAAAAATTTTAACAATGTGACATTTGTTCAATGCTTGTCCTGTGTGCAATAGGGAGTTGTATTCTAAGGTTTTTTCCATATCCAGGAGTGCATGTTCAAGTTGGCACATCAAATACCTGAGTCATGACTTCTACTTTGAATGGGGTCAATTGTGGTAGGACAAATGGTGGACTTCTGTGTGTTCTCAAGCATGAACAGCACTTCCGCCAGTTGCTCTAGTGCTGGAAATTGTAGCTTCGTTGCCACTATACTGAATCACGCACACAATGCTGCCCTCTAGGTGTGTTGCATTTTCCAGATTCAAAACATTCTATATGGGTTGAAATGAATGTCTTGACGAGATCACATCTATCTTTTTTGGGGGATGTGGTTGGTCAAGTACGGAAAACAGTTTACTCGAGTTGCAAAGCGATTTGGTGTCGCTAGAACAGACCTGGTTTAATTCCTGTCAGCTGTAAGAATGGTTAACTTATTATTGCTTTCTAAACTTTCTATTGTATTATTAGGCCCAATCATTATTGAATCTAATTTCGTAATTATATTGGCATTAGTTGTGAGAGTTGGACACTCACTGCAGTACAATGAGTATAGATAGTCTCAGTATAGTATAGTGTCAGGCCTTCGGTTTTGCAAGACGAATTCTACGAAGACAAATAGTACGTAAGAATTACTAATGAATTAGATACAATTATACAGGATGCACTCAGTGTAGACTACCTGTGTTTTGTGTAGGTAGTAAAGTAGTAACATTCCACAATAATTGACAATCATTACTTTCAATAATGGTAATATTATAATATAGACCTAGTGAAGCAACGAAATAAATACTAATAACGAGTAAGTCAGTTAACTTGAAGAATGACTCAAGTTCAACTGTCAATAAACAGTGGAAAGTTGAGAAACAGTGAAATACCTATCCACTAACTTGAGACACTCAGACATCCACAATCAATCACATCGGGCTCACAATCACATCTTATCCGATCATCGGATCCTAATCCTAGTCTAGTCTACTAGAGTCTACTAGTCATTGACTCAACATACCATATACAAAACAGTAATTCTTACTTTACCTTACTCAATGTCGGGTCTTGCAAATACTTGTTCCATGCTTCGTTGCAGGAATACGCTTCAGACAACAAATAGCGAACAGAAGATACTGAGAATGCACGTTTTACAGGTGACCGCAAGAATCTAAAGCATCCATTCATAAGACGCAAGGACGTCGCCATTTTGACGAATACAGGCCTATTTGCACGGATGTCGACTGGAATAACTAATAATACTATTTGCTCGGTCACAAATAACAATCTATAATATATCTCCCCCTTTCAACTTTTGTTTTGTTGGCCCGTCATATGTCTTCAATGAATTTCTCCACTTATTTTCTGTTGCCAGGTTTAATAAGACTATTGAGTCATTAACATCATCAGGTGCCGTCTCCGCAACAAAGGTTAGCTGCAACTCATCAGACCTTCAACATCCACAGTCTCTTATCTTGATGGTGCACTCTGCTAATCTGTGACCTGCTTATCTCGCGATGTTACTCTCCCATTTGTATATCTGCTTTCCCCTTGATCGCCTCCCATCGACTTTACCCTGAAGTAAGATCTTCAACACGTGTTATGTCTTTTAATATGTCCAAAATATTGTATAGACCTATTTGTGATCTTTATTTCCTGGAATATTTATTTCTTCATACGTCTTCATAAGTATTGTTAGAACCTCTGCTTTTTTCTACTCTGTCCATGATGTTTTCCCTATTCTTCTATATACCCACCATATAACAACAACCATACAGCACAACAGAAAGCACCAGCGACTTACACCGTTTGATTTTCACTCCAATACTGATGTTGCTTTTCCAAATCACAGTTAGCCTTGACAAGGACGCTAAAGCCATTTCCAGCCTTACTGTTAGTTCTGCTTTACATTTACCATCGCTGCATATGCTGGATCCGAGGTATTTGAAGGTATTCACCTCCTCAAGCTTATGTCCATTCATCACGATATTAGTCTGTTTTTGTGTGTCTCTGCTGTTTACCAAGATTTGCTCTTATCTGTATTGATTTCCATTCCATACTTGCTGGTAACTTTTTCCAACTTGGCTGTTAATTCTTGAAATGATTGTTCTGACCCAGCTATAAGATCAATACAGGGGTGGGTGTTCCGTGCTTGATGGCATGAAGATGGTTACAAAAGTGATCGCTCAAGAAATCTGAAGGACATCTTGGTCCATAGCCACCTTAAGTCTTCTGTTCCCGACCATTTTGGCACTGTTCGTTGCTCACGTAGCCGTTGCTATACATGTCTTTACGTGGTTCAGATGCGCTCCATTTCATTTCCCAAGGCCACTTTCCCCATCGATGAGGCTTTTACATGTGAGTGCCGTAATGTCATTTACGTGATCATATGTAAACGCTGCGGCAAACAGTACATAGGGGAAACCGACTTAAGATTGAGCGATCGCTTTTGTAACCATCTTCCTGCCATCAAGCACAGAACACCTACTCATGTGGCCACACACTTCAACGGGGTTGGTCATCATGGTGCTTTTGATATTCAGGTCACCGCTATCAGTTCTTGGACCACCGATGATAGATCTAGGTACGCTCTAGAGCATCGTCTCATTTTTGAATTGGGTACACTTAAGCCTTTTGGATTCAATTCCGACCACTCTTATGTCTAGTACTGGGTTGGTGTGGTCTTTGTCTTTATTCTTTTTGTTCCGTCATTTACTTATCTTTATGTTCGTTTCGTATCCACATATATTTACGTTTTTTATGTACGTTCTGACCTTCCGGCATCTCAACTCCATATTTCCGTTGGATACGTTTGTTTGTTGTGATAATTTTTCCATTCGTCGTCTTTTGATGTTTTGTTTGTATCTTGATAAAGACCTTTTGGTTGAAACGTTGAATATGATTTCAGTATTGTAATTTGTATGTTTTCTTGTGTGCGCATCATTACCCACTAGTTTTAGTTATAGTCTGTCGTGTCTGACTGAAGCGATTATATAAACCTGTGTCTAATTTTTGTTACGTTTCACGCAGTTACATTGTATTGATTGTCATTTTGAGCTGTCACAAGTTTACGTTTATCAGCTTCCTTCGAGTGAGAATCTGGTCCAGCTGGTGCCAATGCCCTGATATGGGACGACGCCATGACTTTATGTATGAGCTTGGTGGCATAGAGTTTGTTTGTTACTCAAATGTGGTTTAAGGTGCAGAATTCAAATAGTCTCTGCCCATTTTCATTTATGTTACTAGTACCATGATGACACAAGCAGGCCGGTCATGCACGATCGTCAGTGCCCGATCTGGTGGCGTTTAAATTGCACAGTATAAACAATTTCCCACCATGCTCTGTAGAGAGTCATTAAATATGTCTTTGTTTTCTATTGTTGCTGTAAGAAGTCGAAGAAATGAAGGACGATCGGTTTCTAGGATATGACACATTTGGTCGCTTGATATGCAGTAATAGTGAAACGTCTCAGAATGTTGGTAACTCCTTCAATCCACCTTCTTCTTGGTCTTCCTCGGTATCTTGTTGTTTCCATTTTCATGTTATATGCTCTTGCCGCTGGACGACAATAAGGATTCGTTTTCATTACGTGGCCGAACCATTTCAGTCTGTTTTTCAATACATTTGACCACAGGCATTGTTCAAACAAATCTTGTAATCTCTTTATTCCTCACACGATCTCTTTTTTGTTCTGTTTGCTGCTTTTCTTCGATATCTCATTTCACACGTAGCAAGCTTTCTCTCTTGTTCTTTAGTAAGTGTACGCCATAGAAGCATATAAATAGGCCTATATTTGAGAGCTTATCATCAACTCCACCCTCTCTTTAGCAGCCTTTCGAATCATGCGAAGTTCATGGACAACTATAAGTACGAATGTAGTTTTTAAGGTTAATGTATAGGTACTGAGGGAGATTGACACCAAAATAAAATTGCTTTTTTTAACATCAGAAAAACCGTTCAAATTTATTGAAAGCATCCGCCCTTGTGGCAACAGTGGCCTGGACATCTAATTCAGTGTGTAAAAATGGGTCACTATCTTCTTTCCATTCATGTCGTAGTAGGCGACTAAGAAAAGTTTGGGGATGGGCTGACATCTGTCACCTGTGAATAAATGAATATTGATACATCTTGTTTTGTTTCGATTTCGTATTGTTATCTTCTGTCAAGTGACCACATGAATAACTCAATTAATGAGGCCTTCATCCGTGCCTTTTCTTGATTATTCCCGTATTTTTCGTTGGCCAATATTTATATACTTGGAATCGATGCCAAAAATAGTGTAGACTACTCCAACTATATAAATACTAGCCAATGGCAATACAAAGCGTGACAATAATAAAAAACGTACCGAATAAAGGCCTCATTAATTCAGTTAGAATGTCTGTACTGTCAAGAGACACGGATCAATGATCGCAAATGCTAGCTTGTTACAAGATGATGGTAACGAACAAGGTATTAATGTCAATTTGGTTGTCGCTGCAATATCACAATGGTCCTGTCAACGATTGCAACAATTGGGAGGTAGTAAGTAACATCCTTAACATCTTTATCCATAGGTTCACACTGACTTAAAAAATGATACAGTTGTACAGCATAACATTTGTTATATTTTCATTATTCTCTCCCCTCGTCAGTGTATTAGACATATCACATGCTTGTATATCAGTGGCTCTTAACTTGTACTATATAGCCCCCTCCCTTTGAGGTCACGCACAAGGGGAAACAATTGAAAGGGGGTGGTGCACAGATCCGCTCAAGGGACCACAATAATCTTATTACTTGAACACTAAACAACAGAAATTATAGCGATAAACATTAAAAGCCTTGATGACTTGTAAGAGGCGAAACTTGTAACAGAGTAACGAAGTTTGGCTAGTAACTAGAAACACACAAACTGACACACAAATCAACTTTTTGATCAAAAAGCTTTTATCAAGAATACATTTATCACAAAATAAAACATCCAGTAAAATCGGCACTATTGACATTTACGTGACATAAATATATATGCATATATATATATATATATATATATATGCGGTTAACAAGCACGTGGCGAGTCCCATAATCTGGATAAAAGGTAGAGAATCACTGGTCCGGAGCAATGACCAAACAATTCATCTGATAAAGACGTTTTGATCGAAACATTGATTTGTGTGTGTTATTATGTGTATTTACAGTGATTGTCGAAATTCGTTACCTTGTTTAAAGTTTCGACTGTTGGATTTCAGTTTGCCTGCAGTGAGTAGTGCCTACATATTATCGATGATTTGTAAGGAAATGCGATGCCTTTATTTTTGGTACCGTAGGAGAGAGCAGCACGAATGAAAATATAAATATGTTCAAAAAGGGAAGAACACGGCCAAAAAGGTTGAGAACCACTGGTCCGGAGCAATGACCTAATAATTCATTAATTCACTTCTGGTGCAAGGTTTCTTAGTGAAGATCACATTTCACATTTGAAACCATTTCTCGACCTCCGCTCAGTCTCCAAGCTTTGTCCACAATGTGTATCTCGTGCACCAGAACAACACAACACCAGATATGGAATATCCACATAAAAAAAAATAATAAGGTTTCCATATGCTATGTCAATACATTGCACATTCAGAACAAATATAATTTTTTGGGGGGTTCGGATAAAATACTCGCGGGAAAGATAGTATGATTATTGTTTTGTAGACTTAGCAGTGACCCACCTCTTCCCCATTTCACGATAACCGTACCCAAGATTAAATTGCGTATGCGATCGTTTGTCCCAGCATACCCTAAGTAAGTTGCCGGGTTGGCCGATAAGAATATGCAGCCTAAATATGTCCACATTTCATTTGTAAGCGATTTCGACCAAAATAAACAAGCGCATTAAATTAATCAGCGCTGACAAATTAAGAACTAAATGTGCCGGTGCATGTTATATCTGCTTAATGAAATGTTTTCTTCGAGAGTTAGAAATCGGTAGAGTATTCTACCCAGTGGGTATCGATCAGAACAGCTCAATATAGTTTGTTTGTTGTGATTTTCTAGACAATACGTGCGTTAAATGGGTTAATATTGTTATATGAATGATCCGGATACACAATTGTCAAAATTGAGCCTATCACTTGGGGGGGGGGGGTCAATATATATATATAAGACAGACAGGCAGGCAGACAGAAGAAGAACAGGAGTAGCGGAGACGAAAACGATGTGCCAGAGTTAGGTTGCGCTCCGAGGTGTGACCTAGACCAACGGTTAGCTACCTTTTCTAGGTCCACGAATAGACTGGGTCTTTTTTCACGACAGAGAGTGGCAACCATTTCTACAAAAAAATAAGATTTTTTGTTGTTGCATAGTTCTTTGAAGTTTCAATGGTCAACAAAGCAGTAGAAGATTCTCTCTCTCTCTCTCTCTCTCTCTCTCTCTGGACCGTAAGAAACTGTTCCTATATTACTTCAACATTTTGTTTTGCCAACCCCCCCCCCCCCTCACATTCCTTTGTCGACAACTGTCAAAGATTCAGGGCCCCCTTCCCTCCTCCCTAATCAAATGTGTGCATAAAATAAGAAAAGATACATGCTATGTGTTTCACAGTTTTATCCAAGAAAATGTTTCAAATTCAGACAATTTAATTAGTCTATGAAACAATATTGTTGACTTCAGCTTTTGACAACCCTCCCCCTCCCTGTAAAATTATTCACGATGAAACCATGCTTAATTCGGATGTGTCAGGTAGAAAGGCGGAGATATCGCATCAAAGCTGTAAACCATGACACTAAACATTCCATTCTCTCGACTAATCATGCTAATCTGCAAGAGTTTGAGAATGAACGTAAAAGAAAAAGGATGTTTAATATTGCTTATTATATTCTCCTGCATTCGTTCTCAAACTTCTGCTCGTTAGCAGGATGGAGTACAGAGAATGGAATGCTTAGTATCGTGGTTTACAGCTGGACTGCGATATCCGCGCATTTTCGTCTGACACATTCGACTTCAGCATGGCTTTTATGTCAGTTTGATCTATGGCGTGAGGCAGCCAACTCCATTCCCAAACCCTCTTATTCTTCTTTTACAACATGCATGTAAAGTCACAGTGTCGCTGTTCTTGACTTTTTTTCAGACCCTGATACAGGGCCTTAGGAACATCTTCAGTTAAGGAGGAGAGTTATTTTTAAAAAAAGGTAGTTTGTCCATTTTCAATGTTTTTTGCAATTTTTCCCTTTTCATTACATGACTTTTTAGAACAAGGAATCCGGGTTTTCTTCTCATCATTTTGTCGTCACATATATTTATGGTTTTTCTTCATGTCATGCTCATCTTCGCTTGAGGAGGAGGAGGAACACCATCATCGAGGCCAATTCCTTGCAATGCGGATGGGGGCTAAGCCCAGCCAACATAGGCTGGAAACTAAGATTGATCGGGTCATCACTGATATCCGGCAGAACCACGGTACTGCCTAAACAAGCACTTGTGCTAAAGTCGGAGATTCCAGGCCACGAGCCACACTAGCAAACACTGTATCACCAAATAACATATTTTCACATTTAAAAAAAAAAAATTTCAAGACCATTTCGCAAAAAATCGTTGAGGGTTTTTTTACCAACGTTTTGGCTTAAGTTCCTTGTTCTAAAGGTCATGTTCTGATTTCCTAAGGGGCAGGGGCATGTAGACCCACACAGCGAAGAATTAGACTCCCACAAAGAACATTCGAGTGTTTACTTCGTTAAGTCACAGAACAGTTCACAAGTACAACATTCGTTCGCGTTAGTTTATATTGCCAGTTAAGACAAAACACAAACTAAAAATAAAAATAACAGCAGTATGTCCATTATTCTACACACGCAGTAAACTTTATCACATTTCGTAGATTATCTTTTCCCAATCACATTTTTTTTCTCACTGCAGGCGTGGTTGTTTTCGTGATCAGAAAATATCAGAGTTGAAACTACGCTTGCCTTGATGAATGACGTCTTAAATCGTCTGTTGAACAGGACATAGTTTTTCTAGGTATCGCCGACGTTTGCCACTAGAGTTATCTCTGACATCCAGAATCAATATTGGCAATAGAAGGATTATCATATCTTGAGTTCGCTTTGGTGTTTTGGGTATGTTCTAATACTACAAGACACACCACAAACCTTCTTGGATATATATATATATATATATATATAAATATATATATATATGTCATGTGAAATCCTTCGTCCGTTGATAATGTGAACTATGTTTCCGGTTCACTAGTCATTCGTGGTTGCCCACAAAAATGTAACAATACCGTCCGTGGTCCACTTAGCTATCAGTAAATTGGTACCAGAACTCATGATTTGGAACAGCCCAAGGAATGGCGCTATTGCAACTAAGTGCAAAAAAAACGGCACTAGTCAGACGGTTTCAAGTCAACTATTGAATGAATAGGCAACTCATCACTTATAGGAAACATTTTGCCACGACGATGATTCATAATTCAGTCACCTTGATTGCTTATATTAATATATTAATTCATAAAGTCCATAGAATGATGCAAACAATGTACCTCGTGAGTTAAATCTACAAGGTTGATACGTGTACCTCGTGAGTTAAATCTACAAGGTTGATACGTGTACCTCGTGGGTTAAATCTACACGGTTGATACGTGTACCTCGTGGGTTAAATCTACAAGGTTGATACGTGTACCTCGTGGGTTAAATCTACAAGGTTGATACGTGTACCTCGTGGGTTAAATCTACAAGGTTGATACGTGTACCTCGTGGGTTAAATTTACAAGGGTGACCCATGTACCTTGTGGGTTAAATCTACAAAGTTGACCCATGTATCTTGTGGCTTAAATCTACAAGAATGTTCCGCGTACTTTGTGAGTTAACACTACAAGAATTTCCATGTGTCTAGTGGGTTAAATCTACAATCTTGACTCATGTGCCTTGTAGGGTTAAACTACAATGGTGTCCCGCGCACGAGATAACACTACACGGGTGTCACATGTGCCGTGTGAGTTAAATCTACAAAGATGTTTTTTGTTTGTTTTGTATCTTGCTTATTAGAATCGCATATTATCCCGTGTATCGTGTGTGACTCAGCACAGAGTGTCAACGATAAAACTTTTTATTTTTAAACATGGATAAAGCGGTTTCGTAAAATGTTGGAGGTGTGGGAGCTGTCCCCTAATATTATTTTTTAAAAAAAAGATAATTAACCCAAAACGATAATCGGTACTTTCCCAGTAGGCATGAGCCGTGACCGTCGGCAGATATAGAAGACCTAACTGCTAAACAAAGGATTTCATTCGGTACGTTTTTATTATTATCAGGTTTTCCATTGGTTACTATTTAGGCCCTATAGGCCTATACTTGGAGCAGACATGGCTATTTTTGGCATGCGATTCCAAATATATAATATTGGCTAACGGAAAACATGGAAATAATCAAGAAAAGTAACGAATGAAGGCCTAATTAATTATGTCAGAAGACCTGTAGTACTCAGTCGTTGCCATGCTATAAAATGTAATTGTACATTTTAACGAATCAAAATAAACGAAATACGAAATATCCCTTAACCAAGACGATAAGAGAGACAACAAAGAAACAGATTCTTTAAAAAAAACACAAGGGAAATGCTGTAGTTTTAGATTTAGGTTTAGTGGAGGAGGATACTAAGAAATGTTGATTATCATTTTGCACGTCGGACATGTTCATATGTAATCATAACTTCGCTTCAGTAAATCTCTCAGGGTGAAGTGGCTGATGGTTCCTGACATCCTAACCTATAGGACGGGTTCAGACAGACAAGAAATGGTCCAAGATATTCAGGAAACTTTATAATTCATAAATAATAATAATCATAATAAAACTAATAACCCTTCGCGGTCGTAGAGGGGTGTCACATTGAGACATAACCAGTCACTATCGTAGAGGGGTGTCACATTGAGACATAACCCGACACTATCGCAGATGGGTGTCACATTGAGACATAACCCGACACTATCGAAGAGGGGTGTCACATTGAGACATAACCCGACACTATCGAAGAGGGGTGTCACATTGAGACATAACCCGACACTATCGCAGATGGGTGTCACATTGAGACATAACCCGTCACTATCGTAGAGGGGTGTCACATTGAGACATAACCCGTCACTATCGTAGAGGGGTGTCACATTGAGACATAACCAGTCACTATCGTAGAGGGGTGTCACATTGAGACATAACCCGTCACTATCGTAGAGGGGTGTCACATTGAGACATAACCCGACACTATCGCAGATGGGTGTCACATTGAGACATAACCCGACACTATCGAAGAGGGGTGTCACATTGAGACATAACCCGTCACGGTCGTAGAGGGTGTCACATTGACATAACCCTTCACGGTCGTAGAGGGTGTCACATTGAGCCATTTGTTGCAAAATTATCTCCACGCATCTATCTCCTGCCATCTTGATGAGTTTGGAAATTTACTACCTTGTCCAGTCCAATGATGTGAATTGTGGTTATGAACTACCTAAGGATGTGTTTCAAAAATGTTTATCACAGAAAGAATGGCATAGCGTGGTGGCTCAGGAGGAAGGAATTGATTACGGCTGTTGTTACATTGCCAAAAAGTACAATAATGGTGGCACATTGATGAAACCATGGTACATTCCCACAGATCCTAATTAAATCTGACAGAGATTGGTGCGAAGTATAAGCAATTGATAGTAAGAAGTCCTCCATTTTTAGCTTTATTAGTAGGCATCTTCTCCCATTTTCAACGAAATGTTTAGCAGACCTAGCAATGTATTCGTGCCTCCATTGTGATGGTGGAAAGTTTTAGAAGACCTAACAGTGTATTTGTACATCCATTGTGATGGTGGAAAGTTTTGGTTAATGTACTTGGTTGCTATGAGCTTTTGTTAAAAATGAAACTGGCTTCCCGTTTTCAATAGAAGTTTGTCACTGGTTTCAATAATCTTTGTCGTACCAGGATTCAATAATCCTTGTTGTACCAGGTTTCAGTAATAAGTGTTGTACCAGGTTTCAATAATCCTTCTTGCACCAGGTTTCAAATAGAGTTCAATTACTATCTACAGAATTGTACATATTGTCTTAGTCTTATTGCACATAATTAGTAATTAGTACTTTTAATAATTTTGGTACAATTTGATGTGTTCAATGTTTCCTAAAGCTTTTTTGCCGCCTTGATCTTACATTGACCTTAGTAGCCACTTGACCCTACATTTCCTCATTTATCCACTTGATCCTACATTTCCTCATTCATCCACTTGATCCTACATTTCCTCATTTATCCACTTGATCCTACATTTCCTCATTCATCCACTTGATCCTACATTTCCTCATTCATCCACTTGATCCTATATTTCCTCATTTATCCACTTGATCCTACATTTCCTCATTTATCCACTTGATCCTACATTTCCTCATTCATCCACTTGATCCTACATTTCCTCATTCATCCACTTGATCCTACATTTCCTCATTTATCCACTTGATCCTACATTTCCTCATTCATCCACTTGACCCTACATTTCCTCATTCATCCACTTGATCCTACATTTCCTCATTCATCCACTTGATCCTACATTTCCTCATTTATCCACTTGATCCTACATTTCCTCATTCATCCACTTGATCCTACATTTCCTCATTTATCCACTTGATCCTACATTTCCTCATTCATCCACTTGATCCTACATTTCCTCATTCATCCACTTGATCCTACATTTCCTCATTCATCCACTTGATCCTACATTTCCTCATTCATCCACTTGATCCTACATTTCCTCATTCATCCACTTGATCCTACATTTCCTCATTCATCCACTTGATCCTACATTTCCTCATTCATCCACTTGATCCTACATTTCCTCATTCATCCACTTGATCCTACATTTCCTCATTCATCCACTTGATCCTACATTTCCTCATTCATCCACTTGATCCTACATTTCCTCATTTATCCACTTGATCCTACATTTCCTCATTCATCCACTTGATCCTATATTTCCTCATTCATCCACTTGATCCTACATTTCCTCATTTATCCACTTGATCCTACATTTCCTCATTCATCCACTTGACCCTACATTTCCTCATTTATCCACTTGATCCTACATTTCCTCATTTATCCACTTGATCCTACATTTCCTCATTCATCCACTTGACCCTACATTTCCTCATTTATCCACTTGATCCTACATTTCCTCATTCATCCACTTGATCCTACATTTCCTCATTTATCCACTTGATCCTACATTTCCTCATTCATCCACTTGATCCTATATTTCCTCATTCATCCACTTGATCCTACATTTCCTCATTTATCCACTTAATCCTACATTTCCTCATTTATCCACTTGATCCTACATTTCCTCATTTATCCACTTGATCCTACATTTCCTCATTTATCCACTTGATCCTACATTTCCTCATTCATCCACTTGATCCTACATTTCCTCATTTATGCACTTGATCCTACATTTCCTCATTCATCCACTTGATCCTACATTTCCTCATTTATCCACTTGATCCTACATTTCCTCATTTATCCACTTGATCCTACATTTCCTCATTCATCCACTTGATCCTACATTTCCTCATTCATCCACTTGATCATATATTGTCCCCCTCCACTTTACCCTACACTATTCCCCTCCATCTACTTGACCCTAAATTGTCTCCCTTCAGCTAATTGACCTTACATCCCCCCCCCCCCCCCGCGGTCACTTGTGCGTACATTCACCTCCCTGCGACACTTGACAAAATATTTCCCTTCTGCTGCCAATTGACCTACATTTCTCACTGCATTCACTTGACTGCATCGCCGCTGAAGTCTTTCACATCCCCCCCCCCATGAGACTTTTTTTTGCCCACTTTCAGCGACTATGATCTAGCAGGACCAAAAGAATTTCGATGGCTGAAGAAGAAGCTGTAATTCACAAGGTAATGGATCATTCCACAGATTTAATTCACAAGGTAATGGATCATTCCACAGATTTAATTCACAAGGTACAGGGTACACCCCGTAGTTTAATTCACAAGGTACACGGGATGTCCCGTAGTTTAATTCACATAGTACATGATACATCCCGTAGTTTAATTTCACAAGGTACACGGGATATACCGTAGTTTAATTCACATAGTACATGATACATCCCGTAGTTTAATTTCACAAGATACACGGGGTATACCGTAGTTTAATTCACAAGGTACACGGGATATACCGTAGTTTAATTTACAAGATACGCGAGATATACCGTAGTTTAATTCACAAGGTATATGAGACATCTGATAGCTTAATTCACATGATACACGGGACATCTAGTAGACTTAATTCACACGGGATATACCATGTATTTAATTCACAAGGTACACTTCGCATATTGCTCAAAAAGTACACCGACCACTTTGTAGATTATAACACAAGATACACTAATTACTATGTAAACGTAACACACAAGCTATTTGAGACACCCTGTGGGGACTAACTGCACTGCTAACCATCCCCAATCAAATATTTGCTGTGATAACAAAACACAGAAGTATCAACTTGACCTGGGTGTAGTTTCATTATCTCAGTGGACAGACAACGTAGAGAAATGATAAAACAAGTTTAGTGTAGTATCACAACATTCAAACATTGATACATAAACTGAATGTAGGCTTGGTACAGCATCACAACATTCAAGCATATCACAACATTTAAGCATTTATACGTAAGCTGACATTGTTACAATATCACAACATTTAAGCATTTATACGTAATCTGAAAGTGGGCTTGGTAGGCCTACAGCATCACAACATTTAAACATTTATACGTAAGCTGACATTGTTACAATATCACAACATTCAAGCATTGATACGTAATCTGAAAGTGGGCTTGGTAGGCCTACAGCATCACAACATTTAAACATTTATACGTAAGCTGACATTGTTACAATATCACAACATTCAAACATTGATACGTAACCTGAAAGTGTTACAATATCACAACATTCAAACATTGATACGTAACCTGAAAGTATTACAGTATCAATGTATTCGCTAATATATCTATTCACTAAACCCTTTCTCTTGCCTTTCAGCGTCAGGGATAGGAGAATTCTGTGCAGATGGCCCTCGTGTGTGCTGAGTATATTGTGGAATTTACCGCCTCTTTTATTTCGGTGATTCATCGTTTTCGAGGTCGGCCTCTAGGTCTGCCTTCACTGTATCTGTGTAGCATAGCTTGCTGTGGCATGCTGTCTGGTGGTAGTCTGCTGATGTGTGCAAATCATTTGATCTGTTGTCTCTTAATATACTCCAAGATTGGGGCGGTACCTGTTCTTTGTCTGATGTCCTCATTTCTCACTCTGTCTCTTAGCGATATTCCTAGCATTCTGCGTAAGCACGCTATTTCAGCTGTCACTAGTTTACGTTTGTCTTATGCTGTCTTTATCCATGTTTGGCATTGGTAGCACAGCGTTGACATAATAATAATAATTCACAATTAATAATTCACAATAAACAATTTGTCTATACTGCTGACATGTGATATTATTGACAGTTTGTTAGCTAATATAAATGCGTAGTAGAGGAGAAAATATTTAAAAAAACAGCATTCAAACTAAGATAGGATAGTTGTGTTTTATATAACTAACCCTAAAACCAACCATAAAAAAATAAATATTGCAATTATTAAATGATGAACATAAAAATTTACATAGACAAGGGAAATAATTAAACATGTGGTAGCGTCTACTTGTACTGTACCTAAGCTTTTATCAATGTTGGTTGGGAAAGGTTATCTACCATGGTTATCGAACATGATTAAATAACCCGCCGATCTGTGTTCGAATTGATCTATTGTGGAAGAAGTAAGAAATCTATGAACTGATGTTTCTTGTAATGGACCTTTCTTTTCCACTCTGCACAATACAGAGTTCTCGAATGTTCTAGCACCACTACGCAGGTTTGGTCTCCATGTAACACTATATTCCGTAAGCTTTACTCACGTACATAAACTATGACACTTTTATTCATTGATGTTTTGCATACATCTTTGAACATGGTCTAGCCAAGTTTCTGTGACTTCATTGATTATTATTATTGAGATTATTGTTGGAAACTTGGCCATGTGCATGACTTCAGGGTTGGTAACGTTAATGCTTCTCTGAAACAACACAAAATTGGAAGATGTGTAACTTTGTTGTTGTTGTTTTGTGTTCATGATTCATATCCATAAAGTATCACACTGTGTATGCATGACTTGAAGATAGGTATATGCTTCTTCTTCTACGTTCACTGATAAACACCATGAGAGCAATACGGAAGTCTTTGCACTCCAGATAGAGATATGTTTCTATTGTCAACTTCTTGTTGATGCAGACTTTGCAGTACTTTGTCAGTGCATTTAGCATTCATCATCATCATCAAGTGCCGTCTCTGTAACGAAGGTTGACTGCAACGGATCTCCAACATCTTCTATCTCTTATTTTGGTGGTGCACTCTGCTAGACTGTAATATGTCCATCTTGTGATGTTACCCATTTGTTTCTGTCAACCTCTTGCTCGCTTCCCTTTGACTTTACCCTCAAGTAAGGTTTTCAATAAGGTGTCATGTCTTTTAATGTGTCCAAAATAGTTTATTTACCTCCTCTTTATTTCTCTTAGCAGTTATGTCTTCATATTAAGTGTTTTTAGAACCTCTTTGTTTGTTTTCTTCTCCTTCCATGATGTTGTCCATATTCTTCTATATACCCACATCTCAAAGGCATCAATTCTGTCTTCTAATTGTTTATTTAGTTTCCATGTTTCTGAGCCATACCTTAATATAGAATTGATGTAGCATTTTATAATTCTCATTTTTAACTTGTTTGTAATCCACAAGACATATGGGCCAGAGTATACACAGATGGGTCAGCACATAATACAGTGAGGACTGGGGGGTTCATGTTTATATATAGAATATACACACACGCCAAGAGATACGACCAGAACACCTGCAGGGAAATTCTGCAATAATTATAATGCAGAAATCCGAGGAGTTAGAGTGGAAGCTGAAAAACTGCTGAACTTCAACTCTGACCCACAGACAGTATTCTTGACAGATCCAAGATCAGTGCTTCAAGCTGTCCAGTCTGATAAACTAACAGACGTACACAAACTACTTAATGAACTGTCTTACCAGTATAGGGCAACCACGCTGTGGATACCCTCTCACTGTGGAATACCAGGAAATGAAAAAGCAGACCAACTGGCTAAGGAAGGTGCTGCCGAAGACCAACCAGATATACCAATCACCTACCATCAGAAAAAACAGATGATCAAATCAATAAGAAAGCCACAAACACCAACACAAGATGACTATCAAATTATGAACAGATCAGAACAAGTTGTAATTCTACGCCTCAGAACGAACACAACTGACTCCGCAGTCACATGTATACAAATTTCAAGATTATCAATACGGCCATGTGTACATGTAGAAAGGCAGCACAGAGTGCCAAACATATACTTCAAGATTGTTCTGAGTATGAAACGCTGGGGCAGACATATTGGCCAGAGGTAACAACACAGAAATCAAAGCTCTATGGCCCACTGTATGAATTACAAAATACTGAGTTTTATTCAGGAGACAGAATTACAGATATAGACACGTTTCAAGTAAATGAAAGAAGATAAAGTATTCAAATTGACAATCAACCTAATGTGTTACATAAAGTTGTTATATCTTTCCGCTTATCTCAGCCACAGTCCAAGCAAATGAGTTATTGGAGATTACAGTGGTTTTTTTTTTGTTAAAGCGCGTCTTCCCCACCCTCACCTTCCCACAAACATGCGAAAACAGGTCTAGGACATGAGATAACGCTCGCATTAACGATTTGACAAGATCCCGAACGCTCAGGTAGGAAAGTTATATCCTGTGTGCGCCTGTTCTTCGTGTTGGCAGGTAGGATTTACATTTGTGTTGTTTTGTTTAACAAATAATTTATGCAAGTTTTGTTGTGATTCTGAAATATCTCATTTTGATATAAATTTGATTGGTTTTTTTTTCCAGATTAACTTAGGTAAGAATGCATTTACCTTCATATATTTTCCTTGTTTGTTTTGTTAATTATTGCAGCTTTATGTTTGTTAGACATTGAATATCTGGAAGGCGTAGTGTAGTGTTCGAGATTTTGAGTACTTGCAAGCAGTGTTCAAATTTTTAGTGTGTACTTTTTAGTATTCCCAGCTAAACATGAATATGCAGACCTTCTGATTTGGTTGAGAATGCAAGAATCCCAGTTAAAACTGTTGTAAGTGTTGGCCCTCAAGTAGAAACAAAGCAATGTTGTAAAGAGGAGCAGGATAAGGAGAATTCGGGATTATGTGGCCTATCCACCCCCAAAAGTGTGTGCGGAGCTCCTAGCAGGGCGTTGTAACTCTGGGATACCGGCGCACTAGAATGTCTCCCTTCGAGCACGAAATATGCATCAATAAACTCCACAACCATGCCTTTGAGTCCGGTGTCGTCAACACGTCATTATAGGAGTCTTTGCGTCGTCTCAGTCCATCATTATCTAGGTCATAACCCTTCAGAATCGTAAGGGTGCCTCTGAAAACATAAACACAAAAATCTCGTTGTAGTATCCTGTTTACATGTGGAGAGTCTGAATTCAGTCCTTAATATTATCAATCTACGTTTATTTTCACTGCTTTACATATTCTGCTCTTCCCTATGGTATTTAATCTGGGCATTGCAACAGAGGCTATTTAATGTCTAGTCTTTATTTCATTGTTAGAACTTTCATCTCTGCTTATACAAGTAGACATAATTGGTCCTTTTAGAAATGAGCCCATCTGGCACGTGCTGATGTTAAAACGTTTGTGGCTCACAAGAATTGACATAATTGTGCAGTATGTCTGCGTTGTTGTTGTCAGTGTGTTGTTTCACCTGTCCATATTCATATTGGGGAGCTGCGTAGCGCAGTGGTTCATTCCCCAGTTAAGGCGGACATGTTTCTCAGATCGCAACGGCTCCCGGGTCGACCCATCCTTTAAATAGGTGCCGGATTAATCCTGGAAGTAAAGACTGCGAGGGAGAGAAGATGACTACCGCCCTCATATAGCAGAGCCAATGAAATGTGAGATCGCTAACATCTCACACCCCCTATGGCATTAATAAATGCTATAATAAATGGGTTACTTTACTTTTTTTTTATTCATATAATCTTGAAAATTGAGAACACGTTGAAAGTCTTAGCGAAAATTGCATTTTCTTTAGTGTGCTCGAAGACGGCAAACGTGTTGACTCAAGTTGCGAGCCGAGTAGGTGCCATCTGAACAGACCTGGTTCAAATCCCGTTTTCTGCATTATGATTTTTCTAGGAAAATAGTGAGAATACTAGATTAAACCATTTTCCTCCTCCACAAGAAATCGCGGGTTTCAGTTCAGATCGTGATAGTCTTTTTCACAAGCATATTTTTTGTAGATATCCGGGAATTATCGACTGAAGCTACGGAAATACGTTCTATGAGCTGTACTCTTGGCATACGGCATGCAGTTCCGTTGAGAGCGGAGCAACATATACGACGAAACCAAGGAAAAGGAAGTTAATCTACGCTTTTTAGCAGTTTTAATTTTCCTGCGTTTTATCTATAATCATATTTATCAGTTCTAAGCTCGCAATTACGTGGATGGGGTATGTAGGGTATAACCATACCCACACCTCTTCTTCTTCTTCTTCTTGTTCATGCTTGTGTGTCGTTAATCATGACTTTCCATGGCCTTCTATTTCGTGTAATGTCAATCATCTCCGATACTGATGTTCTCCCATGCCACAATGCTAGGTTGTCAAGCAACTTCTCTATTAGTTTTCCCTTACTCTTCTTGCTCTTCAACTTGCCTGTTGTTAAAATGTATTCCATCTTTCCTCTTCTCATGATGTGTCCAAAAAATGTGGAATGTCTCTTTCTGATGCAAGTGACCAGCTCTCTTTTTTAATTAACTTCTTTCAAGATATCTTCGTCACGTTTGTATCTGTCAATGGTGATGTATCCATTTGTCTATCCATACAAGATACGGTTTTATATATCCATACAAGAAATGGTTTTATATATCCATACAAAATATGGTTTTACCTATCCATACATGTTACAGTTTTATCTATCCGTACAAGATATGGTTTTATCTATTCATACAAGAAATGGTTTTATTTATTCATACAAGATATGGTTTTATCTATCCAAACAAGATATGGTTTTATTTATTTATACAAGATATGGTTTTATCTATCCATACAAGCTATGGTTTTATTTATTTATACAAGATACGGTTTTATATACCCATAAAAGATATGGTTTTATTTATCCATATAAAATATTCCAGGAATATCAGTTGGATGACATATTATAAGCAACGCGATGCCCTGATGATATAGTTTTCATAGCCGAAAATGAGACACAGTTTCAAGAAATGGTGAATATTTCTTGTAAATGAAAAATATAAATAAGTCATAACACAGTGCTTAAACTGAACAGCAGAATACCTGAAGTAATGGTAATATCAAAGAATAAATGTCCCCCCAAAAATGCAACATCAAAGTAGATGTCATCAGTCTGAAGCAAGTCAACATATTCAAATATTTGCGAGCATTGATAACATCAGTTGGAAGATGTATTAAAGAAGTCAAATGTCGAATTGTCCAGGCAAAGGCAACATTTCACACGATGAAGACTATCTTATGTAATATATCTTTGTCAATTGTGGTGAGAAAGAAAGTTCTTAGAAGTTATATAGAACTAATTCTGATGTATAGAAGTGAATCTTGGACACAGCAGAACAGTGACAAACTGTATTGAGGTAACAGAGATCTGGTTTTATAGAAGAATGTTAAGAAGAGCCACCCCGTTATGGAAATATACTATACTATTTAGTCCACACAGAATCAAGTAAAACTTGAAGGTTTCCCTTTAGTTTGTATAGGAAAAAAAACCCATCAAAATCCAGCCAAAATATTTTTGTTTAGATAATGCCAGATCTTTTTTTCGCAAGCAAAAACATAAGGCGTATCAAGTCCCAAGCGCGGGCATACACATAATATTTAACATACGTAAAACTTGATGTAAAACTACAATGGATGTATTAACCCAAGGTTTCACAACCTTTTGTATCGTCTGTTACCCTATTGGGACTATTTTTGTCCCGCTGCCCATCTAGTACCCGAGGAATTAAAACAAGGTGATTTGCGCTTTACTAAAGGTATGTCTCACCGCAGTAACCTGCCGTAGGGGGATAAAGATGACTCTTCATGTAATAATCTGGAGCAACTATTTGGTGGGGGTGACCAATTTCTTTCCTTGCTGTGTTTACCTTCCATAATTCATGCGCCAGGTACCCATTTATAGCTGAGTCGATTGGAGGAGCTATCATTCAGGTGAGAAATCAAGACCCGGATTTTGTGTGTGTGTCCAGACGTGGTTTCGAACCGTGCGCACTGTAACTCCGTGCTTGTAAGCAAGCTCACTATCAACGAGACTACTACACTGATGCGCATCACAAAGTGTGTTAAAGGATGGCTCTCGACAATAGAGACCTCCTAGCTGAATTTATTTGAACCCCCTTGGTTATGTTTTTTTTATTTTTGAACTTTTGATTGGTCGCTATTTACATACTTGAAGTCGCATGCCAAAAAATAGCCACGACCAACCCATATATTTCACACACATTGGAGACTAGTTCATGTTTACGTTTTAACGTACATGTCTCCTATACTGCCGACTGTCGCGGTTTTTTTATATCGAACTGTATTTTGCCATTGATTTATTCACCAATTATTTATCTTCCCGTGGCCCTCCTTAGACCGGTCTGTGAGCTCACAATTTAAAAATTATTCTCCCTGGTCTCCTTAAAAGTCTCTGTGACACACAGGGAAACATACGGCCCACTCTGAGAACCACTGGATTCAACCAACAGTGTCATCCAGCAATTTCGATTCTCAATCGTAACCAATCACCAGTATAAGACCTACCACCAGAATTCGAATAAGCCTTTTATGTAATTTTTTTTCAATTATTGCCATTCTTTTCTTTGGATATACTTCGTGTCAAGTTATTTTCCCCTATTAAATTATTTCTTAATATAACATAGTTTTTTTTTTGTTGTTGGTTGGTTGGTTGCTGATCCAGAGGTCCATGGGCTCATGCCCTTTGACCCAATGTCATTAAATGGCATTATATTGCTGGGAAGTCTGTGGATTTCGGCCCACCCCGGGACAGAGCCAGAGAATAACTATCACACCTCCAGGAAGGTAGGTTTCAACCTATGCACTGCTCTGAGCCACTGTAACCAAGTTAAGGTTCACTGTGCTCATTCCCCGCCACCAATAGACTACTGGTTACTCCGAACTTCTCTATTGCTCCAGGCATGTAACCATATGTTCAAGTCAAAAGAATTGTCACGTCCTGAGCCTCTGTGATGGGTTTCAGCCATAGGAAAAAAACTGTGCTGTCAGTTTCCTCCTCACCAGTGCTGCATATTACATCTCTGGCTCCCTCCCAACCACAGAGGGTGCATACATATATATTCAGGTAAACATGAAACACATTTCAACAACAAAATAAAAGCATAACTGTATAGACGACGTGCCATGAAGCTTCTCTAAGAAGATAACTTCAATATAACGGCATATCATCCACTAAGGTTTTCTGTTGCATGGGTGGTATATCTAGTGGACCATTGGTGAGACCCATAGACGCAATCACATGCGTTTTTTTTTTGTTAAATGGGGGATTAAAGCCTCATAGCCGAGGTACGATCTTTTCAACCTAAGACAGAAGTCTATTTTGGTTATATCATTCATCTTCAGCCTTAAATATGCCCCTATAGAACATACAGATGTTCTCATTGATGCTGGCGTAAAAAGATCAATCATATCAAACAATAGGGGCAGACAGTCAAGGTTTCTAGGGCATGTGCTGAGAAGAACAGAGCTTGAACACTTAATAACCACTGGAAAGATCAAAGGGAGAAGAGATAGGGGACGACAAAGAGAAAAGTTACTAGATGGACTTGTATTGCGGAACGGTAAAAGCTCACCAACCGAGCTTATTGACAACAGACAGAGAGTCGTGGAGAAACATGATCGTCTACGCCATTGGGCATGGCGCTTGATTGATTGATATAACATACAACCATGTCGATCCTTAAATATAGAACATAAGACTATCTCCAGCCTTGAATATAAAACATATGGCCTATCTCCAGCCATATCTTTAATTCTGTTTTGAATATGCCATTGCTGCATAGGCCTATGCAGGATTCTATTTATGAATTGTTTAATCACTGTTATCTTAAGACTGCGGCCTATAGGCTTACCCCCCAGAGGATCGCTGGAAAGTTCTTTCGTTTCGTTGTAAAAAAAAAACACTCTTGATTCACACTCGATACCAAATGAAGAATTGTCGAGTACGATACTAAACAATGAAGAGCTGTCGAGTACGGAAGGTCTAAATTTACAATCTAAGGATCATGTTGATATATGACTTTTTTTTTCCACCGCGCTTTCACTTGATTAGACCTTGACATGTATTGCGCGTCTGTGATCATAGCTTCTTACTACGATGACTTCCACCCCAGCGTTAGGGCAATGTAACATATACTTACAAACATATTTTCAGCGATCGTTATGACTCAAATATCTGAGCGTAGACCACCTACAATTTTCATAATGAGCTCGCGATTTGATATAACCAATGGTGACAGGCGTCTATTGGTAAAAGGGATGCGTAACAAAAAACAAAACAAAAAAACCTACCTTTGCAATGCGCCAGAGGTGGTGTCGATCCACGGCAATAAGCAAGACCTTACTTTGCTCTCTAATAAGGGGAGGGGTTATCTTAGAAAATAATAGCAAAGGGCCATTCCCTCATTCCCTCATTAAAACCCCCTATTTTTCTTTAGATTTATGATGATTTTTGTGTGCATAAAATCGTTAAAAGAAGGGGGTGGGAGAGAATGTTACTCACATTTGGCTAAGTTCAAGTTTTAATATCCTAAGGGCGCGGTT
Source organism: Meghimatium bilineatum (assembly GCA_034231615.1). Taxonomy (NCBI): domain Eukaryota; kingdom Metazoa; phylum Mollusca; class Gastropoda; order Stylommatophora; family Philomycidae; genus Meghimatium; species Meghimatium bilineatum. The sequence goes on along the minus strand of CM067314.1, from coordinate 30,105,351 downwards.
TGAACCCAAGACATTTAAGAACTTCCACGGCATCTATTATTTTACTGGTAACAACTTTGGTGAAAACACGTTGGACTAACGTCCGCGGTTGAAATATGAGATGTACTTATATTTTTGCTCAAGGTACTCTAATAGCACAGCATTCACCACCAGAAAGATGCTTTAATAACGCAGCACTAACCACCAGGTCAATGTATCTCAATATTGACCAGCGACTGGATTACCATGCAAATTTACGAGCTCAATTTCCGAGACTGCTAGTCTTCATTTGACCCGACTGTACAGACGGGCACTCTTGGTCAACATGGCAATAGAGTTCGCTCCAAAGATCTGAATATGAATACTTTGACTATAGGATCGTCGTTAGTGTAAAAGTTATTCTTAACTGCAACAGAAATAACCAGTCCCACTTCCAGCTTATTGCCGAAGTCGGGTGTATCCAGTTATTAAACGCAAATAAAACGGAGACACAATACATTTTGGTTCTCTAGACTACATTCTTATGGAAATCTAGTAGGAGCAGTGTCTTAGGAACTTAGAAACATTTTCAGGAAGGAGGGTTTTTTTTACCTAACAAATGGCTGTTCAGCAGTTTACGTGTGCAAATCTGTGGTTTTTTAAAAGGCGAAATGATAAGAACATTTGTGGAAAAAAAATGTTACGGTTGGGTGGGTTTTAGTTGATTATGTTACGGATGTACCGACCTTTTAGTTACATTCCTAATGTTACAAGTCATGTTTTTATTTGCAAAGAGGAAAAGGTGGGGGGGGGGAAGAGTTTGAACCTTAACATCCACCCTAATATACCCCCCACCACACCCCTCAAGGAAACCAGAACAATATGTTTAGTATTAGGAAGTAAGTTGTTAAACCTCCACCCCCTCACCCGTTGACTGTTTCCTTTTCAAAAAAGGTCACCAAAATCTCACTCGAATGTAAGAAATTGCATTTTTGTAGGTAAACACCCCTCCCCCACTCCCCCTTGCCGAAGACGTATTTACGACCCTTGAACCCTTCACCCATGCACGCCAGACACGTTACGCAATGTGTTATCTCCAATATGAAGATGAAGAATGTGTTCCACATTATCAATCACGTGTGTTGTTTAGCACGCAACAGACATGGCCATCTTTCAGCACAGGATCTCTTTCACCACACAGAAATATTTATATACAAAATATAAACTCACTGCGATTTTTTTTAGCGATACTTAATCAAGTGACAGAATTCCCATACCTAGGAAGCAATATAACAACAGACGACAAGAGTAGCAAAGAAATACACAATAGATGTAGTAAAACATACCAAGCTCTAGGGTAAATGACACCAATCTTCAGAAACAAAAATGTAGATTTAAACACCAAAATAACACTATTCAAAACGATTATTATACCAACTCTGTGCTACCAATTTCAAACATGGACGACAGCACAAGACAAACGTAAACTAGTGATATACCCCCCCCTCCATTTTCACCATCTCAGCAAATCGAACATTTCTTTTAGTACTAGAAATTTATCCAATAGGTGGGTAAAATCCTTCGTTAAGAGATATTTTCATGGAAAGGTTATCTCATTCTCAAGAAAAAGGGGGAATTACACACGAAAACGGCGAATGACCTTTTTTGGTGGGTAAAAAACTGAAAACGTATCTACGGCCCAGCCTGTGGGTCTCCCTTGTAGCAGGGCAATGATCATACTATATTTCTGACATCTAGTTCAGAGATTATTAGCATTTGCTATAGTTGTCTGACACATCCAACTTCGGCGATATATATATATATATATATATATATATATATATATATATATATATATATATATATATATATATATATATATATATGCATTTATTTCTGATTATATTGTAAAATACAAGAAGTGTCGGAGGTGAAGATGACGGAGAAATGATGGGATGAATCATTGCCCTTGACGGAGCAAGATGAAAACAGATGGTTGCTGTTCTTCATGATAGCGTGAGGCATAAGATCAGGGTCTGATTTGAATGGCCTTAGTTTTTAAAAAAAAATGATTAAAAAATATGACTACGGTGAAGTCCATATACCGAAGATCGAAATAACACAAGTTCTTAGATCTAGTTACAGCGTACTTAACTTTCTGTCAATATAACTTAATCTCTATAACAGAGATTACAGATTTATTGTAGTTGCATTGTATCTTTATGTTTTCGAGATAATATTGTAGCGGTTATTTTATGCATAATGGTACAAGGTCAGATGTAGCGCGATGTCTGGTTGACTTGAAGACACTTCGTCTATCTATCTATATTTGTTTCTTCAGCGCCGAATACGGTACGGTACATAGGGCAGAAACCACAGCTCTTCCAGATGTCATGCTAGTCTGTGTAATTCGTGCATGTTGTTAAGACATATTCATACCTCTTTCATGGTTGTTCTGCGAAAGATATCTCTTGGCATTCCTCTTTTTCTTTTGCCCTGTGGTACCTATGTTAATGCTGAGACATTTATTTATAAATTAAAACAGTAAATGCACGAAGAACGAATACGACGAATTATTTATTAAGGATCAAAGATGATGCACTTCTGGGAGACACACATGGGGTTAGTTCTTCACAATAAATATGAAATTATATGCAATATAACTGATAGTATCTGGGTCTTGTTCATCATACACACATTCTACACAACAGATGTCCAGTCTCTATTGGTCATAATTTAGAGGATTCATCAATCGCCAGGAAAAAATACATGAATAATTCCTTCTGTATTTGCAGTGAGTGTCCAGCTTTCATATCCATATAAAATAATAAACAGTGCCCGGGATTTCGACATATTAATATTGATTAAAATACTGATTTTGTTCTTTTCAATAAGATTCAATACGATCAATAAAATAAAATACGATCAAAATTCAATAAGATCAATAAAATGTATATCGAACAAGGAAGCTTGAGGGAAAAATTAATGAGAGGGAAATGATTCAACAATGAAATACGCATTGGACAAGTATGATGACAACTGAAATGGTTGTTTCTTTATTAGAACCATCAGCAGTACACTTCAACAAATTTGCGCAAGGATCTTTTTTTTTTATTCATTTGGGAGATTTTCGGATATTGAAATTAAAACAGAATTAGCACATGATTAATGTTTGTTATGTGGCGGATGAAAACCTCTTGCAGAGGCACGATGTTTTCAACCTAAGCGGGAGTCTATATTTGTTATTTCACGCCGAGTTGGCTTTCATCTACGTGTGACCTTATTGTCTGGACAATTAAACAATCGTGCGTGCATTTATTGCCGGTCTGGACTAAACAATTGTGCATTCAATGCAGGTCTGGACAATTCAACAACCGTGCGCGTGCATTTATTTCCAGCTTTGATTTACGTGTGATCTTATGGTCTGGACAATTATACAACCGTTCGTGCATTTATTGCCGATCTGGACAATTAAACATCCGTCGGTGTGCATTTATTGCCGGTCTGGACAATTAAGCTTAACTGTGCGTGAATTTATTGCCAAATAATTTTCATAGTGCACTGAATCATCAAGAATTGAGATGTAGCACTTTATATGGGACAACAATTACTGAAGGAGACTGAGCTTCTATGAATTTGAAGTTGGATAGTGTCTGGTCATTGGCGCAAAAAATGATAGCGCAATTCCGTTCTAGGAATTGTGTGTATGATCTTTTGCGTCTTGCAGACTGTCATTAAGCGAAACGAAAAAAACAGCCAATGAGCATTTTCTCTCAGAAATGGAAACTTTTAAGCGATCTTGTCACAGCAACAGAATATCTTTGTTTGCGTCTTCCTCTTTTCTCTTCCATTTCTTGTATCATATTATTACCAAAGTCGCCTCCGCATGTAGGCTGTACCTTCAGACATTTGAGGGATGTTTTGACATTTGACAACTGTTTTCCCCCAGTTTTGAAGGTCGATAGAGAAGTTTTTCATTACTTAATGATATCTTTGTACCTCAACATATTAGTCTACCGCGGGCTCGCTGACCTTCAGATAGTTCTCCGTATAGTACTTGTTTTGGAATGCAGTGGTTTGGCATTCTGTTGGCGTAACATAGCCATCACAATATATTTATGGACCACATAATGCTGAATATCCAGCTGGGCACGGCTCTGCTAGCATTTCATTCATTCATTCATTCATTCAGTTTCCTTTTGTGCTGAAATTAACACATAGGGCAGAGGTCAGATCTCCCCAATTCTGTCTGTTCAAAGCTGTTCTGTGCAGTTCTTGAATAGTATGAATATTGGTTGTTTTACTTTCTCTAAGTATTGTTCTTCTGAGTGTTTATTTTGGTCTACCCCTTGCTCTTTTGCCTGTAGGTATCCATTCAAGAGATTGGTGGTGTATTCTGTTGGTGTTTGCGCGTAGGACATGCCCGATGTAGGACCAATGGCGTTTTCTGATAACATCTGTGATGAAATTTTGATGTGTCTCTTCTCTGATTTTATCATTCGATTTGAATTCATTCCAATTGGTGTTAGTTATCCTACGAAAACATTTGTTCTCGAAACTCAGTAATTTCTTTTCTGAAGATAAAGAGCTTGTCCAGCTCTCACATCCATATGATAGCACCGGAATAACGCAAGAATTAAATAAGCGCATTTTCGTGCGTGTGCTGATTGACTTTGACTTGCAGATATTAGACAGTCTGTTAAATGCACTTGATGCTAGGGCAATGCGAGTTGTAATTTCTGTAATGACATCACCGTCGAGTGTTAATTTGCTTCCTATAGATAGGATAATTTGTGTACTTTTTCAAGTTGTTGTCCATTTAAAGTAATTTTGTTAGGTCCGCTAGCATGCTCCAAGAGAAATCCAATGACAGACAACAAAGCTTTAAAAAAATAATTTCCAGAAACTTGATACAGCAAGAATTGAAGTTTCACGTGAATCAGACTCTGAAACATAAATGTCTAAACAGAACATGCTAAATAATGACAGGTCATGGCACGTGATTGTTGATTAGTATAACGACACATCACACGAGCTGGGGGTCATCCAACTTGGCATATAAGTTATAGTTTCATTTGCCTCTTTTTATAAGACAAAATAATTGAATGTTTAATGTTGGCTTCTTATATTTTTAAAACTATAATTTATCGTGGTATAGTTTATAAGTTGTTACTATGGTATAATTAGGTATGCACATAGAGATAGCAAGATCAAAGTTCAAGGTCGAATAGTGCTTATGGTACCACCTATTTCAGTGTTTCCCAGCGTGTGGCCTACGCCCCACAGGGGAAGGGACAATTTGATTGTTCAGGGGGCAATTCGAAAAAAACACAATTTTTTAAAAATAATTCTATTGTTGAATGTAAAAAAATAAGTATTTGATAATTGGAAAGGGAGGGGGGTATCAGAGTTATAAAAAGACGTAGATAGGGTATGGGTTTTTTTTTTAAAAAAAGGTTTGGGAAATACTGATCTATTCTATCACAGATAGTGGGTGATTTACTTTTGTAGGTGGATTGTTACCCCATACTGTTACCACTGAAATTTTAGAAATAAACCCAAATCGCACTAGAAAAAGGCCAAGATAAACACAGGCTAATAATACATTAGTTTATTCCTTTCGTGCCGCAGGCGGCACATAGGGAAGAGGTTTCGATTTTCCATGTGTTGCAGTTCTCTGCCTGCAGTTTTAGTTCTTGTATGGTCTTGCAGCTTGTTATTTCTCCTTCTTTAAGTATTGTATTTTTTAGGGTTGCTTTAGGCTTTCTTCGTTTTCTTTTACCTTCAAGTGTCCACGTGAGGAATTGTTAGTTTATTCTGTTTTCATCTAGTCTTAAAACGTGACCCAGGTATTTCCATCTACGTTTTCTTATGATGTTGGGAAACATATTCTTGGTGGTTTTGTTTCGTAAATTAATATTTCTGACGAAATCGCTCCATTTGATGTTAATCAGCTTCCGGAGACATTTGTTTTCGAATCTGTTTAATTTTTGATCTGTTGCTTGAGTTGATTTCCAGCTTTCACTTCCATACGTTAATACTAGGAGTTGAATACAGGAGTTGAATAGCTGTAGTTTGGTGTTTCCTCCTAGCTAATTGTTCCGTAGAAACCTGTCCACTGATTCTTGTATTGTACCTAACTACATGATGAGCTTCTCCATGATGTGGACACTTCTATTGATGAGGACACCTGTATTGATGACACATATATCTTCTTCTTCAGCGTTCATTCTCAAACTCCTTCTGGATCTCTCTAGTAGCAGGACCATGATCCATTCTAGATTTCCACCAGGATGTAGTCCAGAGAATGGAAATTCGTTGTGTCGCAGTTTTATTTGCTCCAATGGCCCGACACATCCGTCTTCGGCGGGATGACACATATATGATGAGATTTCAAGAATTCGAATTTAAGTGTGGTAGTAATAGAAATGGACCTCGCAGGGAAGAAAGAAAAGAATGTTTAACCAGCGGGCGACGGGCACTATCAGCATGCATGCCCTTCATCATATACTGGGGAGTCAGAACGACTATGGGTTTCCCCAAAGTGCAATGACATCATCTCATCATAACAATAACCAAATTGTTTTAGACAAATCGAAACACATAAACTATCACGTAGTTACCACTTTCTGAATTAGGAATGTTTAATATAATGTAAACAATAGCGAAGAAAAGATACATTTTGACAGACGACATAATCCAATTTCTTCATTTACTTATTAGGAATGAAACGTTGACCACACCCATCACAAGTTGGTTTGATATTAATCACTGCCACAACTAAATATCAGTGTTTATAATGTATGGTTATCTTTATTTTAAAAAGTCACACGGATGAACGTACAATGAACGTATATATATCTTAAGTAAGGTTAATCAGTCACGATTAGTGACTGATAACTCTAATTTAAAAAAAAATATTTATCTATGCGTGTGAAGAAACTATATATTTGTTTGTTCAGCATGCTAACACGCTGTGTCTGAAATTGTTAAAATAGAGTAGCACTAAAATAAGATAAAATTTGACCATATTTCTGATAACCTTCCAGGAATTATTTGCATGTTGCAATCAACTGACGCTTAAAATTAGGCGGAGCTTTCAAGATAAAAACGTATTTAAAATTGACGGGTTAAATTGGGAAGGGCCGGCTGTCCCTATGTAGAGTGTCTCTACTACACAAGAAGGTAGCACGCTCAAGTGGAAAAACAACAGGCCACTGATACGTTCTACTGACATTTTATTCAACTTTAATAATTGTTTTGGATTTAATTTATTTTATATATTCAGCCTTATTAATTAGGATTGAAGTTTTTCCTCGAAATAGGTAAGCTGGCAATGGTCACTGAAACTATACAATTGTTTATAGAAGTAGTTATACGCCCCTTATATATCATGCCATAGAGGCGATGCAATCTATTATCTTGGGAGAAAAGTACAATCATTTTTAGGTTGAAAATAAGTAAAAACAAACACAAATAACAAATGTATAAACGATCTGTGGATAATATGCAGAAAATACAGAACATATAGGGCCTATTACGGAACTATCCACTGTACCACACCACAAGAAGAAAAAAACTATTGCCACGTGGCACATCTCTGAGGAACACGCTCTATGGCCTTAAGCCAATGCTTTTAGGGTTATCAGTCATGGATAACCTACGAGAAGACGAGGAGGAAGTTGAACGAGACAATGTACATATTCAGAGAATGGCAGAAATGTGAGTGACTAGAGGCGATGGGAGAAAGTGCTCCCTCTCCGGAAAGATCAGAAGAAAGCGTAATCAGCAACTGACTGGGACACTGAGTTTATACACAGATGACTGACAAGCAGAGCATATATGGGAATGTCCCCAGTACTGTGACGCTTGTTCCTAATCAAGAATCAAGAATTTTAGGGTTATCAAAATACAGTATTTTCTTCCATCTAGATGTGGCAGCAGTTCGTTAAATGATTGAATATGATGTAAATAGTGGAAATGAACTTTTGACAAAATTCATAGTACGGAAATTCGTGTTTTTATTTCCTAAGGGGAACCCGACCTCGACCCCAAAACTCTCCTGATATGTACAGGTTTTGCTCGAGGTAGATCTTAGCGTCGTGACGTAAAATAAATGAACATTTCAATTGATAGACATCATTCATTGCAGGAGCTACCGGAAGTGGAAAATAATGATTACATGGAATAATAAGTTTCGCCTTCGTTTGGGCAAGTCGGTTTTAATCTGTTAACTAATTTATCTGTTATTGTTTTGGCTGACCAACACGTATGTGAACGTTTTCGCCAGATTACTTTTGAATTTTTGGACTTATGACCGGTCCCGTCTCTGATTGCTTTGGTCAGTCAGAACTTTATACTAAGGTAGTGGAGACATCATCATAGTGTGTTATCATCATAATAGTGGAGACATTAAAGTAATTTTCATCCATTGTCTTTTCAGCCTAATCCCAGATCGCATACCTACTAACGCTCAGTTTTAAAATAATTTTTCGATCGAAATTATTTTTATTAGTTTGTGATGTCATCACCGAATGCAATTGTTATATTAACTTTTGACGTCACTGCCGGATTATTTTTCTATTAATGAATTAGCTGAAGCGTCAATGCTGAACGTGCGTACGATTGATAAAGATTCAATACATATTTGGGAGGGGGAGGTGTTGTATGTAGTTTAGAATGTGGTGGCCGTTAGGGTTAGGTCTTGGTTTAGTTTTGGTCTAACCCTACCAAAACCTAGCCCGCCCTCCTAAACTAGAAGATCATCCCTTCTCCGAAGCGCATTCGTGGCATTAAATCGTGGCATAATTTAATATCCATTAAAATTAGCCATTTTTTTTCTTCTGGCAACACGGTCTGCTAATGACGTAATTTCATTGTGTCATGTGACGTATACCTTCCAGAACGTTGTCTTCCCAATGAACTCTCTGAACCTCTCTTGTCTTGGGCGATGTGGCTTGCATTTTCTAGCGATGTATTCATGTTATCTTTAATGTCGTCAGTCCATCGTCTTCTTTGTCTGCCCCTTCTCCTCTTCCTAGGTACTCTTCCCTCCATTATTTGTCTTTCTAAACAGTTATGTCTCTTTATATGACCAAACAGGCGTATTTTTCTGTTTGTTATTGTGTTTAGTAACCAACACTCTGGAATATTCAGTGTGTTTATAATATCTGAGTTTCTGATTTTATCCTTCCATGATATTCTAAGTATCTTCCTGTAGCATTTCAGCTCGAAGGCGTTGATCCTCTTTGCCGCTGTTAATTTCATTGACGGCACAAAAATTGTGCGCACCATAACAAGCTGGGAAATAAAGTGTGTATAGTAACTTCTTCTGCGTTCGTTCTCCAACTCCTGCAGATTAGCAGGATGTAGTCCGGAGAATGGAATGCGCTGTGTCATGGTTTACAGCATTTCTGCGATATATGCGCCTTTCGGCCTGACACATCCTACTTCAGCATGGCTTTGGGTCACTGACCCTATATGGGCTGGGACAGCCAACTCCATCCCATAACCTCCTTAGTCGCCTTTTACGACATGCGTGAAGGTAAACAGTGTTGCTATTCTTTGCTCCGCTTTCGGGCACCGGCAACACACGGGCGGCATAGTATCTAATATCGTTCAGATTTCTGAAATTGGCGAAATTTGCAGTAGGCACAAGATCTGGGATTGAACCGTCTTTTCTGTTTTTACTGTAACTCGTCACAGAATTAAAGTTTTCAGGCTATGACATGTTTTGTCGCTTTTTATGCAGTAATATTGTGACGTCTCAGAACGTTGGTTACTCCTTCAATCCAACTTCTTCTTGGTCTTCCTCTGCATTTTGTTGTTGCATTGTATTCTCATATTGTATGCTCTTACAGCTGACCAATAAGGGATCATTCTTATTAAGTGGTCAAAACAATTTTCAGTCTTTTTTCAATATATCTGGCCACAAACGTTGTTCCAACAGTTCTTGTGATCTCTTCTTTCCTCTCATGATTTCTTCGTGTTCTGTTTCCTTTTCTTATACATCTCATTTTACACGTTTTTTTTTTTTTTTTTTTTTTTTTTTTTTTTTTTTTTTTTAGTTAAATTTTTCCAACTAGCATCTGCGTCTATTTCTTCTATGCGTTGTGTCCCTTGAAGGATATTGTTCTCACTACCATTTTGAAAGCATTAAGATTCTGTGAAAGATGTCCTGCGTCCTTAATTTTCCCATTAAATCGTTATTTATGGACTTTCAGTCTTCCATATGTTTAGAATATAATAGAAAATGGAGGATTTATCAACTTGCCGATATCGTAGATGTGTCTATAAAACTCTGTTCACTCTAAGATTGAAGTAGGTTAATGTTTCTTGATTGGCTGTTGGACGCAGAACGCATTAATCGATTAATTAGTGTCCAATAATATTGTTCTTAAATTTCGTTTTTAAATGTTTTTTTAAAATGTTGTTTAAATATTGTTTTTAATTGTTTTAAAATAATATTGTTTTAACATGTCATCAGCTGTTTAAAAATCACCTGTTGTCGCGGAGGAATTTGGGGGTGTGTTTTGACCCATTTAATTCTTAAAGTGAACAGAGTATAAGAATCGCAGCTTACGAATATATAAAGTTTTTGATGGTCACAAATGTCCGTTTTCTCTCGGTGTTTACAGATACTGTAACATATTCTAGTCTTCAGCTGTAATGTATCTGTTGCGACGCTGCCTTAGCTGTTGAAGCTATAAATATTTGTTTTTACATTATATTACTGGACAAAGGTTTTTATCAGAATAACCTTGTCGGTTCCTTAAAAGTTAAAGTGCGAAACTTGCACACTGGATCTCCGAGGTTGTAATCAATTTCAGACAGGACGAGATACCACTTACTTGGTAATAATTTTGTAGTCCTTAGTCGCCTAACTAATGACTTGAACTCTTGCCATTCATAAGGAATGATCAACTTCGGACCTCGCCTCTGGGTAGTACTACATATAAATATATGTAATGTTTTTCCATAGTTATCGTTGATACTAAATGCTCATCAACTTTCTATCTGTTTTCAGTTTCACATGCGCTGAACACCTTTTTACACACTCAACTTCAACTATGGAACTTGTAGGCCAAAAGTCTCTGCTGTTTGTCACCGTTTTATTGGTTTGCTGGATTGGATTTGTTAGAGCAGATAATAGTTCATCAGGGGGAAAAAATAATACAGACAAAGATACATCAATAAACGGCAATAATAAGAATGATACAACGAGTTTCTCATCAAGTGTAGCCACAACAGTACAATCTAAGACTAAAACAGATAAGACTGGACCTTCTTCGACTGCAGTAAAACAGAATGGAACTGACTTACATGGTACAAGTGTCGTTGAATCTGTCAGAGCATCGTCTTCGCCTTCTACATTAACTACAACCACAACAACCCCTACTACTCCCACAACAACCCCTACTACTCCCACAACAACCCCTACTACTCCCACAACAACCACTACTACAACCACAACAACCCCTACTACTCCCACAACAACCACTACTACAACCACAACAACCCCTACTACTCCCACAACAACCACTACTACAACCACAACAATCCCTACTACTCCCACAACAACCCCTACCTCTACTACACCAAGTGTAGATGCTATAGATACAACTACAGCGACTACTCCCACAACAACCCCTACTACTCCTACAACAACCCCTACTACTTACACAACAACCCCCACCTCTACTATATCAATTGTAGTTGCTACAGATGCAACAACCCCTACTACTCCTACAACAATCCCTACTACTCCCACAGCAACCCCTACTACTCCAACTCCTACTCCTACTTCTGAGTCAACAAACAACGCAGTGGAAACTTCCACATCAGCTGAAGAATTAAGTGCTACGACAACACCGGCTCCGGCGAGTACTACGGGTAAGTAGTAACACTGCTTTCTTCTTCGCTCTCATGTCGCTCACATTTGATCTGATTAAATATCGCTCATTTATCTCTTTCTGTCACTGTTTAATCTTCTGCGTTCGTACTCACAATCCTGGTGGCTAGCAGAGCGTAATCCACAGAATACAATTATCATCATTAAGTGCCGTCTGCTCAATAAAGTTTGACTGAAACATGCCTCCAATATCGCCTGGCTCTCATTTTTGGTGGTACACTCTGCAAGACTGTAAAGATACTTCTCTATGGTGAGCTGTAGAAGGATACACGGTCTCACGGTGGCCAAAAGAAGCGATACAAGGACTCGTTAAAGACATCACTGAAAGCCTTTGAAATAGACCAAGATACATGGGAAGAACTTGTACAAAATAGATCTACATGGCGTTCTACAGTCAAAAAGCAAAAAGGGGGCATCATTTTGTGAAAAGAGGAGAAATGCAGCAGCTCAACAGCGGAGAGTAGCTAGAAAGTCGCGGATAGACTAAAATCCGTCTACAGTGGTCATGCCATGTCTGAACTGTCCAAGGACATGTACAGCTCGAATAGGGTTCATTAGCCATCTACGAACTCATAATCAAGGACATAACTCTAACTGAATTTTCAAAAGTGGATGCAACAGATGGTCATCATCACTTGTGATGTACGAACAACATCCTGTTCATCTTGTGATGTTACTCTCCCACCTGTATTTCTCCCTACTTCTTGCTCGCCTCCCCTCGACTTTACCATCAAGTAAAGTCTTTAACAAGGCGTTTAATATGTGGCGCTTTTCTGCCTGACATGTCTTTAGCATGTCTTCTGGGTCACTCCTTAGTTGCCTCTTACGAATTTAAATTAAAGTCGTAGTGTCGCTATTTTTTGGTCCTCTATCGAACTCAGGCAGCACATTTGATGTCATATTATTTAATCCATTTGAGTATCTGGAAGATAAGACAGTCACTTTTGAGCTGTAGGCCTAACCTGCTCAGGGGAATTAACTGTACCGAATAACATGTTCTCAACTGTTTGTCATTTCCAGGAAAAACACATGCATTTCTTAATAAACATATTATAATGTCGGTTTGTTACCTAACTGTAATATAACATATGTCTTATGTCTATCTTGAAGAACATTTTCTACTGTCTGCTTATTCCATCTCAGTAAGGAAATATCTATTTTGAAGAACGTATTCTTCTGTCTGTTTGTTCCATCCCAGTAAAGACAACATTTGTCGGTACAATATGGAGAGATGTATCTACATTCCAACTTTTAATATTGTGTGCAGTTTCATTCCAACTTTGCTATAGTATGGGCAAATTTTGTGGTGTCATTTAAATCACGTCACTAGCAAACAATGTCACAAAAACAAAATGGCAAATTTAATAGGAGATATCTGGTTACTGAGCTTGCCAGCTACAGATAAAGATGTACGTTTGTTAAAGACACACGGAGTGATACAAAATGAGCTGATGTGCGGCAAGGGTCATCCAATGATCTTATATATTACTGGAGTAGTGGAAGGATTCGGTGGAAAATCGAATGGAAATCATTTATGTTTGACGTTTGTACGTTTTTGCATACAACATAACACAGTTGCGCATCGAGGGAGAATAGATGATCGTGGCCGTTAGGGGTAGGGGTAAACCTAATCATACACCCCCACTCCGCCTCCCCTCCCCCCCCCCAAAAAAAAAACCAACAAAAAACAACAACAGCCTATACATTTCTGTTTCCCCTCCACGAAAAATATGTCTAATACATATACTATTTATGCTTACACTTTTAATCTGCCACTGCTTCTTTTTTTTAATAATGTAGGCTCAGTTTTTTCAAGCTTATGATTCGTTTCGTTAAATAATGCAGGTACTGCTTCCCGTACCTACTAACACTGTGTTACCAGTGCCAAACCTGGTCTCTCTCATCTTCACATTACAGTAAAATAGTGATATGTGAGATGAAATGTTTGAGGAAAGCTGCCGGGGTCAGCAGGCTTGACAGATTGCGAAAGAAATATACCAGGGAAAGAATAGGTATAATTTCTTGTACAGATTACATAGATCACAAACAGATCAAGTGGTTTGGCCACATTATGAGAATGCATCACGAAAAGTTGCCCGTACAAGCATATAACCAAATGAGATCAGGGTACAAAGCCAGAAGAAGACCACGGAAAAGATGGATAGAAAACGCTAGGGACATCCTGTACAAACACGGTCATAGCACAGCCGAGGCCACACATCTGGCTTTAGAACGCAAGCTCGAGCTCCAATCACCCCTACGCTTAACGGCAAGAGTGGATCACAAACCACCAGGGGAAAGACAATAGACTGTTCCCCGTATTGAACTCACATGTATGTCTATATTGAAGAACATGTTCTACTTTCTGTTTGTTCCCTCACAGTAAGGGAATATAGGGCCTATATCTTTAAAAACATGTTCTATTGCCAGCTTGTCCTCTCCCAGTAAGAGAATATTTGTCCTTCTTGAACATGTTCTACTCTATGTCTCCTCCAAGTAAAAGAATATCTATTTTGAAGAACATGTCATAATGCATGCTTGTTCTCCTAATAATAACAACACAGGTATATTTTTTGAACAAGTACCGTCATTTTATTACCAGAACAAGAAAACATATATGTCTTGAGAAAATGTTTATCTGTTTTGCCCACAGAGCGCTTGTTTAATCCCGAAAAAAATGTTCTATTGCCTGTTTGCCCTTCCTACACTAATAACTGTATTTTCAAGTTATATTGCTAGTTTGCACTCTCATACCTACCTGTATATCTCAAGTTTGCAAATATAATGATTTCTTCTTCACCAGCGTTCATTCTCAAACTCCAACTGGATCTCTCGTGTAGCATGACAATGGTCATACTAGATTTTCAGCAGGATTTAGTCCAGATAATGGAAATGCACTGTGCAACCGTTTTATCTGCGCCAATGGTCCACTACATCTGTCTTTGGCGTGTTTAGAGAGGTCAAATAAATGTTAATGTTTGGAGGGTTTTTATTCAAATATACAACAACAATCCTTGAAGAAAGTTGATAAACGTTCCATGTCTCAGAAAGAGAAAGCGTCGGAGGAAAATTTGTCCCTGAAAATAACGGTTTGAGAACCACTGTTTTAGCGTACAATGGCCAGATTTTAATCAGATCATAAATCATCATTTTAATCAAATCTCCCGTGTGCAATGGTTACGTCTTTTGTAAACGTTATGTCTCACGGAGAATGTAATATTTTGTGACGTGATTTACAGATTGGTCGCTATTTCTGTGCATTTCCACCACACATATCCTACATTAACATAACATTTTGATTTTGTAAAGACCCTATAATAATGGATAGTCAACCATGTGCCCAGTCATCCTGAGTCGCCTCTGAAGACATGTATAGAAAGCCAAGTGTTACCATTCTTTGCTACCTATACTTCTGGCAATAACACACCGGCGAGATGTTACAACTTGTTATTGCATACTGAAGGCGAATCTATCTATCTATAAACCCGTAGCCTATCAGGGTTGTCGGGGTACCACATTAGATGCATCAACACACATAGTCCTCCATCGATTTATAACTTCAACAATGTTTGAAGAGTGTTAAAAAATCTTGATTTGTCGAGTTTTGATGTTGTCTGTCCATACATTTATTTGTTATTCTCTTCTTCCATCTTCGACGGTTACGCGCAGTATTATTTTTGACAAGGAATCAAGCCGGAAGAAATGTCATAAGCAGTCACGTATACTACTGTCTATTGTCACGTATACATCTCTATTTTATTTCTTACGTGCACATTTGTCATAAGCTTTCAATAGGAGATTCGTGGAATTCATCTGTAACAATTGTATTATTCCAGAAAAATATACAATAGCAAATTGAACATGATACGCCCAAAGTGTGTTAATGTTCTGAACGTTCTCATGTTTTTTTTTCCTTCACTGCAGCAATTTTAAATTAGGCCTATGTCTATTTCTATGCAGAAATTGAAACAAGAGAAATGACAATAGGCCTATAATTTGATATGTAGGCATATATTTTTAGTTACTGTTTATTCTCTGACATAGGTATTCGTAGATCTAGCTACGACTTTGTTAAGGCGTGAGAAGGTGGGGGGGGGGGGGGGAGTTGACAAAGTCTTCAGCTGTGTTTGCAAATATTATTGCAGTTGTTCTGTCGTAATGTAAAAAAAAATTGTTTCCTTACTTTTTCGAAATGTTCCTCAGCCACAGCATAAAGATCCATACAGAGAAAAAAAACAACAGTAATGTATATAGGCAGATAACTCAATAACAATCAATATAAAGATAAATGATCAACTTATAAAACAATAGCAAGATACATTACCACTGATGTTTTAGAAATAACCTCACATTGTCTGTTATTTTCAGATATTCTAGACAGTGTCTTTTATTGTCTTAGATATTTTACTGTGTTTATCATCATCTTCAGTGTCATCATCATAAATCTCTGATCATTTTCATTGTTTACTAGTTATCTATTCAGTTGTTTATCTGGAAGTCAAAGTCTATCTGGAAGTCAAAGTCTATCTGGAAGTCAAAGTCAATCAGCACACGCACGAAAATGCGCTTATTTAATTCCGGTGCTATCATATGGATGTGAGAGCTGGAAAGGCTCTTTATCTTCATAAAAGAAATTACTGAGTTTCGAGAACAAATGTCATCGTAGGATAACTAGCACCCATTGGAGTGAATTCAAATCGAATGATAAAATCAGAGAAGAGACACATCAAAATTTCATCACAGATGTTATCAGAAAACGCCGTTGGTCCTACATCGGGCATGTCCTACGCGCAGACACTAACAGAATACACCACCAATCTTGTTTGAGAGTAGTAATATCACTTAGCAGGGAATGCAGAGAATGGTGTCCCACAGCTGTGGAGAAAGAAGTGCAGGCTTTAATCAGTGAGAATACCAAAGAGGGGGATGTGATTATATACACTGATGGATCTGTAATTAGGCATGTTCGCAGTGCTTGGGCCTTTACAGCTCAGTGCGCAGGTAAAACGATCAAGGAGGAAAGTGGTGCCTTTGCGGTCACTACGAGTAGTATGACCATGGAGACTATGGCGGTGACCAAGGCATTTGAGTGGCTACGCACACAGAAAGTAACGCAGGTCTGCATCTTGAGTGACTCTATGAGTATGATTAAGAAGGTACAAGTGGGTCTCGTTCGCGAACAGTGGATT
Organism: Meghimatium bilineatum; assembly: GCA_034231615.1. Taxonomy (NCBI): domain Eukaryota; kingdom Metazoa; phylum Mollusca; class Gastropoda; order Stylommatophora; family Philomycidae; genus Meghimatium; species Meghimatium bilineatum. The sequence goes on along the minus strand of CM067314.1, from coordinate 30,088,293 downwards.
GAGGCCTTGAGAAATGCGAGCTTGAAAGCGGTTACATTTATTTTCATGCCGGGACATGTGGGCGTTCGAGGCAATGAAATAGCGGATCAACTGGCATCGTGTGCGATTGTGGCAAAGGGCGATGGGGCAATGGATCGCGCTGACGTTTTGAACTCCTTAAGAGATATAACACGCGAGAGTGAGACTAATGTGGATGATGATTCCTTTTCAATGGCTAGGATTAAAGATCAGGGATTGAGATGCGGTGTTGCTAGAGGTGAACATTTTGGAGGGCGCAGAAGAATGATGGTCAACCAGCATAGGACCGGTACTGTCAGCAGAAGTGTGATGGCGGATACACTCAAGGAGAGATCGGAGCAACTATGGATGTGTCCAGTTTGCAGTGATGATGATCCGACTACTAAGTAAGTAACCACCAATCTCTTGAATGGATATCTACAGGCAAAAGAGCAATGGGTAGACCAAACGAAACACTCAGAAGAACAATACTTAGAGAAAGTAAAACAACAAATATTCATACTATTCAAGAACTGCACAGAATAGCTTTGAACAGACAGAATTGGAGAGATCTGACCTCTGCCCTATGTGCTAACGTCAGTGCAAAAGGAAAATGAATGAATGAATGACTTCATTTGTTTACTAGTTATCTATTCATTTGAATTATATTTTTAGCAGAGATAAACTAAGCAAGTCAAATATTATTTATTTATTTGAATTATATTTTCAACAGAGATAGATTATTGCAAGCCAGATTCTTGTATTCATGGCAACTGTACTACAAATTTGAAAGTTGAACCATATTTCGTATGCAACTGTGAAATTGGTTATCAAGGCAAAAACTGCTCTGAAGGTAAGTATCTTGGACCAACAAACTTTTTGTATTTTCAACTTCTATATACAGTTTGACTGCAATCATTATCATCATCATCTATTCCAGATCATTTTAATTGTTTACTAGTTCCCTTCCAGATCATTTTAATTGTTTACCAGTTCCCTTCCAGATCATTTTAATTGTTTACTAGTTCCTTTCCAGATCATTTTAATTGTTTACTAGTTCCCTTCCAGATCATTTTAATTGTTTACTAGTTCCCTTCCAGATCATTTTAATTGTTTACTAGTTCCCTTCCAGATCATTTTAATTGTTTACTAGTTCCCTTCCAGATCATTTTAATTGTTTACTAGTTCCCTTCCAGATCATTTTAATTGTTTACTAGTTCCCTTCCAGATCATTTTAATTGTTTACTAGTTCCCTTCCAGATCATTTTAATTGTTTACTAGTTCCCTTCCAGATCATTTTAATTGTTTACTAGTTCCTTTCCAGATCATTTTAATTGTTTACTAGTTCCCTTCCAGATCATTTTAATTGTTTACTAGTTCCCTTCCAGATCATTTTAATTGTTTACTAGTTCCCTTCCAGATCATTTTAATTGTTTACTAGTTCCCTTCCAGATCATTTTAATTGTTTACTAGTTCCCTTCCAGATCATTTTAATTGTTTACTAGTTCCCTTCCAGATCATTTTAATTGTTTGCTAGTTCCCTTCCAGATCATTTTAATTGTTTACTAGTTCCCTTCCAGATCATTTTAATTGTTTACTAGTTATCTGTTCATTTGGATTATATTTTTAGCAGAGATAAACTGCAAGTCAAATGTTATCTAATTGTTTGTATTTATATTTTCAAGAGGTAAACTACTGCAAGTCAAATGTTATCTAATTGTTTGTATTTATATTTTCAATATATAAAATTTACTGCAAAACAAATGTTGACTAATTGTGTGCATTTATTTTTAACAGTAATAAACTATGCATGCTAAATGTTATTTATTTGAATAATATTTTCAACAGAGATAGATTATTGTGAGTCAAATCCCTGTACTCATGGCCAGTGTTCTAAAAATTTGACAGTTGAACTATACCATTTCACATGCAGTAACTGTGAAAGTGGTTGGCAAGGCAGAAACTGCTCTGATGGTGAGAGACTTAGACCAACACAATTTTATTTACATTTCTTCTTTTATTTTGGGGTACTCCATTGCATAATGGTTAAGCTATTCACCTTGTTCAAGAGGTCAAGGGTTTGATACTGGCTGTGACAGCATGTTTAAAATTGTAGTTTTCTAAGATACCTCTTCCTGATGATTAGTGTTGGATGTTATAGCTCTTCCTGATGATTAGTGTTGGATGTTATAGCTCTTCCTGATGATTAGTGTTGGATGTTATAGCTCTTCCTGATGATTAGTGTTGGATGTTATACCTCTTCCTGATGATTAGTGTTGGATGTTATAGAGTTATGTGCTGTATATTTTGTAGATGATGTGCTGCTCTGTTGAGAGGGACAGAGTATGTTATGGGGAAACCAGAGTACAATGAAGTCAGTCCTCTATGCCTTTCAAACTTTAAAAAAAAAACTATTTTTGTTCCTTTATTCTTTTTCATTTTGTGAGTAGCGACTGAACGTAAAAAATGTTGATAGCCACTGTTCTAAATGTTGCCTTATATGGTAGCAACAAACTCACACATTTCTTCAGTCATGACTATTCAGGCCCCCGTAGATAAGGAAATAAGTGGAGGGGAGGTGGTGTGTTTTTGAGTACATATAGATGTGTCCTGCATGCCATCATGATGATCTGATGACTGACTAACTAACTAACCATTGCCCATATTTTAAAAAAGCAGAATAAGGATGTTTTCTACAGTGTGGTCCAATGTATCAAGAAACAAACAAACAAAAATATTGAATTAAAATAATTAATCAACTAGAAGAATTAATAATATTGGCCAGCAGCAAGAGCATATGGCATGAGAATGGAAACTACAAGAGGCAGAGGAAAACAAATAAGGTAGATTGAAGGAGTTACTAATGTTATGAGACAATGCAATATCACTAACATATCAAGCAACAAATTGTGCTGTATCGCAAGAACTGATAATTCCTTATTTTCTTTGATCTGTTTCCTATGATCAGAACTCTATACAAGCAGGAGGACCACTTCCATGAATTCAGACATCAGCAGGAGGTCCTCATGGTTATCCAATAGATATGTCTCCCAGGACCAGATTTTAGTCCTCAAGCTGCCATAAAGTGGCCATGTTGGCAGATTGTGTTTGGAGTCTGGGGACACTATTGGCATGGGCATTGGTCAGTTTAGACAACCTTTATTTTATGGAGATATGCTTGGTACTAACAGTATCCTGCATGCTGCTTAAAAATAATAGTTTTCTATGATCTGTTCAGCTTTATGATAGAGTCTTGTGGAAAGTTGCTGCCTGTTCTGACTTCATGTATACTTTTTTTTAAATTTCTTTTTATGAGTTTTTTGCTTTGGCCAGTGATGTAATCATTTCTTATTTTCACCTACTTTTGTTTTTTATCATTCAATCTTGTATCACTTAACAGCAAAAGCAGAGAAAAAAAAAATAGTAGAATAAACTTGAGTTGCTTCACTAAACATCCAGCACCAAGAAAGGTATCCTATTGCAACCAAACTGGCACTTTGGTTATTATATATATACACAAGTACACAATATATATATTGTGATTTGCAATTTGCTGACAGTGGCTATGAACCTATATGGCAGAGTTAAATGCACATGCTATCAAGTTTTAATTTCTTGTTTGTATAGTCTTTTTTTAAATGAGTGTTTAATACTGGGATGGTGGACATTTGTGGCTACGTCAATAATGATACCTGCATCAACAAAAAGGTAAAATAAATGTGACTGTAGTTAACTATGAGTTTGATGAACAGTTTACAGTACAGAAACCAGTCTCTCTTATGGCTGGCCTACTAGTGACATGGCTCAGGCATCCACCATTCAGTGAAAGTGGTAAAAACACTGAATGTATTAGCCACCATTGCTGAAATCAGATGTGTCAGGCCATTGGTGCGAATTAAACGATGGCACAATACATTTATGTTCTCTGGACTAAATGCTCCTGGAAATCTAGAGGGTCCTGCTACAAGTAAGATTCAGTGGGAGTTTGATCTGGAAATCTAAAGGGTCCTGCTACAAGTAAGATTCAGTGGGAGTTTGATCTGGAAATCTAGAGGGTCCTGCTACAAGTGAGATTCAGTAGGAGTATGATCTGGAAATCTAGAGGGTCCTGCTACAAGTGAGATTCAGTGGGAGTATGATCTGGAAATCTAGAGGGCCCTGCTACAAGTGAGATTCGGTGGGAGTATGATCTGGAAATCTAGATGGTCCTGCTAGAAGTAAGATTCAGTGGGAGTTTGATCTGGAAATCTAGATGGTCCTGCTACAAGTAAGATTCGGTGGGAGTTTGATAACAAATGCAAATAATAAAATACTTGAAAGATTTAAGCATGAATTGGAAGATGAATTTATTTCTTATCTAATTTACATGGATTGAAAGATCTTATTGATTTCTTAAATACATTGTTTAATATAACTTTAAAGTACAAAATATGACTAAACTCTTTCAGACATCCCAGAATGTACGAATAACTCAACAATTTGTGGTGAAGGAAAATGCAGTGAATGGAGTGGTAGCTATAAGTGTCTCTGTGGCAGTGGACTGACAGGAAAAAACTGTGAGACAGGTAAGAGGTTTATTCTAATTCAAGTGAAACATGGATATTCTATGCCTTCATCATAATTAGGGAGTAGACAGACTTAGAGAGTACCAGATTTTATCAAAATTTTATTCACATCAGACACTGTCTCCCCAAGTCTCAGTTTTCAATATGTGTTCACCCACAGATATCTAGGCATCTACACGAACGAAGCGCACATCACACATAGGGAAATTTTCCTTTGGAGTTTCCCCATTTGAACCAATTTTTACTTGTATAATTATAAAACAAGTATTTCAACAGTATAGTCTTGTGCACTGATCTCACTTATCCTATTATATGACTTTTTCCATTATTCTCATTGGCTAGTGACACAAGTACCAGTATTTGCAGTAACAAATGATATGTCCCATAAGCCAAGATGTGTCATGGTATGTCACATAAACCAAGATGAATCATACTGTGTGAGATAATCAGACAGGATTATTCTGGAGAAATACTTTGTAAATACTTTGCATGAAATCCTGGCCATTTTTTATGATTTCAACAGTAATGTTTTGTCTTTCTAATGTTCTGTAAATGTTATTCATTTACCAATACTGTTTCTGTTTATTCTTCTTCTTCAGCGTTCATTCTCAAACTCCTGCTGGATCTCACTTGTAGCAGGAACGTGGTCTTTTTTACATTACCGTCACGATGTAGTCCAGAGAATGGAAATGCTTGTGTGACGGCTGTATTTGCATCAATATATGATATATTTATCTTCTTTATATTTTAATGTTTTTGGGTTCATTTTAAGCAGATTTAGCCTATTTATTTGTGGAACAAACATAAAAAAAATATAACTGGTGTTAGTGTACGAAACTCTGTAAAGGGGGGGGGGGGAGGGTTAGGATTAGTGTTTTATTTTTATTTTTTTACAAACTTGAGTCTCTAAAAAAACATACAACATCTTACTCTGTAGCTGGCAAGCTCAGTAATCAGAAATCTGTGATTGCATTACCCATGTTGGTTTAGCCTCGAGTCGTTTGCTAATCACATGAAATTTATGTGACGACGTGAAAGATGTGTAAACTATAACAGAGATTGCATGTTTGTGCACATAGCATTACAAATGTTTAAAACACTGGACTCTTTTCATGAGATGGGGCCACATTTACCTAACATGTACCTGTTTTTTGTAATAATGTTGTACCATGTCATACAAATTTAATGTGTTATCTGATAATACCATATATAAAAAATGTATATCAAGATATGTACCGGTATATACACATACATGCCTAATTATCCTTGTTCTAATTTCAATTTGGCAGACATTGATGAATGTCACACACCATCAATATGTGCAGAGAAAACTGGTTCTCACTGTAATAACATCTTTGGAAGCTTTGAATGTATTTGTGGTGATGGCTTTATTGAGATTGATAACATTTGTCAAAGTAAGTTTGTTAAAATCAAATATTTTACACCATCTTCATCTTTGTTTTTTCTTCATACCTTCATATCTCCACCTGCATTATGTTGTACCTCCTCTGTAGACATCACACTTAATAGAAGCTGCAATTAAAAAACCAACTGGTGATGGATGCAGATGATTATATAGCAGAAAATTATGTAATAATCTACACTGATAGATCAATCATTCATCTGCTGTGCTTGGCTTTTTCTGCATGTTCTGGTAGGAAAACTACAAAGAATTTAGCGGTGCTTCCACTACAACCACAAGCAGTCTTACAATGGTGATATGGCTGTTACTGAGGTACTGTCATGGCAGATGTCACAAGACTATTCTCATGTATGCATACTTAGTGACTCAATGCACATGCTTCACAATGTTGAAGCGGAAATCAGTTACCATCAATGGGTGCAGTTATTGACACAATTTATGACCAGAAAAATTATCTTTATATTCGTGCCAGGACATGCAGTGATTGAGGGCAATGAGCAAGCTAATGTGCTGGCAAACATGGCTACAGTGTCAATGTGTTCATTAATGGATCGATCTGACATAGTTAATGCGCTGAGGACCCTCATTCACTCTGATGATTTTCAAAAGTGTGAATCATTGACACTCTCAAGACTGCATGAGATTGGTGCATAGATCGGAATAGTCCATAAAGAGAAGCATAATAAATGTATAAAGACCGATAAATCAGCATTGAACTAGAACTCCCGACCAAAACGTATGTATCAGGCCATTGACACAAATAAAGTGACGACACAACCCATTTCCATTCTGTGGATTATATCCTGCTGAAAATCTAGCAGAAACATTCATACAGGAGAGTTGCAGCTGAAGTTTGAGAATGAATGTTGAAGAAGAAGAACTGAAACTGTCTGCTGCTACACTCCTGGGTTGATTAAGATGGGGACCCCATGTGCTTGTCCAATGTGCACTGATGATAACCTGTAGTCATAACTCATACATAAAGCATACAAAAATGACAGCCTCCAAAGAATTATTCCACTCCTGATGCTGCAAGGTGTACAGATTTAAAATGGAAAGAAAAATGACATCAACTTATGCTTACATGACTTGGGCAATGATATTAACAATGAAACAGAAAATATTAGCAATAAAACAGAAAATATCAGGACTTAAAATGAAATGCTATATTCCTAAGAATAAAATAGTGCTGAGAATATCATGGAAATAGAGAGATAATCCAACACAGAAATCTCTATAATGAAAATAGAAGATGATTGGATCTTAAAAGCTATAAAAACAACCAAAAACTAATATATTTTGGGCATATAAATAAGGTGCAATGGCTTATAAATATTAATCATGGATGGAAAGATTCTAGAAAAGAGAAATGGAGGTTGCCAAAGAAATCAATGGACACAGAATATTGACATCCTATTGAATATGCCATTGAAAAATACAGGACAATTAGAACCAAGATCTTACAGTAGCAGTGGGAACAGAATTCTGCAAAAAATGCATCATATAGAAGTCATGAATAATGGTAGCAATAGTAATAGTAGTAGTAATAATTGTGGTGGTGGGGAGTTGTAATGCTGGTGGTGGCAGAAAATAGAGGGGGTAGTTAATAATTTTAGAAATTGTTACTTGGGTTTTGTTAAATTATTTTTAAAATGTTTAATTTTATGTTTTATTAATGTAGCAAAAATAAATACTTATTTATATGAATAATTTATGTAAAGCCAGTCTGTAGCACAAAATAAATACCTATTTATGTTAATAATTTATGTAGAGCAAGTGTGTAACACAAATAAATACTTATTTATGTGAATAATATAGGTAGAGCAGAGCAAGTGTTGTGTAGCACAAATAAATACTTATTAATGTGAATAATTTATACAGAGCGAGTAACATAAATAAATACTTATTTATATGAATAAATTATGCAGAGCAGAGCAGAACAAGCATATAGCACAAATAAATACCTATTTATGTGAATAATTTATGTAGAGCACGTGTGTAGCACAAATAAATACTTATTGATGTGAATAATATATTTAGAGCACATGTGTAACACAAATACTTATTAATGTGGATAATTTATGTAGAGCAAGTTCTGTGGCAGGATTACAAGAATTTTCCATCATTGGGATCATATGAAAGTGCCAGCCATCAGATACATCCTGCTATATCATTTCCATACTTTAAAAGTGCATCTACAAAAATATTTGTAAGTATTCTATCTTTGTCATGTGAGGTATTCTCTCTAGAATGTTGTCTTCCCAATGAACTATCTGAACCCTTCTCTGTCTTAAACAATGTGGCTTGCATTTTCCAATGACGTATTCATGTTATCTTTAATGTTGTTAGTCCATCATCTTCTTGGTCTGCCTTTCCTTCTCCATGCAGGTGCTTTGCCCTCAATTATTTGTCTTTTTAAACAGTTGTGTCTCTTTATATGACCAAACAGGTGTAGTTTTCTTTTTGGTAGTATTCTATCTACCAGTTAAAAAGTACCAGATACAGTTGGTTATTAATTTAATGTTATATACTTTAAAAGTGTTTGTACAGGAAAAACAAGATGATGGTAGTATATTCATGGTATGTCAATCAACTTCAGCAATTTTTGACTTTATTGATTTTCTAAGCAATATTTATGTTCAGTAGGTTGTTATTTCTTTTTGAATTGTCTGGATACCCAACTGCCTGTAGCTAAAATTAAGCAGGTACTTTGGCCATCCAAAAACCTCTTACTCCCTCTCAGCCACAGAGGTGAATGTATCAACAGAGAATGGTATGGTTACTTTATCTTCTATTTGTTGTTCGTTACAGAGTTTTGAAATTACTGAAACTAAATGGAGGGTGGCTTCTAAATACCATCATAAGAAGGAAGCTACAGTATTTTGGACACAAAGTGACATGATGGTATCAAAAGGCTGATTCTAGAGGGCAGAGGGCCAGGCAAGAGAAGAAGAGGAAGACTAAGAAGAGGATGGACCAGCTACATCGAAGAATGTATGTACATGTCTCTGGCCAATGCAGGCCTGCTTGCTCAGAACAGAGAGGCATTCAGAGTATCCACAATGAAGACAATGTTCTGAAAAGAATATGTCACTGGATATATACAGAAGCAGTTAAAGTTACCCTATCCTCTATCTATTGTTCATCCGTCGAAGTCAATGAAGACCAAACAAGTTCAGCTTGTATAGGGATGATGAGGGATGATGATGAGAACATCGTTGTATCTGGATGTGACTAATGAGCACTATGTTTGCCTAAAATTTTCTTAGAACACTCTGAATAATTCTTAGAAGTTTGTGTGACACTGAGAATCTCGTGTGTTTTCTAGTATAACTAATGCCATTACTAATCTTTGATCTCTGAATAGCAATCTCTAGTGGTGTTGATGGTTGATTCGAGATATTCAAAGTTTCTTACATTTTCTGTTTTTTTTGTCAATGACTATTATAGGTGTGAGTTATCTCTGCTGATATCATTATTTTTGTCTTTATGATGACAAGATTTTGTGCTTCATTTTTGTGCATCAAAGATGATATTTAACTGACATAATCATGTGTTCTACACCTGTGAGTGTAGAACCTCACTATGATGTCGTCTAACTGACATAATCTTGTATCTATGTCTACATCCATGAATAGTACCTGAATACATGTTTTTCTATTTTTCTCTGTGTGTCACATCAGTTAGCAAAGTTAATCATATATCTCCATAACGTGTGTACTCTCATGATTCAAACTAGTCCAGTTGTCAAGTCCATATATGTGAAGTGGGTTAGGGTGTTCAACTATCCCCCCCCCCCATCCTTTAGTAAATAAGAATATCAGTGTTAGTACTATCTATGCAGCCAAAAGTTGGGTAAAACCTCTTCCATAATAATTTTTCCTAAACCATCAGGATACTGAGAGATATGGATTTGGAGAAAGCTTATGAAAGAAGCAAAAGAATTAACACAATGACCACCCAAAAAACAACTTATAGAAAAATTGCAACTAAATTAAAAAATAAAACAAAAGTCTGTCCTCAGTCACATAAATGAAATAAAAGATGGCTATCACTTCCCAGAAAAGAACTGCAAAGAAGAGCAAAAAAGTTTATCACCACACAAGGTTTAAATTGCCAAAATCAAGGCATAATTAAGAGATAATGCAATGAAAAGTTCTGATCCAGTAAGTCTTATGAAAGCAACACAGAAAACAATAGACACCCAGAACGTTGGATTCATGTCTATACTGATGGGTCTGCTTTCAAAGCCACCATCAAAGCAGGTTATGGTGTCTATATAGAATATCCAGACAAAACATCTGATGAGTTTTTTTATGCCTGTGAGGAGATATATTCTAACTATGATGTCAGGAAAATGCTTCTCCCTCTAAGGCCAGATAAATGCAACACCTTGTAGAGAAGATAGCAACAGCTCACAAACACATGCATATATCACACAATGGCAATAGACCGCTGCATCAGCAACCGACCAATCAATTATTTTTCACTATAAGATCATCAAATAGTTTATTAAAAAGAGTAAATTACACAAAAAAATTAACAAACTATATTTTATGTGTGGATAAAACTACCTCCTTATTTAAACTATATCTATGACCTGCCACTTTTTAACTTTCTTGCGTACAACATAGTTATGCATTCTAAATGATCTCTATTTCTTCTGATTCATTTTCCATTAATTTTATCTGCTGTCATTATGTTTTCTGATTCTTCTCATTACATATTCAAAATAGGTTGATGGCTTTGCCAAATAGATTTTAGTGGATTCAAATGTCTTCTTTGTATCTCTTAGGTTTACAACAATGGATATGTATCTTTTGGTGTAGAATATATCAGTACAAATGCTCCGCCAAAGGCAGCATGGCCAATCTTCCCTCAGCTGTTTGCAATTTACTGGGCAGATCTTGATTTCAGTGATAATGAGGAGTCAAAATTATATATTTTGGAGGTATGATTTAAACTTACACTTTATTTGATTGTAGCTTCTGAACACTTAGAATTTCATAATTACAGTCGATAAGGCTCTATATTTGATACTAGCTTTTGAACACTTAGAATTTCATAATTACAGTCAGTACGGTTCTATATTTGATAGTAGCTTCTGGACACTTAGAATTTAATAATTACAGTCAGTACGGTTCTATATTTGATAGTAGCTTCTGGACACTTAGAATTTAATAATTACAGTCAGTACGGTTCTATATTTGATAGTAGCTTCTGGACACTTAGAATTTAATAATTACAGTCGATAAGGTTCTATATTTGATAGTAGTTTCTGGACACTTAGAATTTCATAATCATAGTCAGTAAGGTTCTATATTTGATAGTAGCTTCTGGACACTTGGAATTTCATAATTACAGTCGATAAGGTTCTATATTTTAGAACTATGATCTATATTTTATTTAACTGTAAATTTTGTAACAACTGGACTTGTATGAAATTTCATAACAACAATCTACCAGAATCTTTTATTTCTACTAGTACTGCTATGACTGTATACAAAAAAATAACTAATTGGTAGCATATCCTAATGTAGCCATCAATCCAGAATTTTTTGGCTGTAGTGATTTTCTTGACAGTATTTATGTTCAGTAGTTTGCCATTGCTTTCTGAACAGTCCAGATGCACAATTCCCTGCAGCGAGATTCAAACCCAGTACCTTTGCTGCCACAGATTCGTCCGTATTGAAAACATACAGTAATATTGGATGTGTAGTCAAAAGTGATCAAGATCGATACCACCAAAAGGTTGTGAGCTTTCATGTGCATCAATGTCTGCACAACAGATAACATAACATGCCAACTACATGCCATCTCTGATTGCATTGCATATTGCCTGAGAGTTTGAATCTTATGAGTTTGAATGGTAGGATGGAAAGTTTTGGAGAAATATAACCCCACCCACTGCACATAGAAATAAGAGTTATGTTGCTTATAATTTATGGGGATTGAAGAAAAAACATGAACAACCCCATTTAGTAAACAAATCTGTATTTATAATTTTGTGCATATATACAGAATGTGAGATAAGAAAGAGATTAGCAATAACTCTACAAGAAAATATCACAAATGAAAAATTTATGACAAAGTGCAGACAGAAGAACAAAGCTACAACTATTAAGAAGCTATATTTTTCCAGTGACAACACGTGATTGTGATATGTGGACAATAACATCTGCAATGGAAAAGAATATATCAGCATCCAAAATTAAATCTTATAGAATGTACCTAAGATTATAATGGACAGAACAATAAAATAATGCAAACATTCACAAAGGTATGAACATAGAAGACTGGCTCCCCAAAACTCAAAACGGTACTATACAAGAATCAGTGGACAGGTTTCTACGGAACAAAAAGCTAACGTAATTAAACGGAATGAAATTCCAATAAAGACACATATTACAACATAGCCAAGATTCTACACATTTAGTAATGAGAGCCCCCTATCAGTTGATATGCACGCTACACACTGAGTGGGGGGGGGGGGGGGGAGTGGTTGTCCAGTCTGTTGCACGCAGATCGCTAGATAAGTATCTTTAGTCACATTTTTTTAATCACCAAGAAACGGAAGCTCAGTGCAATAACATATTAAATTAAAAAGTTGGACTGTTGTCACATGATTTGTCCACTGATTCTTTTATTGAACACTTAAAACTATTAAAAATCATAAACTACTATATTTCGGACATATAAAAAGACTTATCATGGAGGAAAAATTTCTAGGATGGATAGCAAGAGGCAGATCAAGACTACATTGGACACATGTTATTGAAGATCGTTTGGAAAATGCCGAGCAGCTTGCGCAGAACTGACAGAGGTATGGAGTACCAGTGAGGACAACATTCTGTGAAGGACACATCTCATACTTGATGTTGATGATGATGTTGATGATGATGATGATACAGAATGTAGCAGCTGTTTTGATCTGAAATGTAGATTGATCTTCTGATGCAGTCACAAAATGTAGCACCACAAGAAATATATTATTACTGACTTTATAAGGAATATACTAGTTAGATAGTGAAACTTGAAACTGTTGCAACTGAAATGTAAGCTATGAAATAGTTATGAAGAATATCTTATAATGGACTGTATTGCTAGTGTTAAAGATACTGTCAAATTTATTTAAACCAGCTCTATTCAGCTGACATCCATTCCACATCTCAAAAAAAAAAATTGTAGTTAAGACTTCCAATGTGTATATTCTCAAGTTACTAGAAATATGACCAGTCGATCAAAATGGTCCTGGTTCACATCTATCTACTGCCTACTGATTTTTTTCTCTAACTCCTCGATGTTTGCTATTTATATTAATGGTTATTAACATCATCTTTCTCAAGGTCAAGGATAAACAATTAAAAAGGCTTAGGCCCCTATGTATATAATTTACTACAATGAAAATTACAACATTATTTAATATCCAGACGTAGGATGGGATTCATGTTGTTTATGTAGATTCTATTTCCATGCAATACTGCATAAACTTGCAATGAAATGTGGTATTGCTTGAAATAAATGCAAAATAGATAACAGAAGAGTTATTAATGATTTTTATTTAGATTTGACGAAATTAATTTTTAGTTGTAGAAATATTTCATCATGCTTTTTAAAATTATATTTTTAATTAATTAAAAAATAAATAAAAATGCAGCATTGAAATTTTCATGGGTCTTACATATGGATGCAAGTTTTGGAAAATAAATAGACAGGATAGTAAAACATTAGGAGCAACAGAGATGTGGTTCTATAGAAGAATTAAGAAAATACTATGGACAACTAGAAAACTAACAACGAGGTGCTGAAGAAGTCAAATACAAGATGGGGGTTACTTAACAATATTAGAAAGAAATTATCTTTCATTTTGAAACATTATGAGAGAGAAATCTGGAGAAAATAGTTACAGCAGGCAAGATTTAAGACACAAGATAGAGTACAACCACCTTGACAAATATTAGATAAGTTAACATTGTGGCATGACAAAGAGTTAACATTGTGGCATGACAAAGAGTTAACATTGTGGCATGACAAAGAGTTAACATTGTGGCATGACAAAGAGTTAACATTGTGGCATGACAAAGAGTTAACATTGTGGCATGACAGAGTTAACATTGTGACATGACAAAGAGTTAACATTGTGGCATGACAAAGAGTTAACATTGTGGCATGACAAAGAGTTAACATTGTGACATGACAAAGAGTTAACATTGTGGCATGACAAAGAGTTAACATTGTGGCATGACAAAGAGTTAACATTGTGGCATGACAAAGAGTTAACATTGTGGCATGACAAAGAGTTAACATTGTGACATGACAAAGAGTTAACATTGTGACATGACAAAGAGTTAACATTGTGGCATGACAAAGAGTTAACATTGTGGCATGACAAAGAGTTAACATTGTGACATGACAAAGAGTTAACATTGTGGCATGACAAAGAGTTAACATTGTGGCATGACAAAGAGTTAACATTGTGGCATGACAAAGAGTTAACATTGATATTAATACAAGATACTAGAAATAGAGATGTGCATTGAACCATGATTGCCTATTCCAGGTGGCACAGCACCTGATGAGGATGGATCTAAGTGAAGGTTTCATCTGTTTTCAGAGGTGAAGAGGTTTTTCTTATTAACGTCCTATTTTTGTGCATGAATTAACAGCTTCTGAATTATTTTCAACAGGAAAAAACCAGACTGGAGAATGTGACAAATGAAAGTTCTCTGATTACCTTCGTGAAGAAATTTCTCAATGAAACTGACTTTGAGCCTTTGTATGTTCTAGCTGCAACATGGGAGAATGTAATGCCTACACCATGGAGGACCCACCAGAATGATGTACTGAAGCAAAGTTATTTTTATGATATTATTAACTTGAGTAATAGTGTTTCAATGATGTTATTTGGATTGTTGCACTATTAGTGTAGGCCTGCTTATTAGGCCTCCTATGTGTTTCAATGATGTTATTGGGACTGTTACACTGTTAGTGTTGGCCTACTTCTTATAATGATTTAGCTGATTGTGGTATGTGGCTATCTCTCACAAGTGATGTATTTAAATGTTGTAGTTTATAATGTTAAACTACTGCTCCTCCATTGATGCGCTCAATAATTATGTAGCTGAATATGTTGTGTGGTTCTCTCTCCTATGATGTACTTATTTTGATGTAATTGAATGAGTTATATGACTCTTTCTCCATTGATGCACTTATATTAATCTAATTGATTAAGTTATATAGCACTACATCCTTTGATTTATTTATATTGATGCAATTGAATGAATTACATGGCTCTCTCTTTGATTTATTGATTTCAATGAAATTGAATGAATTATATCACTCTCGCATCTTGTCATGTAGTTCTAATGATGTGGTTGAATGTGTCTTCTGTCTAGGATTCAATCAATCAATCAAGTGCCATGCCGACTGGCGTAGGCGATCATGTTTCTCCACGACTCTCTGTCTCTTGTGTTGTCAATAAGCTCGGTTGGTGAGCTTCTACCATGCCACAATACAAGCCCATCTAGTAGCTTTTCTCTTTGTCGACCTCTATCTCTTCTCTCTTTGATCTTTCCAGTGGTTATTAAGTGTTCAAGCTATGATCTTCTCAGCACATGCCCTAGAAACCTTGACTGTCTGCCTCTAATGTTTGATATTATTGATCTTTTTACTCCAGCATCAATGAGAACCTCTGCATTAGTTTTCTTGACTGTCCATGGTATTTTCATCATTCTTCTCAGAAACCATATTTCTGTAGCCTCCAATTTACTTGGAATTTTTTTGTTTATAGTCCATGCTTCACATCCATAAAAAAGAATTGGTTCGATATAACATCTCAGCACCCGAATTTGGGTCTGCATTGATAGACTTCCATTGCAAAAAATGGTTCTGATATTTTGGAATGCTGATTTGGCTTGTGCTGTTCGGCTCTTTATCTCACTTGAGCATCTACCTTCTGATGTTAACAGGGTGCCAAGATATTTCACTTTTTCAACTTGTGCCAATTTTGTGTTATTAATTATTATGTTGCATCTTGGTGGTGTATGTCTCTTTGATACAACCATTATTTCTGTTTTCTTCTTGTTTAAACCGAGGCCTTTGTTTTCACTTTCCTTCACTACTTTATCTAATAGGGCTTGCAGTTCTTGTTCGCTTCCTGTGTTCAGTACTGTGTCATCAGCATATCTCAAGTTATTTATATTGTATCCTCCCACTTTTATTCCGGACATATCTTCTGTATTTCGCATTATATATTCTGTATACAGGGAGAAAAGGTCTGGTGACATTACACAACCTTGCCTGACACCCATTTCTATCTTTTGAAATCTACCTATAGTGTTGTTAACTCTCATCGCAGCTGTTTGTTTCCAATACATATTTCTTACTATTCTTAGATCTTTCCCATCAATGTTAAGACTTTCTAGCAATTTTATAATCTCTGAATGCTTCACCTTGTCAAATGCTTTGCTGTAATCTATGAAGCACGAGTATAGGTCTTGTACTTCTATGGCCCTCTCCATTAATGTTCTTACTATATATAGGGCATTTCTTGTGCCTTTTCCTTCTACGAATCCACATTGTTCGTCTGCTATCTTTGGTTTTATTTTTCCTCTTATACGACTCATTATTATGCGCAGTAGAATCTTGGTCATCTGACTCATAAGGCTGATTGTTCTGTGGTCTTCGCAATCTACTGCACCAGGTTTCTTTGGTAGGGCTATGAAAATTGATTGTAGCAAATCCGATGGAATATAGCCACTGTTGTAGATGTCATTTAACATTTTTGTGATAATTTCAAGACCATAATCTCCCAGGGCTTCTAATTCTTCTTTTGTAATCTTGTCTGGACCTGATGATTTGTTGTTTTTTAAGTGTTTTATGGCTTCCTTTACTTCTGCTTTTAAAATACTTGGACCTTCATTGTTATAATTTAAGTTAATATAATTTCTGTTATCTTTGTACAATTCTTTAATATATTCTTCCCATTTGTGCATGACTTCATTTTCTCCTATTAGTATGTGTCCCTGCTTAGATTTCAGACACCCAGTCTTGTGAGCCTGCCCTCTTCCTGTTAATTCCTTTATTTGTAAATGTGTATCACTTGTATTTCTATGATAATGTTTTTCTATTTCACTGCACTTTGCGTTTAACCAGTCCTCTTTAGCCTTGGTGCACTTATGTTTAATTTCTTTGTTCACCTTGTTGTATTCTTCGATGTTATTCTTCATCTGACTTCATTTCTTCATCATATTCAAAATATCTTCTGTCATCCAGTCTTTCTTATTGAGATGTTTCTTAGGTGGCAGGATCTCTTTAGATGTTTGCTGCAATGATTCTTTTAACATCATCCACCGTTCTTCAATGGTTTCTATTTTTTTCTATCGCATTGTACCTATTTTGAATTATTATGTTATACTGTTCTTGTAATTCTATGTTCTTTGTCAAGATATTCACATTAGGTTTGTTATCTGCCCTTGTAGTTTTTAATCTCTTTAACCTAATATTAATCTTTCCCACAACTGGAACATGATCACTGTTGCAATCAGCACTTGGACGTGTCTTAACAGACTTCAGTGAATTTCGGAATCTTTTATTTATTATGATGTAATCTATTTGATTGCGTGTCTTATTATCTGGACTTTTCCATGTCCATAGCCATCTTGGGAGATGAGAAAATAATGTATTTCCTATCACCATATTATTATTTCTGGCCCAGTCTACCAGTACCTCACCTCTTTCGTTTCTAGTGCCTAATCCAAATCTGCCAGTAACATCCTCGTCTTGGCTGTCCCCTACCTTAGCATTCATATCGCCCATGACAATATTTACTTCGTGTTGTTTGCATTGTTTCATAGCTGTGTTCAAGTCCTTGTAGAATTGTTGTATGTCCTCTTCTGTACTCTTCTGATGTCTAGAATTACTTTGATATAATATTTATCTTATAGAAATGTTTCTATATCCAATATTTGTCTTGTATAATAATAGTAACAATACCCATAGCTTGTCAGGGTTGTAGAGGTATTACACTGGATACATCAGCACAAACAACTCTGTCCTCAGTTGTTGGGAAAAATGAAGGAAAAAAAAAACCCAGATCATTCCTTGATATTATCAATCCAGGATTTTCTCTGTCCTTCTCTCCTCCTTCCAACATTGACTGTTCCTTGCAAAATAATTTTAGAGAGAGTCATTGCTCTTTACATGTCCAAACTAAACAAGTTTATGCCATTTCACCAATTTGTTTATTTACTGCAGGACAAATAAATTTGTCTTGTGTTCTATATAATTACGGTAATTCTTAACAAACATCTGTAGCACTTATTTTTAAAAGCCTGAATCCTTCTTTCTGTGTCTGTATTGAGTGTCTAACTTTCACACCTGTATAAAAATATACTTGGCACTAACGATCTGAATAGATTAATCTTTACTGTAATACTGATCTTATTTCTCCAAATCATATTCAACCTTGCCATGGCAGACATCGTTATCTCGAGTATTAGCTTAATCTCATTTCCCGAGTGCATAATTATTTATATACCAGATATTTGTCTGATACATTTGTTCTATACCAAATATTTGTCTTGCACATTTGTTCTATACAAGGTATTTGTCTTGTAAATTTGTTCTATACAAGATATTTGTCTTGCACATTTGTTCTATTCCTATGTAAGACATTTACTTTGTAGAATTATGTCTATACAAGACATTTATATTGTTTCAGAAAGCAACATTTCAACTGATTCTTGCAACAGACAGTGTGACTTCCTATGCACTGAGTAGCTATCACAAAGTATGGGAAAACTTAGAATACAGTAACAGACCTTATTTTGCATCAGCGTACTCTCAAGAAGATGGACAGAAGTCAGATGAAGATCATCCAAGTAAGTACATTGTTTAACTCTTTATCTCCTGTAAGCCTTTTTAACTCTTTATCTCCTGTAGGCCTATGCTGATACAAACACCAATAAGCTACATTTAAAGCAAACAAATTATCTGTTTCTAGTTCAGGGTGCAAAGAATAGGGAAACTATGGAAAAAGAGGGATAAGCTGCAACAGGTGAAAAATATCATTGTTCCTGCATGTCTCATCTCAATATCTTACTTTTGTCTTCAGTAACATGGTCCCCATGGATGATTTCTTACTTTTGTCTTCTGTTACATGGTCCCCATGGATGATAAAGTTTGTCTTCTGTTACATGGTCCCCATGGATGATAAAGTTTGTCTTCTGTTACATGGTCCTCATGGATGATTTCTTACTTTTGTCTTCTGTTACATGGTCCCCATGGATGATAAAGTTTGTCTTCTGTTACATGGTCCCCATGGATGATAAAGTTTGTCTTCTGTTACATGGTCCTCATGGATGATTTCTTACTTTTGTCTTCTGATACATGGTCCTCATGGATGATAAAGTTTGTCTTATGTTACATGGTCCTCATGGATGATAAAGTTTGTCTTCTGTTACATGGTCCCCATGGATGATAAAGTTTGTCTTCTGTTACATGGTCCCCATGGATGATAAAGTTTGTCTTCTGTTACATGGTCCTCATGGATGATAAAGTTTGTCTTCTGATACATGGTCCTCATGGATGATAAAGTTTGTCTTCTGTTACATGGTCCTCATGGATGATAAAGTTTGTCTTCTGTTACATGGTCCTCATGGATGATTTCTTACTTTTGTCTTCTGTTACATGGTCCTCATGGATGATTTCTTACTTTTGTCTTCTGATACATGGTCCTCATGGATGATAAAGTTTGTCTTCTGTTACATGGTCCCCATGGATGATAAAGTTTGTCTTCTGTTACATGGTCCTCATGGATGATAAAGTTTGTCTTCTGTTACATGGTCCCCATGGATGATTTCTTACTTTTGTCTTCTGATACATGGTCCTCATGGATGATAAAGTTTGTCTTCTGTTACATGGTCCCCATGGATGATAAAGTTTGTCTTCTGTTACATGGTCCTCATGGATGATTTCTTACTTTTGTCTTCTGATACATGGTCCTCATGGATGATTTCTTACTTTTGTCTTCTGATACATGGTCCCCATGGATGATAAAGTTTGTCTTCTGTTACATGGTCCTCATGGATGATAAAGTTTGTCTTCTGTTACATGGTCCTCATGGATGATTTCTTACTTTTGTCTTCTGATACATGGTCCTCATGGATGATTTCTTACTTTTGTCTTCTGTTACATGGTCCTCATGGATGATTTCTTACTTTTGTCTTCTGATACATGGTCCTCATGGATGATTTCTTACTTTTGTCTTCTGATACATGGTCCTCATGGATGATTTCTTACTTTTGTCTTCTGTTACATGGTCCCCATGGATGATAAAGTTTGTCTTCTGTTACATGGTCCCCATGGATGATAAAGTTTGTCTTCTGTTACATGGTCCCCATGGATGATAAAGTTTGTCTTCTGTTACATGGTCCCCATGGATGATAAAGTTTGTCTTCTGTTACATGGTCCCCATGGATGATAAAGTTTGTCTTCTGTTACATGGTCCCCATGGATGATAAAGTTTGTCTTCTGTTACATGGTCCTCATGGATGATTTCTTACTTTTGTCTTCTGATACATGGTCCTCATGGATGATAAAGTTTGTCTTCTGTTACATGGTCCCCATGGATGATAAAGTTTGTCTTCTGTTACATGGTCCCCATGGATGATAAAGTTTGTCTTCTGTTACATGGTCCTCATGGATGATAAAGTTTGTCTTCTGTTACATGGTCCTCATGGATGATAAAGTTTGTCTTCTGTTACATGGCCCCCATGGATGATAAAGTTTGTCTTCTGTTACATGGTCCTCATGGATGATAAAGTTTGTCTTCTGTTACATGGTCCTCATGGATGATAAAGTTTGTCTTCTGTTACATGGTCCTCATGGATGATAAAGTTTGTCTTCTGTTACATGGCCCCCATGGATGATAAAGTTTGTCTTCTGTTACATGGTCCTCATGGATGATAAAGTTTGTCTTCTGTTACATGGTCCTCATGGATGATAAAGTTTGTCTTCTGTTACATGGTCCCCATGGATGATAAAGTTTGTCTTCTGTTACATGGTCCCCATGGATGATAAAGTTTGTCTTCTGTTACATGGTCCCCATGGATGATAAAGAGCTGCATGCCAGTGAAAATTGCACTTTTTTCATTTTGCAGAATCCTAAATGGCAAGAAATATTAGATGTGTCATCAATGCCAATGGGTCAATAGATCTGACAGAAGAATGATGAGATAGTTGACCCAAAAGTGTGCTTACTCCTAACACAATCTGATGATCCTTAGATACTGCATCACATACAAGCTTGTCTTTGAGGACTAAGCATGCATCCGTAAATCTCCCTAACACAACCATGTCTTTGAGACAACAAGCCTTATACGAGTCAAATTGTTGCCTCATTGTGACGTGTCCCTTGCTAAAAGTTGTTGTCACTACCAGTAAGCATCCCGGTTCTGTGCAAGTTGTCCAGCCTCTCCCAGTGTCACATTCAAAAGGTCTTCAATATCCTGTGTCCATCATAGTCTTTTTCTGCCTCTTATTCTCTATCTTGTTCTCTTTCCTGAAACTTTTCCCTCCATTATTAGTATTTCTAAACCATTGTGTATTCATGATAGCTTACATCCCCTATTTTCTCATCCTAAATAAATTATAGTTCTTTCTGACAACATTGTATAGTATCTTTGTTCTTTCCATCTATGGTTTTATATTCCCATAATGTCTATTCAAGTTCTTTCCATCTCTCCATGCACCATTTAAAGTTTTCTTTGATACAGGTCTGTAGATACTTCTTCAGTAAGGGGTGGAAGGGGGAGGGTGTGTTACCTTAATGATAAAGATCATTCTCTAATTTTTGTGTATATTTTCTCCATATTTTCATGAGATTTTTGTTTACCTGTTTTGGAAAATCGTTAACAAGGTTGGCTAAATTCCAAGTACTGAAAGGCATGTTCTGATTCCTTTGTTGGGGGATGTTTGAGAACTCAACGATGAACAGAGAAGAGGAATGAAAACTCAGATGCAAGGATCACAAGTCTGTTGATATAATTTGTCCGTGCTTGTGTAACCAATCATAGATTGACAAATTTAGCCATGAGGCTAGATCCGATCGAAATATGTTCACTTAACTCCAGTCAATAAAAAATAAAAATATATTTTAAATCATCTATCTTCTTTCATTCACTTGAAACATGTCTATATCTGTAATTATGTCTTATGAATAAAACTCACTGTCTTTTGTAGTTCACACAGTGACCGGTAGAGCTTTGATTCCAGTGTTGTTTCCTCTGACCAATATATCTGCCTCAGCATTTCTTACTCAGAACACTATTCAAGTATGTGTTTGGCACTCTGTGCTGCCTCTCCACATATACATATGACCATGTTGCCAATCTAGAATTTTGTGTACATATGACTGTGGAGTCAATTGTGTCCCGTTCTGGAGCGTAGAATTATAACTTGTTCTGATCTGTTTATAATTAGATAGTCATCTTATGTTGGTGCTAGTGGCCTTCTTATTGACTTGATCATCTGTTTTTTGTGATGTGAGAGGGTATCCACTGTATGGTTACCCTATACTGTTAAGACAGTTCAGAAAGTAGTTTTGGTAAGTCTTAGTTTTCCAGACTGGAGAGCTTGAAGCACTGACCTTGCATCAGGCAGGAATACCACAGGCTGTAGGTCAGAGTTGTAGCTCAGTAGTTTTTCAGTTTCCATCCTAATTGCCTGTATTTCTGCATCATAATTATTGCAAAATTTCCTTGTTGGTGTTCTGATCATATCTCTAGGCTTGTGTGGATATTCTTTATATACACCTGCACCTCCATTCCTCACCGCATTCTGTGCTGACCCATCTGTATATACTCTCCAAATCATCTATCGAGATCAGTTAAGTACAGTCCAGACCAAGATGTCATTTGGCACCTTAGAACAACACATACTGACTGAGCAGCTACAAGTATACAATGTTCAGGATTGGCAACGTGGCAAATTGAATTACCGGTATTATAACTTGGACATAAAATTGTGTGTTGTCTAAAATTTGTGTTGCTTTTATAAGACTTATCTAACTTTATGGGTAGGGTATGCATGCAGGTGATATTTTGTAGTGTGTTGCATCTACTAGCTGCATTTAGATACATTTAAAATAAATGTCTATTTATCAGCCAACGGTACAGGACCAAATGTGATCAAATTTGAACCAAATAAGAAGCCAGATAAGGTGCCTTTTGAATGTTTGCAAAATACGCAGATTATTAAAGCTAGCCTGAGTGAAGACATTAAACACCTACCTGCCTGTCCCTGCAACAGTGTCCAGGTTAGTATATAGGCCTATGCTTATAAGCTTATGCATGTGAAAAGAATTTTCCTAATGTCATTGTTACCTATAACCAATACTGCTGTAATGATATCAGTCATGGATAATAAATAATCATAATCAAGATGTTTGTGACAAGGATTAAAGACATTTCTTGGTTTAACCTTCATCACACTGTCAGCGACTATAGTCGAAAGATGCAATGTTTTTTCATCAACTGTCAGTCACTACACTCATCTGTTGAAATGCAAATCTTTCAATAAAGAAATTATTATTATAAACTAACATCATTCATCCGGGAAACACAGGAAATAAAAGTAGACATAATTAACTTCCATTTCCACTAGTGTTTAACTAAATAGGACACGATATAGACAGGTAGTGACTATATTTTCAGCCGCTGATGAAACCTATCAAAATCGTTTAAAAGATTTTCAGCAATATTGCTATTTTTCAGCAATATTTTTATAGTTATTATTTCTCTTTGTGTGGCTGATAATGTTAGTTAGAATGAAGTGTTTTATTTATTTCCACAGATGATGTTATATGGAGACATTAGTTCCAGTTATGAAATGACATCACAAATAGAATAGTTCTAGGAATGTTATCCTGCATTAAATAGGCTTATACCGAAATTTACTAATTTTGATAAAAAAATTAAATATTGAATTCATTTTGTACAAGATTGTTTTCTGATGATGTTTTACATATTTATGCATAGTTTTCTTACTAAAATTATTTTATTCATTATCACTCATGTGTTGTTAGTGCCCAAAAAAATAAGCAAAAAATAACAAGACTGTGGCTTGCTGTGTGTGTGTTATAAGAGAAAACTGAAGAAGTTTTTGAGTGGTGGAGTTGGCTGTCCCTCCCCATAAGTCAAACGTATCAATAAGCTTTGTTGAAGTCGGATATGGCTTGCCAAAAGATGCAGTTATTGCAGTCAAGCAGTAAACTGTAGCATAATTCATTCTGTTCTCTCAAATGTTTTCAGCTAATCAGTGGGAGTTTGAGAGAATGAACACAGAAGAAGATACATAATAAATAATTTTGTAGATAAATAGATGTTCTCTGTAAGTACACTCTCTCTCTCTCTCTCTCTCTCTCTCTCTCTCTCTATCTCTCTCCATGTCTATGTGACATAAACTTTATAGAACCATGTCCTCACTGTCACTCTGTAAGCCTCTTTGTTCTGTACGAGCTGCCCAGCCTCTCCCAGTGTCATATTCAGAAGCTCTTCAATATTCTGTGCCATTGTAGTCATGGTCTCTCTCTTGCTTTCTTTCCCTCCACGATTAATCTTACTAAACCATTGTGTCTCTTTATATGTCCAGTCATGTTCGCTTGCATTTTTTGACAGTTTGACAGTTTTGAGCAGCCAGTCTTCTTCTGTGTTCAGATTTTTGTGGACGTCTGCGTTGGTTTATCTTTCTCTTCATGATATTCTTATTTTTAAAATGTTTTTTAAAATTACCTTTCTGCAAAATTTTATCTTGAATGCCAATATTTTCTTTTCCATTGGGGATGTCATTGCCCATGTCTCATAACCATATGTTGTCACTGGAAAAATATAGCTTCTTAACTGATTCCGGACGGAATATTTTTAGCGTTTAAACGTAATTAAATTTTGTTCAATTTTTGTGTGTGCACATGCATCACGGAAACAAGAAATAGTACTTCTAAATATATTTACATTATAATGTAATATATATATTTCGAAACAGAAATGAACAGAGAATGTGATTATCAGAAGATCATTTTGAAAACAGTGCAGATGAAATTATGGATACATTGTTCACATATAGTGAATTAGAATTAGCAGTCTCTAAACTAAAGCTAAATAAGTCTCCAGGAATTGATGAAATATCAAATGAAATGATAAAGAATCTAGGAACAACAGCCAGAAGGAAACTATTGGACATCCTAAATATTAGCTGGACTACTGGGAAAATACCACAAATCTGGAGAGAATCAATTATGGTCCCTTTGCTTAAACCTGGAAAAGATGGAACAACACCAACTAACTACAGACCAATTAGTCTTACAAGTTGCCTGTGCAAAACAATGGAGCGCATCATAAACCTAAGACTAAAATTTCACCTGGAAAGTAGAAAATTCCGTGCACCACAGCAGGCAGGTTTCAGGCAATGCTACTCCACAGAGGATCAAACCACATACCTCTCACAGGAAATTGAGGATGCTTTCCAAGACAAAAAATCAGTTTTAGTGGCATGGATTGATTTACAGAAGGCCTTTGATAAAGTATGGAAAGAAGGATTGCTTCAAAAAATGAGAAACTACAAGATATGTGGAAATATGTATAGATGGATGAAAGCCTTTCTTCACAATAGAAGAGCCAGAGTACAAGTAAATGGCAAAAAAAGTAGGAAAGTATTACTACGCCATGGAGTGCCTCAAGGAGGAGTTCTATCACCCACTCTTTTTCTCATATTTATCAATGATCTAATTGAAGAAATACCCTGTGGAACTAAGGCAGCACTATATGCAGATGACTTGGTTCTGTGGTGCACACATGAGAGCGCCATGGTTACCACAAAAATGCTTCAGAGAGCCATTGACATTTTGACTAATTGGGCTGACAAATGGTGTGTAAGTATCAATATAGAGAAGTCAGCAACAACCCTTTTTACACTTTCACCAAAACAAAGAGCAGAAAACATCTATGTAAATAAAACTATCTTAAAGGTAGATGACCAACCCACATATCTTGGTGTAACATTTGATGCCAAAATGACATGGAAACATCATATCAGCAAAGCAGAAACAAAGGCTAGAAGGAAGATAGCTATACTAAGAAAACTGAGTGGGACAACTTGGGGAGCTAATGAAAGAATTCTAAAAAATGTATACCAACAAGCCATTCGACCACACTTGGAATATGGTTCTACAGCATGGAGTTCATCATCAAACACTACACTACAAAACCTAGATAGAGTACAGAACCAAGCACTTAGAATCATTACAGGCGCAATGAGATCCACACCAATCATAGAAATGCAGAATATCGAAGGGATGCAGTCATTGAAAGAGCGTAGAGATACTAAAATTATAATTCATGGAGAAAAGTTTCTTTCCCACCATAGTCACCCAATGAAGGAAAGATTCCAGAATCTGTCACAAGGACGGCTTAAAAGAAGCAGCTTCATACACCAGGCCAAGCGTCTACGTAGACAGGTATCGGATCTACCAGAGGTAACAATACCACTGACATCTCAACCAGAACACACCCCATGGGAAAAACGGACATGCCTACCAGTGACCATCCAAACAACAGTAGCAGGTGTGCAAGGGGATGAACATCAGAATAATCTGCAGAAAAGAGTAGCAGCTCTCAGTTTCCTTGATGATGTTTACCCAAGTGATCTATGGACCAGAGTATATACAGATGGATCAGCACAGAATGCAGTAAAAAATGGAGGAAGTGGTGTATATGTAGAATACCCAGATGGCACCACTGATACCACTTGTATACCAACAGGGAATTACTGCAACAACTATGACTCTGAAGTTAAAGCTATTTATACAGCTGCAGAGAAACTGTTAACATTGGACAGGACCTCACACCCTATTGTAATACTTACAGATGCAAGGTCAGTACTAGAGGCATTACAATCCAATAAACTTCCAGAGTTAAAAGAGGTATTGTCCATAGTACAAAATAGGTGTAGAGTTATACTGCAATGGATTCCATCACACTGTGGAATAGCAGGAAATGAGAGAGCTGATCAACTCGCCAAGGAAGGTGCTATCATGCAGCAACCGGATGTACCAATCAACTATCACCAAAAGAAATCCATGATAAAGACACAACGAAAGCCTAACTTACCTCCATGGGATGACTACCACCTACTTAACAGACAAGAACAGGTCATCAAATTTCAACTGAGAACTGGACACAATAGACTAAACAGCCATATGTATACAAAATTTAAAATTGGCACAACAGCAAAGTGTAATTGTGGACAAGTCAACCAGACTTCAGAACATATCCTTCAAGAATGTGCAAACTATGACACATTAAGATGCACATACTGGCCTTCTGATACACCAATGAATATTAAACTTTATGGTACAAAACAAGAAATGGAAAACACTGTCCAATTTATACAAGAAACAACACTGCAGATATAGACATTATTAGCGAACGAAAGAAGAAGAAGAAGAAGATCATTTTGAAAAAAAATTATGTTAATATATAAAAATTATTTTAGATGAAATGACAAATAAATATTATTTTAGATATGATATATGACCTTACCGCTTTTGAATCAATAAATTCCACTCAAACTGTTATCATTTCTGTTAGATAATCCAATTACGAACAATATAATGTATAATATATATGCATAGAGCATCAAAAAATTTATTATTTAGAAAGAATTTCGACATCTATCAAAAACAGTAGACTTAACTTTACACGAAACTCAAAATATGGCTAATTTTTCTTACAAAATGGCATAAATTTGCAAACATGATGCTAGAAGCATTTGCCAGGTTGAATTTCATAATAAATGAGACCAAAGTAAATAAAATAGTTATTATTTTACGAAAATAAGTAAATTGGAAAATATATATAAAACATATAAGGAAAAATGACGTCACATACCCCCATTATCAAAACTTATCAATAACTTAACAAAATTGATATCAATACACATAAAAATCATGCAAGAAGTAATGTGGACATATTACACTTTCGATTGGAAACATTCTTATGTTGATATAAATACCGATAAAAACAACATGAATGTCATTGGAGTATGACTCATAGGAGTCTTTTGGGCCAGAAAACATAAGGTTTACTGACTTGCTTGCAACTAAAATTTATTTAGGATGAGAAAATAGGGGATGTAAGCTATCATGAATACACAATGGTTTAGAAATACTAATAATGGAGGGAAAAGTTTCAGGAAAGAGAATAATATAGAGAATAAGAGGCAGAAAAAGACTATGATGGACACAGGATATTGAAGACCTTTTGAATGTGACACTGGGAGAGGCTGGACAACTTGCACAGAACCGGGATGCTTACTGGTAGTGACAACAACTTTTAGCAAGGGACACATCACAATGAGGCAACAATTTGACTCGTATAAGGCTTGTTGTCTCAAAGACATGGTTGTGTTAGGGAGATTTACGGATGCATGCTAAGTCTCCCAGGCTGGAATCAGTTAATAGTTGTAACTTTGTTTTGGTTGTACATCAAATAAAGAAATTCAGAACTTCGAACAGATCAGAAAAATGTAAGAAATTAGAATTAATTTTACCATAAAACACGATATGGCTATCATCACTTATCTGTCTTAGTTTGAGATCTATAGTAGTGAATGAGAGGTGTTGTGCTCCAGAACAATTTATTATTTTCTATGATGTATGTGTTTCTAACATTAACTTAGCAACCAATTTTCTGTTTTTAGGCAGGTAATGATGACAGGTTTGAAGTGTGGAAAGATGATTCTAAATGCTATAGGAGTTTTTCTACTGCTGAAACTGACAAATTATTACAGATTTGCTGCTATGATGAGTGAGTATCTTGTTCCTGTATGACCCGAGTATCTTGTTCCTGTATGAACCGTTGTACCTAAAGCTGTATTTTATGTTTGTATTTTTCATTAGAAAATTTCATGATTTTTTCAAGTTTTAGAGTTTTTTAATTATTTGTGGACATGTAAATAAATAGTTGAATGTTGAATATAGTGTTCGTGTATGTCTAATAAATAGATATAAGGGTAAATGCAAATAAGGTAAATAGGTTACTGAAGAAAACTGTCAATATAAAATAATAAAATATAGAAAATAATAAAACAAGTACAAATACAATTGTCAACTTGTCGGTCCAATTGGGACCTTTATCAAGAAAACAAAAACAGTTAAGTAAACAAAACCATACCAAATTTAACTAAAATGGCTGGGGGAATGATTTTTGTCTGGTTACTGCTGCACTTCCTTTTTGTCTGACATCCTCCGATATTTGGGTTATTTATAAAGAGATATAAGAAAATTGTAAAGATGAAAATTGAAAAGCAAATATTAAAAAAAGTATTTCTCAACTCACCTATACTTTTCCATTGTGTGGCAGCCCTTATATTATTTATTATAGATGCTCTTTGTTTGTTGTGTAAACATATAGTTTGCATATTACGTGAGCATACTATCTGTATTTTCTATTACAATATAGTTTGTATTTTCTGTTTTAGATTCTGTTTGTATACACTGTTTTACTGTTTGTATTATCTGTGAGCGTGTAGTTTGCATATTCTGTGAACATACTGTTTGTATTTTCAATTCATATACTGTTTGTATATTTTGTTGATAGGGTCTATGCATTAGTTTACATTATATAACTTCTGTGTTAACTGTCGTAGGGATGCGATCATGAGGCTAGAATATTGGCATCAATTGGCATAAAGTGGTGCCAATTGGGGCATTGCTTCTTACTGATTCTAGCTGTAGTATTTTAGAACTAGTGATAGGAATGTTATACAAAGTAAATTTATGCTACAGGTTGCACAAATCAGTCTTAGTTGCATGCAAATACATACTTTATGCTTTATGGTACAGGTTGCACAAATCAGTCTTAGTTGCATGTAAATACCCAGTTAGTTAGTTATTCCTCTATGACCAAAGACAGGGCGGATGTCATAGATTTCAATTTCTCACGTTTCATTGCAATTTGTTTTAGATCTTCATTGTTTCTGATACCGATGGTGAAACGTTCTCTTGTAATAGTTCTACGTAAAGTTTCTTTTGGTCTTCCTCGTTTTCTCTTGCCCTTTGGTGACCACATCAAAGCTTGACAGGAGTGTCTTTTGGTATTCATTTGTAGAGCATGTCAGATATAATTCCAGCGACGTTTCTAATATAGGTGGATACATATTCTTGTTTTGATTCTTGTCTGACAACTGTGTTTGATTTGTAGTCTGACCAACGTATGTTCAGCAACCTTCTAAGACATTTATTTTCAAAGGTGTTTAGTCTTTCTTCTAAGTTTGATGTTGCTTTCCAACTCTCGCAATGCAAATACCTACTTTGTGCTTTATGGTAGCAAAAAATTATTTAGACATGTTTTCTACTTCTGCATTCACTCTCAAACTTCATTAAATTAGCAGGATCTCATTTGATACATAATTTCACATCATCTGATAATTTCATGTCGTCTGATAATTTCATATGTTGTCTGATAATTTGATTAAATTCCGCACATTTTGTTGCATAATACAGAACAGAGGACTTAGAGGCAAATAAAAAAATAAATAAAATATCGTGAAAACATGAATGGTAACCATATTCTTTTCTTGTTGCTTAAAAAGAGTTTGCAAAAAACATGAATTTCGGGCTTAGACACTAAGAGTTAATATTTTTTTATACCTAATGTCCTATTCTTTCTTTCTCTTTTTATTTTTGCTTTATACCCACTTTATGCCTTGCAGTGTCAGGAGTAGAAGAGTTCTCTGAGATGGCATTTTTGCGTGCTTCATATATGTTTTATTATCTTTCATTGTTTTCACTTTTTCTTGTTTACATTCTTTATCCTATTTACTCATCATTATCACGAAGTGTATTCACAACAAAGGTTGGCAGAAACTGACCCTCGGCGTCAGTCAGAATGATGATGATGATGTTCCTCCTTCACAAGTGAAGATGAGCATGGCATGAAAAACATTAAATGCAAAGGAAAAAAAATAAAAAAAATTGGTAATTAACTAATTTGGTTTGTGAGTTCGTAGATGGCCGATGAGTCCGATTCGTGCACAGAAAGTTCTTTTGTAGTGCATGCAGGAGTGCTGAAGGTTCAAGGTAGGAGAATTTTTGGATTTGTCCTTCCACTTCTTGCGCTTGTGGATTGCCCGCAGTGTTCTTTCTTTTTCAAATTTCGTGATACCAGCCAGCAGTGATCTGGGTGTGCCAGGCTGAGCGATCAATTGCTGTAGTCCCCCAGGATCTAGGATCAATGCTGCAGTGCTTGAGAGAGCTTTTTAGGTGATCCTGAAGCGCTTTTTCTGCCCTCCACTTGAACGTTTACATCCGCACAGCTCTCCATAGAATAATCTCTTTGGAAGGCGCTTGTCAAGCATACGGATGATGTGGCCAGTCCAGCAGAATTGGGACCTAGTTAGCATTGCATGGATGCTTTGCATATGGGACTTCTTGAATATAGAAATTTGTAAATGTATCTTCAAGCACTTCATTGTCCTGGTCACTGCCATCATCATACTACTAATGGTATATTCTGTATTACGTTACTGTGGTCTATACCCTGAAGCTGAATCTTTTCTGGCTTTGTGGTAATTATAGGCCTATATTTAATGGTTGAACTGAAGCACTATTTTTAATCTTGATACATTTCCCTGAATATCATTGAATCAGCAGAGTGAACATTTTTCCTGCAACTTCGAAATAAATTTGCATTAATTTACATCTTATGTCAGGCATGGACTCCTACAGACAAATTCACAGGAAGCAAAAGTTCCAGTATCAACAAAGGATGGTACTAAAACAAGTTTTCAAACTGCATTTGAGAAGTGTTGTAACCAAGAATCTAGTCTGTGTGACTGGTTTTATACACAGGTTCCTTCATCCAACTGCAGTAGCTACAAGCCTCCTTTCATTGGTAAGTCATCCTGTGATCATCAGCAGCATCATTATCAGTGGAACATCTTCATAGACACCCATCAATTAAGCTCTTGAAAACACATAAATAAGTGCACATTTTATTTTGTAGAACAGATATTTCAAAAGATTTCTTTGTGTATTCCTAGGTTTTCTTTTTCACTTCCTTGTGAAATACACATTATTGTCTGTTTTTATACAGGAGTGTTTTATATGAAGAATGTGTGATAAAAATTTGAATTTTTGTTGTGTAAACTGTCCCCATTGAGACAAATTCCTTGAAGTGGAAATGGGTTTAGTCCAGCCAACATAGGCTGGAAACTAAGATTGGTTGAGCCATTCTCTATATAGAGTAGGACCACAGTCCTGCCCATACAACTGCAAGTGCTGAAGTTGGAGATATCAGGCAGAGGCACACCAGCAATTATGATATCATGCACCCTTCTATTTAACTGAGAACGAGAAGACGTAACTAGTTAATATTGCTGCTAAGGATTTAAAACAGTGTACTGCACGTGCCATAATGGTGTAGATGATCAATGTGATGTCATAATGGTGGTTTAAATATGGATGCCCCACTATTTACATACACCAAAGAGGAGCAGAAATCTGTTATATATTCTTTGTTCAGTGAAGGAATGAAACTTGCAGAAATTTATTGGAAAATAAAGATCCAGTTCAAAAGGCACAAAAGGGAAAGAAATGGGAGAAATGTTGAAAATTTCTTGTATACTGTTATTTGTATTTTTTCTAACCAAAATCCTATAGTAAAATTGTGCATTCACTGTAAAGCTTATCAAATTTGTGTTCTACGTAAGAATTATTTTTATGCAGTTTTACAAATGTCTCACTTACTATTGATTGTAAAAAATAAGCTAAAACAACCAATGTATTTCTGTTGAAGTGCAACACTTTTTTTATGTTAACAGTAACAATTTTTAACTACATCTTGTTCTTAATAATCAAGAAATAGTTGACTTCTCAAGTAATGTTGGTATACTTGTTAAAGTGTATAGATTCTGGCATAAATTAAACCAATTAAACTACTCTTATAAGATAGGCCTATATACCAATTGTTTACAATGCGACATTTTTACATCCTGATAAAGTATAGTAGGACCATGGGACAAAGTGTTCAAAAGCAGTACTTTCTATGTATAACCAAGACAACTGGTCACCCTGATCATATGGCACTTACCTAATGATGGCTAAATATTTTTTACAGATCTACTCATAGTTCAATAATGGAAAAATATCATTTCACTGCAGCCTATCTCCTTCAATACCCCACTCCCAAACGACAACAATCCAGTCTACCTGGGACTAAAATTTGATAAGGAACTTACAAGGGAATCACATATCCATAGCAAATTGGATTGAGAATGACATCTCCTTCATCAAAATTCTAAATGATTAATGTTGAACAGTTAAAATAGTTTCTTGATGTTTGAAAAGTTAACAAAGTTTTTTGATGTTTGAAAAGTTAACAAAGTTCTTTGTGTGATCTGAGCTTCTAACAGTATTTTCCCCAGTTGCCAGGTATGAAGACAAAGGCAATCATGGATATGTTGCATATGTTTTTGTATTTACAAATTTTGGTCTGCCTCTTCTTCTTGCACTCCGTGAGAGTTTCCAATATATTATTTATTTTGAAATACATCTTACTGCAATGGATTCCATCACACTGTGGAATAGCAGGAAATGAAAGAGCTGATCAACTCGCCAAGGAAGGTGCTAACATGCAGCAACCGGATGTACCAATCAGCTATCACCAAAAGAAATCCATGATAAAGGCACAACGAAAGCCTAACTTACCTCCACGGGATGACTACCACCTACTTAACAGACAAGAACAGATCACCATATTTCGACTGAGAACTGGACACAATAGATTTAACAGCCATATGTATACAAAATTTAAAATTGGCACAACAGCAAAGTGTAATTGTGGACAAGTCAACCAGACTTCAGAACATATCCTTCAAGAATGTGCAAACTATGACACATTAAGATGCACATACTGGCCTTCTGATACACCAATGAATGTTAAACTTTATGGTACAAAACAAGAAATGGAAAACACTGTCCAATTTATACAAGAAACAACACTGCAGATATAGACATTGTTAGCGAACAAAAGAAGAAGAAGAAGAAGAAATACATCTGTTATTCATCCATTGAACATGGCAAAGTTACTGAAGTCTTCTGGAGCAATAAAACATAAATATTTACTTCCAGACAAAAACATGTAGATTAATATAGAGTTAAATTTCTTTAGTACCTTCGTTTATCATTTTCCAACTTTCACAACCCTATGTCAACACTGATATCAAATTGGAGTTGAACAGTCATAGTTTAGTATGTTTACTTATTTTTTTAAATTTCCAAATTTTTGTTAGGTGATGGAACACACTTGATGCCAATGCAATTCTGGTAGAGATCACTTTTGTTGTATCTCCATCTTGTGTCATTTTGCTACCTAAATCAGAAAAGTTATCAATGGCTGAATTGTTTCTCCATTGAAGATGATTTTACGGTTACAATTAGTAAAATTCATTAACTCTTGGCAGCATGCAATGTTTGAGGAGTTGAATCCTTCTAGATGGGGTAAAAATGTAACTGTAGAGATGAAATGCTGTGGGAGCTTCTACAAGAGGAAAGCCTCACTGTGTCAGCATGTCATTTATGTGGCTTGCTACTGTGTGGTGGTTGGTCTTGTGGACCACTTAGTTAAGACCTTCAACATCCAGACTGTATGAAATATGAAAGGTCACACATACTCAACTCTTCAGCATCCAGACAGTAGGAAACATGGCAAGTCTCTAATACTCAACTCTTCAGGTGGTTATTTCGGGTTTTTAATATCTTCCGCTGTTCATTACAATGAAATGAATTCTGAACTGTCATAATGTCCTTTTTTTTCAGGTGCAGGATTTGGTGACCCACATGTTGTGACCTTTGACAACAACAGATACACCTTTAATGTTCTAGGGGACTTTGTTGTTTTCAAATCAGGGTACGTCAAGACACAACACTGGAAAGGTTGACCAGGGGCAAGCCCATAGATATAGGTGTATAGTGGTGGGGTGTGTGCATGCGTGTGTGCACTGTTGTCTTTCTCTCTGTCACACACACACCACCACCATAACCCCTATACACTCATAACTGTGCAGGCGAGAGAATGAGCATATGCCTTGAATAACTATACTCTTGTATTACTTATATTATAGAAAGAATAGCTATACTTTTGTGTGATTTCTATATTATAAATCGAATAACTATACTTTTGTGTGATTTCTATATTATAAATCGAATAACTATACTTTTGTGTGATTTCTATATTATAAATAGAATAACTATACTTTTGTGTGATTTCTATATTATAAATAGAATAACTATACTTTTGTGTGATTTCTATAATATATAATAGAGACAATAAAGTGGAGCTGCAAGGAAGAACAGTCTTGAGCAGCAATAATAAAACAACTGTGTTTGCAGCATATGCCGTGAAGGTTTGTATTTCTATCTCTGTGTGTTTTTATGAATTTGTTTAGGTAAACTTTATCTTCCTTATATGTTTGTAATAAGTGTTTAGTATTAATGGAAAATGAACACTTTTTAAAATTGTGTTTTATGGAAAGTGGAAACTGAGTAGAGTAGTAATTAAGTAGTCTACAATTTGACGTGTGTGAGTGCGTGCTTGTTTGTTTGTTTGTTTGTTGTTCATTCAGGTGAAACATTTTTAGCCACTTCTTGCTGGTCTGCTGGAGCAACATGTTTGGGCAATTTGTTTGGCACTATCTGAAAGCCACTTTCATCCATGTTGTAGATTTGTTGTGATTTGAATTCCATTGCTCTAGCTGCACTTGTCTTTTACAGAATCCTTAGAGATAAATTATTTCTATTTGCAAAATTTCTAGCCCAATCTCTTCCAGCTAGTTTCGATACCAATGAGAAAGAATGTGGTATTTCATTCAGAAGCCAGGAAGCACAGAGACTTTAAGTTTAATCCATAAAATCAGGAATCCAATGATGTGCAGCTTACAATAATTTTCTTTCCTTGATCAGGTGTGATTACTGCTTTAAAACATCTCAATGACTCAACTCTACAACCTGCTTTTAGTCTCCTATAAACTGTTGATTCAGCATAGCCAATATTTCTAGCAATTTCCCTCACTGACAGGCCAGTCTCTTTTAGTTGCCTGAACTAGATAATAATATTTTCAGTCAGTTGCTTCATTTTCTCATTCTTCCATTTGTAAAATGGAATTCCTAAAATGAAACATAACATGACAGTAACATATTGGTTTAAATATTTTGTAAAATGGAATTCCTAAAATGAAACATAACATGACAGTAACATATTGGTTTAAATATTTTGTAAAATGGAATTCCTAAAATGAAACATAACATGACAGTAACATATTGGTTAAAATATTTTGTAAAATGGAATTCCTAAAATGAAACATAACATGACAGTAACATATTGGTTTAAATATTTTGTAAAATGGAATTCCTAAAATGAAAAATAACATGACA
Organism: Meghimatium bilineatum; assembly: GCA_034231615.1. Taxonomy (NCBI): domain Eukaryota; kingdom Metazoa; phylum Mollusca; class Gastropoda; order Stylommatophora; family Philomycidae; genus Meghimatium; species Meghimatium bilineatum. The sequence continues at coordinate 30,051,821 of CM067314.1, read as the reverse complement.
GTAACATATTGGTTTAAATATTTTGTAAAATGGAATTCCTAAAATGAAACATAACATGACAGTAACATATTGGTTTAAATATTTTGTAAAATGGAATTCCTAAAATGAAACATAACATGCCAGTAACATATTGGTTTAAATATTTTGTAAAATGGAATTCCTAAAATGAAACATAACATGACAGTAACATAATGGTTAAAATATTTTGTAAAATGGAATTCCTAAAATGAAACATAACATGACAGTAACATATTGGTTAAAATATTTAGTAAAATGGAATTCCTAAAATGAAACATAACATGACAGTAACATATTGGTTTAAATATTTTGCAGCATGAGTGGGGCACATTTACGCAGTGAGCCAGCCATGTACTTTTGCCCCAGTAACTGTGCGCTACTTTACCCCAAATCATATTGTTAGCAACTTTAATCAAATGTCCCAAAAAAACAAAGTAGCTTGACAAGGTGACATGCTTAATAACTTAATAATACAATATATATATTTCAGTTTAAACATGTAAAAAAAACATGACAGTAATTATAACAGAAGACAAGGAGTGAGAAGTTGAAAAAAAAGTAGTTCGAAAACAGTGAAAACTTATTTTACCTCATGTTTGAAAAATGACCTGTCTTCAAACTATCAAACTTTGCTGTGTGACATATTTGAATGTTGTGCCTGACCTAGTCATGTAAAGTATCATAAAAACCCATAGATTCCAAAAAATGTTTGCTGTGCCATTTCGCCCTTCTGCCCTATGATTTTTTCCAGAAAGAGCTACCTTCTCACAACTAACGGAACTATTTAATCACCATTTATATGCATTTGCTAATACTTACTGCTTGTTTTTCTTCTTACTGTCTGCAGTTTCAAAAGAATAATAGTTTGAACTATACTATTGAATCCTGCAATGCTACTAAAGAGTGTACTGTTAGAGCTCCTGGTCACATTATTAAGGCAAGTATAGCATATATATATATATATATATATATATATATATATATATATATATATATATATATATATATATATATATATATATATATATATATATATATATATATATATATAAAAAACTATGTTTGCATGATATTTTCTTGTTTCTCTGTCCTATGATAAAGAACATTTTGAGGATGATCTTCAAATTTGTGTCTGCCAAGTAAGTTTGTTATGTACCGTAACCATTGTCCAAGCTCAGCAGAATATCCCAATTACTTTATTACGTATCAAATTTAGCTATATCTAGGTCAAGCATATCACGCATGCACAGTCTGATATAATTTATGCATCTTGCCTTTTCCTGCCATTTGCCTGCTGTATGTGAATCCAGAAAACTTGGTAAGTAAACAGGTTTTAAACAACCTAATAATTTATGTTTATAGTTATAAATTATTATTTATATAATCATTAACATATCCCAATATTTTATGGGTACTGCATTAAATGTTGTAGGTTGAAGTTATTTTTAACTAGATACTTTTATCCACTATAAAACAACCACTATTAATTTTTTGTGTCATTCATATATTTTCTGATGGCAAGATGAGGTGGGTGTACTTAAAATTACTGTGTGTTTATAAAATTACCACAGAAACACTATTTTGTATGTTTTATAACATTATATTGTTAAAAAATGTTTCTTGATGGTGATGATGAAATGGAAACACATAATTCCTTGACTTTATTCCTGACACTCTATTTCAGTTCAGCTTTCTCATATATTGTTCTTCTACCTTACTAAAGTCTACTGCAATCGAATATTGGGAGTTTTAATTCATTTGGCTTCGTATGCATGAATTTTAATAGTGAACATAATTTTGAAATGTGTTTATGGTAAATCCTACTTATCGGACAAGATTGACAGTTGTGTAGAAGTTCAACATCAATATGTCTATATTATAAAACATTGACAGTTGTGTAGAAGTTCAACATCAATATGTCTATATTATAAAACATTGCCAGCTTGAATATTGAATATTCATTGAGCCATGAAAGGCACACTGTGAGTGATCTATTTATGTTTTAATGGAGATAACATTTAGAACTATCATACTATTCTGTACACTATTTTAATGTCTGGATTATGAGACCACATATGAACAAGAACATACATATGGAGCAGCTATAAGCAATTCTTTCTAGATTAAAGGTGGTAGACCTATAGTATATAATTAATTCACACACTTTGATATGAATGTTGTATTTATGTACCCACATCATTTGTGTAAGTCTTAATGTTTACACTATTAACTTATCAGAATAACTATGCAACAGTTAACTTGAGATGACTTTCCAATATAGCTCCAGCCATGCCCATTGTCTAAGCAGTCTGTCCTTGTACCCTGATATAAACTGGTAGAGCATGTGATCTGCCAGAAATTAGCCCTGTGTTGGATGTGGCAAATTAATGAGAGAATCCAGAATCAGGAAAACATCATAGTTAATCCTCCATAATTGGAAAATGTTCTTGGGTGGTGGGAATTGCGAACCTGGCTGCCCCAACTAACTCCAATAACATATCCAAGGTATTGCATGCTGTGGACATTTGTCACATGAAATGATGCTTAGCAGGATAGTTGAAGTTTCTGACTCACACTTTGCATATTGCAGAAATGTAGAAGTCACAAAACACTGTAGGATTTATTCCATCTTAGTTGAATGCTTCTCAAAACATTGCATACTGCTGAGAGTTAGTCTTCTAGATATACATTTCTGGAGAAACTACCACATCACACAAATGAAGTGACTTTGCAATAATTTATAGTTTATGGGGATTGGAACAACCACCAATCACATCAGAACAAGTAAAGAAAATGTGTAGCCTAGTACTAACAAATTATATTTTTTTTTTCTATTGCAGGTTCATCTACAATATATATTTTATTTTATGCTGTTTGTGTGAAATATTGTTTGTGTTAAGTCCATAATTAACTACCTGTACACCTAACGAAATATATAAGGAAGGCACACACTTTGGAGAAACACATTGCAAACATTCAAGACTTATGATGGACATGTGGGGAGATATTACTTAATAAAAAACAGAAATATCATCACAAGAAACTTGTTCTTTGTACACACCATGTTAATATTTTCTTTAGCACTAGAAACTTGTTCTTTGTACACACCATGTTAATATTTTCTTTAACACTAGAAACTTGTTCTTTGTACACACCATGTTAATATTTTCTTTAGCACTAGAAACTTGTTCTTTGTACACACCATGTTAGTATTTTCTTTACCACTAGAAACTTGTTCTTTGTACACACCATGTTAATATTTTCTTAAAAACTTGTTCTTTGTACACACCATGTTAATATTTTCTTTAGCACTAGAAACTTGTTCTTTGTACACACCATGTTAGTATTTTCTTTAGCACTAGAAACTTGTTCTTTGTACACACCATGTTAATATTTTCTTTAGCACTAGAAACTTGTTCTTTGTACACACCATGTTAGTATTTTCTTTACCACTAGAAACTTGTTCTTTGTACACACCATGTTAGTATTTTCTTTAGCACTAGAAACTTGTTCTTTGTACACACCATGTTAATATTTTCTTTACGACTAGAAACTTGTTCTTTGTACACACCATGTTAGTATTTTCTTTAGTTTTGGTTATATGTCCCAGAAATATTCAACAAGTATGTGCTTGAAATGTCTATATAAAATAAAATCCAATATAAGGCAATACTGCAGTGAAATGGAACAACAATGGTACTTGCATAAAACACAGGTTTTTGATTTTTCTCTTGAACACAACGGACTATCGCTAAGACTAAGGGGTTATGAGGTGTAAACAAGAAAACATACAAATGACAATACACAAGACATTTTCAACATTTCGAACAGTTAAGTCTTTCTCAAGAATATATAAAACAAACATTGAAAAACAATGAAAACAGTAAAACACTGCTACCACCACAGAGGCACTAGATACACTATTGACATGTAAACAATATGAAGTTAAAGGTGACAATGATGTATGTGAAACATGTAGTCATGGAAGCGGGTTTTGTTGAAAATTGGACAGGATATGATAACAGATATAACAAATTATTATCAAATACAACTATTATCCACCTTACTGATAAGTGCTTATGCTCAACTATTTTGAATTTGATGGGCACTTTTTAAAATCATATTAGTTGTGTTGCTACGGGCACTAAGATGGGACCCAGTTATGCATGTCTTTTCATGGGACATCTTGTACATCAGGTTTGGGATACTTATGAAGGTCCTTTTCCATTTCTATTTCATGTATTTGTTGATGATCGTATAGGTATTACTGACATGCCTGAGACAGAATTGTCTCGCTTTATCAACAATTTTAACCCTGCTATTCAGTTCACATTAAACATCTCTACTACTTCTGTCAACTTTCTTGACATTTTTGTCACTATTCGCCCACCTTACTTCAACACATCTACAAATCTACTGATGCACATGGTTTTCTGCTCTACGCTTCTTCTCATCCTCCTGCTTGTTGCAACTCTCTGCCATTCTCCAAACTCTCTGCCATTCTCCCAACTCTCTGCCATTCTCCCAACTCTCTGCCATTCTCCCAACTCTCTGCCATTCTCCCAACTCTCTGCCATTCTCCAAACTCTCTGCCATTCTCCAAACTCTCTGCCATTCTCCCAACTCTCTGCCATTCTCCCAACTCTCTGCCATTCTCCAAACTCTCTGCCATTCTCCCAACTCTCTGCCATTCTCCCAATTCTCTGGCATCTGCTTTATATGAAGACAACTGCTATATAAGAAGATAACATAGAAATAGCATGGCAAAAATTTAAAAACATCATTCTAGAATGCTTAACAAAACACTGTGGCACTAGATATACTGGAGAAATACCTAAGAAAAGAACAGCTTGGTGGAATAATTAAGTTAAAGAAGCAGTGAAAACTAAGAAGAAACAGTACAAGACATGGCTGAGCACATGAACAGAAAGCAACTATATAAGGTACAGATTAGCAAGACAAGATGCTGTAGAGTAATCAAGCAAGAAAAGGAAAAATCTTGGATCGTGTATGGAGAAAACTTAACAGACTCTGTCTTGAGTCCAGTAGATAGATCTATGGGCGCATCGCTCACTGACTCTGCGGTAAACTCTTATCCATCTATCATGTCTCTGGAGCACAAAAATTGATTCATCACTAAATCAAACCTGTCTCCAGTCTTCCCAACGGTCCATTGACGATGCTAGTTCACCCACTGCAGTCGGTTTTGGTGATGCCGGTCCATAAGAATAGAACTCCTGTAGGGTATTCTAGCCCAAAGACCTGCATCGTGCAGGCAGTTCCTGACCGCTTGATCTGAAATTTTACTAGCTGCTAACATTGAGTGGACTGTGGAGGATGCAGATGCAAATCGATTTCTGAGGTGATGCAGCCGTATGAAGTGGTCTTTGGCAGGAGTTTTGACTCTGGATCTTCCACTGCGCAGCCAGTCTGCCACTGAACCAGTTTGTTGAAATCACCGCCAAAGGCAGCTAATGGTGCTTCTAACCACATTAAATTGTCTGGCCATTACACCTTGTGATTGTCCAGTCTAGATACACAAATTGACATTTCAATCAAAAGGCCTTTATCAAGGTTACATACACATATACATCAAAAGCAATAGCAGGGACAACACAACTTTTTTACTACAAATCTGTGTTAGTACTCTCCACACTTTTTTACTACAAATCTGTGTTAGTACTCTCCACACTTTTTTACTACAAATCTGTGTTAGTACTCTCCACACTTTTTTACTACAAATCTGTGTTAGTACTCTCCACACTTTTTTACTACAAATCTGTGTTAGTACTCTCTACACTTTTATACTACAAATCTGTGTTAGTACTCTCCACACTTTTATACTAATAATCTGTGTTAGTACTCTCCACACTTTTTTACTACAAATCTGTGTTAGTACTCTCTACACTTTTATACTACAGATCTGTTTTAGTACTCTCTACGCTTTTATACTACAAATCTGTGTTAGTACTCTCCACACTTTTGTACTACAAATCTGTGTTAGTACTCTCCACACTTTTTTACTACAAATCTGTGTTAGTACTCTCCACACTTTTGTACTACAAATCTGTGTTAGTACTCTCCACACTTTTATACTACAAATCTGTGTTAGTACTCTCCACACTTTTTTACTGCAAATCTGTGTTAGTACTCTCTACATTTTTTTACTACAAATATGTGTTAGTGCATTTCCACACTTTTATACTACAAATCTGTGTTAGTACTCCACACATTTATACTAAAAATCTGTGTTAGTGCTCTCTAAAATTTTATACTGTAAATCTGTGTTAGTGCTCTCCATAATTTTCTACTCAATATCTGTGTTAGTGCTCTGTACAATTTTATACTGTAAATCTGTTTTATTGCTCACTACAATGTTTTGTTTATATAAAAGTGTTAAATGGTGTTGTATTTTCTTCTTTTTTTACAGATAAAAGTGTCAAATGGCGCTCTTTATCATGAAGTACAGGTATACAGTGAGGACAAAAACAGTACTGGACTTATGGGATCCTTTGATGGAAATGCAGCTAACGACTTCCTTTTTGGTAATGGAACACTAATAGCAGGAAATGCAAGTCAACAGAATGGACAAACTATCAATGAGTTTGCATTGTCATGTAAGCTGCAAGTTCATTTGACTAGAGGAATAGAACAGTTTCTAAGTTTTTGTACTCTGTTTTTTTTTTGGTATCACTTTTGATTTCATTCCTTCCAGGACGTAGACCTCTTCATGGAAGCTTATGAACTACTCAAGATTCAGAGAAAGTTGATCTGATGCAGTCAAGGATATGTTTAAACATTCTGTGATATTATTTACTGTCTTTGTCTACTTTTTGCCCTTTTCAACAACCTCACCTTCTATTATACTTTTTTTCCATCATGTTTTATCTCTTTAAATGACCAAAAAAATCTTAACTTTCTTAATGTTTTTATCATAATTTCTTTCACTGTCGACACAGTGACCACTGAAAATCATAGGAAAGAAATAAATATCACTTTAGAAGGATGAATCCTGATTAGCCAGAAAGACAATATAAATGATGAAAGACGAGGTGAAATTGCCCAATTTTTGTCAAAGGTGAAATCAAATATTTATAAACGTGAGACTATCTTTGTTATGAATTTTACTACCAGGTTAACGTGGGCAGTGCTAGCTATAAATCCAGAATCCGATATTTTCAAGGGTGGTCTACACCGTGGGTCAATGTCTTTGATCGCTAAGCAAAAATTGACAAAAAATATAAGAGATGACCGTTTGAGTGTTTCAAAGTAGAGTTTTTGTGACAGAAAATATTTTCTTTAGGTTGATACTCAGAACCACATTAACCAAAGAAAAAAGGTGGGGGATGTGGTGTATCCTTGTATATTCCCGGAAATAAAGCACTATATATATATATATATAAATTACATAGAAACACATACATACAGATATAATTTGTAATACTCATTGTGATACATTAAAACGTATTGTGAGAATTGAGGGAACCAAAAGAATAGACAGCTTACATATCTTTGCAGGTAACTTTTCCTTTTTCCAGTTGTGATTATATATTCAAAAGAAATATTATTAAAAAGGGTTAAATATCAGTTTTTATTTGAATAATACACATGGTTGTCAGCTCTATCAAAAGGTCTTTTTACAGATGATAGTATTTTGTTGTGTCTTAAGAAGGAGTATAAGGTATAATCTGTAGTGAAAGGTGGATGTTACCAGCAAGATCAATTCAATTTACAAAATATTCCACAGTATGCACAAGGAATCACATGGTGACTTGTGTCATTATATGTGCTATTGTGTGTTCTCAAATGCACAGGCTTTGATATATAACATTTATTCTTTGTGCTTTTTCCATTTCCAATATTTTTCATACATGATTCATGACATCTTCTTCAGATCAATTATGATATAGCCCTAGATGCTGTCTCCTTAACCGATATGAACGCATATGCATGCTGATCATTCCTGTGCTTCTCTGGTATAAAATTCACTCTTTATTCTGAATTGTTCTTGTGACATACGTAATATCCAATTCCTCCAACTACAGCCTAGACAGGATTTACTTTTACCGTATCGCAGTGATTGGTCCTGAATCTTGAAATGTTTAGCACTGTAAAAACTTTATATTGTTTACCATAATCTATCTATCTATAAACCAGTAACCTGTAAGGGAAATAGGGGTACAACATTTAATGCACACACAGTCCTCCAGCGATTTCTGTATGCAATGATGGAGACGAATGAGGAAACTTATCCTGTCCAGTCCTTGATGTTCTTTGTCCATGCTTTTATTTGTCCTCTGCTTCTTCCACCTTTGAATTTTCCCTGTAGTGTTGTTTTTGACATGAAATCATATTGACATACATGTTTACCAACCACCACTGTTTCATGTCTGATGATGATTATTATTTTTACAAAGTTTTTCTCTGCTTTCTCGTGATGTTTCCCTGCATTTTTCATAAATGACAACTCGTACAGATTTTCATAAATGACAACTAGTACAGATTTTCATAAATGACAACTAGTACAGATTTTCATAAATGACAACTAGTACAGACTTTCATAAATGACAACTAGTACAGATTTTCATAAATGACAACTAGTACAGATTTTCATAAATGACAACTAGTACAGATTTTCATAAATGACAACTAGTACAGATTTTCTGTATTGATACAGATTTACAGCAATGTGTATCCCACATGCATGTATTGATGGGGGTAGGGGGAAATTACCGGAGGGAGAAGGGGGTTTTCAGAAATTATTACTAATATTGAAGTTTTTTATAAAAATATGAATATGGACAGTTATGCTATTTTATGCTATTTTGATGATTCTGATGAAAGTATGCAGCAGAATCTGTTTTTAAATCTTGAAACAAAATTTATTTTGTTTAATTTTTGTATTCTTTTATAATAATTTTCTTTCAATGTTGTTTCCGTTACAGGGAGTCTGAATGCAACACAAAGTTTTATAGGTAATTTTCTTGCAGCAGATGCAAACAACCCACATCTGGAACCCGTTGCAACTACTGTTGATGATGTTATTTCTCAAATGTTTGGCTCTAATATAAGTGCTGCAAATGAGGTATGTTTTTGTTGTTCTTTCTTAACATGCGTAAAAAGTACTCTGTTTGTTCTTTGATTTTATTGTTATCTCTGGTTACAACAGAGATGAGATGATTGAGAAAAGCCACAGGAGTGACCAGAAGACACAGAATTAGAAAGAGGTCATAAGAGAAAGAGTGGGTGTCATATCAATAAATTTAATTGGAACTGGAATAATAAACTGTATAAATGTAAAAGGAACCACCAATTCTGTAATAACTATCAAGGCATCTCTCTACTGTCCATTGCTGGGAAGATATTTGCCAGAATCCTTTTGAACCATCTTACATCTCATCTTAATGATGGGTTATTATCCACAAGCCAATGTGGTTTCAGAAAAGAATGTGGACAACTGATATCGTCTTTGCTGAAAGGCAACTTTAAAAAAAAATGTCAAGGACACTGTGACCTGTACACTGCATTCATAGACTTAACACAAGTATTTGACACAGTATAGTTTTATTATAAGCATCCAGGTAGATTTTTTTTCCTGGGAAGCTAGTAAGAGGATGATCTCAGCAAAATGGTGGTAACCTTTAATCGTATCCTTAAGAATACCTCTGCAGCTAAGGGGTTAATAAATTTAGTGTTTTTTACCACTTCCACAGAATGTAGATGTCTGTATCCATATCGCTGTAGGCCAGCCATATGAGAGAACTGGTTCCCATTCTACACACAAGTCACAAACCTCAAAGCTAACCTCAGTTAAAGGTAAATACAAATAAGGTAAATAGGTTACTAGAAAACTATCAATATAAAATAAGAAAATATAAAAAATAACAATAAAACAAAGAACAAATACAATTGTCAACGTGTCGGTCCAATTGGGACCTTTATCAAGACAACAAAAACAGTTAAAAACACAAACCATAATGAATATAAACAAAATGGATTTCTCCCACCAGGAAATCAACACCCAGCAACAACAGAAATCCATTTTGTTTATATTCGTTATGGTTTTGTGTTTTTAGCTGTTTTTGTTGTCTTGATAAAGGTCCCAATTGGACCGACACGTTGACAATTGTATTTGTTCTTAGTTTTATTGTTATTTTCTGTATTTTATTATTTTATATTGACAGTTTTCTAGTAACCTATTTACCTTATTTGTATTTACCTCTATTTGTCTGGTTACTGCGGCACTTCCTTTTTGTCTGACATCCTCCGATATTTGATTTATTTATAACCTCAGTTAAACTTGCTTGATCTTTTTTTAATGCTTTCTGCTACACTATTGACATAATCCACAGACATCCACATGGATATTTTTCGTGACTGAGATTAAGATGCTGAGTAATGTATTATCACAATTTTTGTGTGAGCGACTTATGGATGCTTATTAGCATTTGCACGTAACAACTAGAGCTGTCAAGACTCTAATACTTCTGCATGTTCATGAACAATGAGCTAAAATAGAGATAATCTGGTCAAGACTTGGAAAATGAAGAGGAAAGACAACCTAATACTTAATAATGGCATGTTCAAGTCAGATTTTTAAATCAGAAGATGCAGATGTAGAAGCTAATCTTTAAACCAAACACAATATTCAGAGAACATTCTACTTGCTAATTGGCAGTTGTTAGAAAGGACCAAAAATGAAGAATAAAACATGTTTCCAATTATATTTTATTGGAGATATTTAAATCCAAACTGGCCATGTGTTTATGTTTATTTTTTGCTTTACAATTTAGGCCAAAGCTATTTGTGGAGATCACCTATTCTGTCTTCAAGATTATTTCTTCAATAGAAATCGTACTACAGCACAAAATACTTTAGGAGTAGAGGATGACCTCTCTCTCCAACAAAATTACTGTAAGTGCTTATTCCTCATAAGATGTTTTAAACAGATTACTCCTTTAGCAAGCTGTGTTTATAAATCAAAAAACTTCCCCCTGCCACTGAATTCTTTTTTGAGAATTTGTGTTATTGATTGTGGCTGTTTTAAAAATTCAATAACTTTTTTGTTGTTAGAGATAATTAATTAATATTTGTACATATAAATAACGAATTAAATACTGCATATATTGGTGTAATTTTTTTATGTGTGTGTGGGATACCAGATGTATTAGAAAGTAGTAAAGATGATTTTTCACCAAAAAATAAAGAAATTATAACAGATAAAAGGAAAAACAATTATTAAAAAATTACTTATCTATGGTTTTAATATTTTCTGAAGTGGGAACCCTGTAAAATAAACCTAATTCAAATAGTATTTATGTGGTTTCATTGTCAAATCAGCATAATGTCATTGGTAAGAATGAATGAACCTCATAGATTTGCCATAAATCGTTATCTGAAAGATAGACCTAATCATTTTTTATCGCTCAAACACAGTCGATATTCACCATCTAAATCATTAAAGCAGCGTGATCAATACTATATTCTATTCTAAAAATCAACTTACCCCTCAAAACACATCTAACATACTAACGTTATCAATTAGGCCTATATGTCCAACAATTTCATCGAAGTCGCTACACCAATCATGGCTATATGCTGAAGGGACATGCAAATTTTCAACTTTCCATCTTTCAAAATGTCCATATCCATGCTTCCGAAAAACTCAGTATCACTAAAATTACCTCTATCTAAAGTGGAAATGAATAGGCTTCATCTGCGCATGTCCCAGTTTATGTGCATTACCAAATATGGCTGTGCTACGTAATATAAACACGCCTTCTTTATAGGTAGCCCCAGACACCTTTTGTCAAAACTAAGCTAGTACTGGAGAGGATCCGTACCACCCTTAGCTTGCTAAAGGTTAAGAATAATGTTTTTATTTTCTCTCTTTAAAAAAATTATTATTACATTTTTATTGGTGCTTCTCTACCTTCAAATTATTTCTTCTTTTACACTTTCGCTGCCGCATATTTTCCAGCGATGTATTTCTCAATACCACAACATTTTGGTACAGGCAGATCAAACATGATCTGCAGTGGTCAACCCATGCCCAACTTGTTCAAGAATATTCACGTCCAGCATAGTTTTTATAAGTCATCTGTGAACTCATAGTTAAGGACATAGGAAATAACTAAATAAGGAAATAACTAAAAAAAAAATTAGGAAAAAATTTAATTCGTGATTAGAAACTAGTTTCACTGCACATGGGGCATTCTCATAAGTGCTGCACCCTCTGTACCAGTAGCCATCTCAGTGTATACAGACTCAGAGTCCCGGTCAGGTGTTGTTGCGTAATCTTTGAGGCCTTCCAAAAGATTTACTTTTCCTACCCTCCCTTCTAGATACTCCCATTTCAAACATTCTCTGTAAGTACATTTTCAGCCTCATTGACATCATCTTCATCTTGAAATGAATTTATTCCTGCCTTCATTAAGTCTGCTTTATCTCTTCTCAGCATTGTGCCGTCTATCACCCCATTTCCTGCCAATAAGTCAGCTCTCTCATTTCCTCTGACCCCCCCCCAGCATGACCAAGGCAGTATATCCATGTAATGCTCTGGGCAATTGAGATGAGCAACATATCCCCTTATCCATGTTCAATTCACAGGTCATAGATGCAAGTCTGTCTGCTATTATCTCAAACACCCACATGTCCAGGGCATATAGATCAATGTGATACCCAAGAGGTAGGAAACAACTATAGATGCCATTCTTTTATATTGTCACCAAACATTTTGAATCTTTAAAAGCTTTGGCTGAGAATCATATAAAATAACTACCTTATTGAAGTATGATGCTAATAAAGGTAAAGGTATGTCTCATGGCAGCAACCTGCCACCGGGAAGATGAAGATAACTCTTCATGCACTAAGCCACAGAAACTATTAGGTGAAGTAGCCAGTTCTCTTGATGCTACTAGTAACAAATAAATAAAAAAAAGTACACATAACAGCTAAAACAACTTTAATATAGGACAGACAGACAAATATTTCAGAACATGCCTTGATCACATACAAAATATACCACAAAAGACGGATGTGTCAGACCATTGGCATAAATAATACAGTTACACGGCGCATTTCCATTTTCTGGACTACATCCTGCTGGAAATCTAGTAGTCCAAGGAATGACAAGAACAATCTCTCTGCTACAAGAAAAATCCAGCGGGAGTTTGAGAATGAACATTAAAGAAACAGAAGAAGGAAACACAGTATACAGGCTGTATGCAAACAGTGCTATAGGTGCTACATCTAGACTGATATTGATAAAGTAAGTATGGCTTGAGTGTGATTGAAGGCCTATGACAAAGTAAGTATGGCTTGAGTGTGATTGAAGGCCTATGACAAAGTAAGTATGGCTTGAGTGTGATTGAAGGCCTATGACAAAGTAAGTATGGCTTGAGTGTGATTGAATGTCTATGAGACAGAGTGAGGTGTACTTAACCAATGAGCCTTTTGAACCATCAGCACGTATAACATTAAATATCTGCTGATACTGTGTAAATATCTGTTGCCACAGCAACAAATAGGTGGGGTGGCCATTTCCCTTCCTTGCTATATTTATCTTTCCCAACTTGAGTATTAGGTACTCATTTACAGCTGGGTCGGCTAGAAGAGCAGCCATGACAGGTGATAAATCACATCCCAGATTGTTTTTTAAATCCTGACATGGTTTCGAACCTAGCAAGCTGTAACCCGTAGATATTAAACAAGCTCGCTATCAACTAGGCTACCATGCTTCTCTGAAGGAAAACATTTGCCCTATTCTTTGCACACTGAACTAGATGACCTGGCCCATATGCCACATGTGCACTAGAAAATAAATTGGTGGTAGATACTGTCTAATCTTTCTGGTATATGAAAGTAGAATAATATCAGTCACATTCTCCCAGTCCTCATGGACTTAACCATTCCCAGATGTGATGAATATCTAAACCCTAAACAAGGAAATCTTTAACATCTCTGACAGTAAACCTTCTATCCTTTTAAAGGGTAAACTCCCTTTCAGGGTTTTTATAGATACCCAGCATACTAAGCAGTGGTCAAGTTTGTGTTAACCAAGAGATCACAACGATAGTCCTGAAAATAGTCCTTGAGGTGATCTGATATAAACAATATACATAGAAAGTTGGAGATCTGTTACTGTGAGCTATCCTTGTATGGATGGAGTACAATCTTAATTGATCATAATTGTTTGGTTTTAGCGAGCAAAGTTCCCAAGTTTGACAACACGGAGACCACATTTGCTATTGATGTGTCAACCCCAGGGACCTTGACATTGCATGCTACAAACACAACTGCAGCAAGTTTTTCTTTTGATGGTGATTACAACAACAGCGTAGGGATTAATCTAGGTGAGTTTACAACACTGTAGGCATTAATCTTGTTGAGTTTACAACAGTTTAGGCATTAACTTGGTGAGTTTACAACAGTGTAGGCATTAATCTTGGTGAGTTTACAACAGTGTAGGCATTAACTTGGTGAGTTTACAACAGTGTAGGCATTAAACTTGGTGAGTTTACAACAGTGTAGGCATTAATATTGATGAGTTTACAACAGTGTAGGCATTAACCTTGGTGAGTTTACAACAACAATGTAGGCATTAACCTTGGTGAGTTTACAACAACAATGTAGGCATTAACCTTGGTGAGTTTACAACAACAATGTAGGCATTAACCTTGGTGAGTTTACAACAACAATGTAGGCATTAACCTTGGTGAGTTTCACAAATATTTGACATGACTAACAATTTGATACAAAATTTTGATATGTTTTTACACATCTATTTTAATGTGTAAAATGTGTTCGGTCATGCATTATTGCAGAAGAATGACAGAGGAGCAAGGAATAGCAATGCTGTTATCTGCCAGACATGTCATAAGAAGCAACTAAGGAGGTTTTGGGGATGGAGTTGGCTGTCCCGTCCCATAATAATATATATAATAGCAGTGTTCTGTCATTCTCTCCTGACCAGGGCAGTATATCCATGTAATGCTCTAGACAATTGAGTTGTTCAGTAAGTCCCACCATTCTTTTCTCAGCATGTACTTTTCTATCTTGCGCAGCACGCTTTGAGAGTCTGTGAGTATTACCAAGTGTGTTGATGTATCAGTTATCAATCAATTAAGAGCTGCTGTAACTCCCTCTATCTCCATCCTCATGCTCAATGTGACAGTGGAATATACTGAAGATTTCTCAACCAACTTCATGCCGTTTCTGTAGGCAACAAAACCCCAACCGCTTTTATGTGTGTTTCTGCTAACAGAGCCATCTGAGTATATAATTATGTCTTGTGGTTTTGAGTGTAGCTGGGCAAGTTCACTGCAACCTGGGCCCTGACATCCGTCCATTTTCGACACGCTTTATCTAGCTGTATTATTACTTTAGTCAGTAATTTATTCTCAGTGTCTACCTCCACCCATTCACTGCCCTTTCCTATTTCTTCAAATTCACATACTTTTCGCAGTGTGTCTTCAGCCTCTGCCATCCATGATCTGCCATGCTTGATTTGTTTTCTCTTTGACTCATCTAGACAATGTTGTAATGGGTTGTGGTTGTAAACATCAAATGTTGCTGGTGAAGTGCAATACAGGCAGTACTGTTAAAACAGGCTGTGAGACATGGGTGGTCTACCTGCGATAAGACTATTAACATCCAACATTTAATGGAATTGATAAAACATTGAATGTATCTGTTACCACTGCAAATTGTGGATGTGTTAGACTTTAACACATATAAAATTAACAAATAATTTCTTTTTCTATTATGAATAAACTTCTCATTAATGAATAGTTTCTGTTCAATGTACAATTGACATCTCAATGTACAATGATCTTCACATTTAGTCCTTGTCATTGGCAGGCCACTGACATCGACATTTTGTAGACTATGAATCTTGTCATTTTCAGTTTGTCAACATAAATACCTGTTAATACTGCATTCTTTCTATTAGCAAGTTACAAATAGGTTGTTTGTAGCTTGTGTGATAAAGGTCTCATGACCTTGATGTTGCCAAATCAAGCGATGGGCGAGTTTTTTAATTTATGCTGTGACCTGCGACAGAAAAATCCAGTCCTTACCGAGAGTCGAACCCTAGACCTCACAAATGTGAGACTAGGATTCTAACCTCTCGTGCTTCATACTTTACAATTGTCAGTCAACATTACATAATAACTTATTAACATCCTGACTTCCATAAATTCAAATGAAACATTCCTATTTGCAGCACTTCTTTTCAAGAATATGAATCAGTTTTGCCAAACTTGTATACTTTTTTGTGTGTGATTTGATCAGATTTTCTTCACATAAATAATTACGTTTACGTCCTGAATTGTAGAAACTAATTGTTATTGTTATTCAAAATAATTACATCTAGACCTCCATGAGGTTTATTAACTACTCAGGCATTTGGGAAATGCCAACTTCTCACTAAAACACACAAATACTTAATTAATTTACAATTACCTTCTCATTCATTGGTTACTCATTCTTGATTTTGCTTCCTCAGTGGGCAACACATTCACTTGGAATATCACAGCATATTTGGAAAAACTCCGAAATTTGACTTACCCAGGCAAACTGACGTTTTATGTGACAGATGCCAACAAGTTGTCTGCAGAATATTCTCCTACTATCATCTTGTGCTTGTGTAACCAGTCACAGCAGTGTCAAACATCTGTTCCTGATGGCAGTAATGGAAACAAAATAGATTACTTCTTGAATAATGATAGATCTGAGACAGGTCTGTAATCTTCTATAATGTTTTTTTATTTTGTTGAAATGCATCAATGTCGCTATTCTTTCAACTTTCTTCTTAGTAACTTTTCTAATTGTTGCAAAGAACTATTAGTAACATTGTTGCAAAGAACTATTAGTAACATTGTTGCAAGGAACTATTAGTAACATTGTTGCAAGGAACTATTAGTAACATTGTTGCAAGGAACTATTAGTAACATTGTTGCAAGGAACTATTAGTAACATTGTTGCAAGGAACTATTAGTAACATTGTTGCAAGGAACTATTAGTAACATTGTTGCAAGGAACTATTAGTAACATTGTTGCAAGGAACTATTAGTAACATTGTTAAATATTGGTATTGAAAAATTTTATGGCAGCAAATGGTATTTGAACCAAGTCTGTTCAGTTTGCACCTACAAGCCTAACAATTTTTTCCTGTATTCGACCACATCACATTTCTAAAAACGATTTCATCAGGTTTATTGCTACAAGGACCTGTTAGGTCTACTTGTAAACAAAAACGTTACTTCAGATAAGACATGGGTACTTAAACAAGTTTCAGATGAGACATAGGTGCTTAAACAAGTTTCAGATGAGACATGGGTGCTTAAACAAGTTAGAGATAAGACATGGGTACTTAAACAAGTTTCAGATGAGACATGGGTGCTTAAACAAGTTTCAGATGAGACATGGGTGCTTAAACAAGTTTCAGATGAGACATGGGTGCTTAAACAAGCTTCAGATGAACAATGAATAATATAATATGGAAACATCAAGGGTTTATTATTATAGAAAAAGATCATATGGTAGTTCTTCTTCTTCTTTCTGTCACTTGAAACATGTCTATATCTGTAATTCTGTCTCCTGAATAAAACTCACTGTCTTTTGTAGTTCATACAGTGTCCCATAGAGCTTTGATTCCAGTGTTGTTTCCTATGGCCAATATGTCTGCCTCAGCGTTTCATACTCAGAACAATCTTGAAGTATATGCTTGGTACTCTGTGCTGCCTGTCCACATGTACACATGGCCATGTTGCCAATCTTGAACTTTGTGTACATGTGACTGCAAAGTCGGTTGTGTCCCGTTCTGAGGCATAGAATTACAACTTATCTGATCTGTTCATAATGTGATAGTCATTTTTGGTATTTTTGGCTTTCTTATTGACTTGATCATCTGTTTTTTTCTGATGGTAGGTGATTGGTACATCTGGTTGATCTTCAGGAGCACCTTCCTTAGCCAGTTGGTCTATTTTTTCATTTATAAGGTAGTAAATATTGGTAGCATATTCTCTTCAGGATGAAGATCAACTCAGTATTTCTTAGTTGTATTAATTTTTTTAAGTAATATAAATCAGTAGTCATTAGGTAATCATTCAGTAGGTTTTCATGTATAGTCTAAATGTACAATTACCTGTTGCAGAGTTTGAACCTGGAACATTGGCCATCAAAGACACACTCTGTACATCTCCACCACAGAGCTGGATGTAATATTGTTAAAATATATAAATAAATATGTATAGTTAGTTAATTAATCTGTCAGTTATTTCAGTTGTCATATCATCATCATCACACACAAGACACTAAAATATGTACTCCAATTTCCCCCTTGAGTCTATTCACAATTATATGATGACTGACAGTTTCAGATATTTGTTCTTCTAAATCTACAATGATGCTTATTTGTTGGTGATGCCATAATCAATACTGCAATCAATATCACAATTTTATTTATCATTATTGCAACATAAATCACTATTACAATCAACAGTAATAGGTACATTCAATCATAACCTATCTACTACCTCATTTCTGTGAACACCAGCATTTCATGGGTAGTAAATCCATGTAACATCCAGAATGTTGGAACAGGCTACAGAGGCCATTCACTCATGCTGACACTCATATTGACTTAATTGGTCCTGATTACCCTAAAAAATTCTTGAGTCTAACGGGAATTGAACCAGTCCGTCCAACGGCACCACATCGCCTAGCAACATTCATACACAAGATTTTCTGTATTTGACTAACCACATCTCCAAGAAAAGATGCGATTGTGACAGGACTTTCAAACTGTGCACTCAAGTCACTGAGAATGGACCAATTGAGACAAGGACTATTACAACAACAACAAACATCCTGTACAGGTATTGAAGTATTCTCAGTAACAACAAACATATAACATCCGTATTAGTTCTACAAGACCCGATAGGTCTTCTTGTAAACATGGATAACATATATAGACAGTACAATTTTTCTTCAAATAATTGCTTATACTTATAAATTCAAGAAGGAAGCCAGAGGATAAATTAAAAATATGGATGTTTTATGTTTGTTGTTACTGAGGATACTTCAATACCTGTATGGGATGTTTATTTTTGTTGTAATAGTCCTTGTCTCGATTGGTCCGTTCTCAGTGACTTGAGTGTACAGTTTGAAAGTCTTGACAAAATTGCATCTTTTCTTGGAGATGCAGTTAGTCAAGTACGGAAAATAGTTATTTTAGTTATATGACCCATTAGACTTATTGTTCTATATTCTGTACAGTCCACAGCCCTGTTCTCCTTAGGTAGTGGTATGAATATTGATTATGTTAGGTCTTTATGTATGTGGCCTGTTTCATAGGCCTATATGTCATTGCAAAGTTCTGTGAAAGTATCCACACCAAATTCATTTAGAGTTTTCAGCTTCGGCAAACAACATCAAAGAAGGTATGAAATGGTTTTCAACAACAAGCAAGACTTATACACATAGTCAAGCAAAATGAATTAAACAGGTTACTAAAAAACTTACCTTGCCTATTAATAAAAATATATAAAAAAGTATATATAAAAAAACATACAATAAAACTAAACAGGATAATTCTCCACGTATCGGCTCAAATTGAACCTTTTTCAAGAGACAAACAACAGAAAACAACACAATAAAAACAAAATAGATGACTAGATTTCATCAAGCCCCGTCTCCATAATGCAGGGATGGCAACGCATCTAGTAAAAGAGAAAATGCGTGCATTCATTATAAACAAACCGAATAGGCAAGGTAAGTGTTTTAGTAACCTGTTTAATTCATTTTGCTTGACTATTTGTTCATTAGGTTACTGCGGCACCATCCACTTTGTCGGACACCCTCTGATTATTTGGTTATTTATATAAGACTTATACACAGTAGCACCCCTTTGCACAAACTGGAGAGCACTAGTTTCTGCCCTATGTACCATATTCAGCTCTGAAAGAACATAGATAGATAGACAGACTGATTGATTGAGTGACTGATTGAGTGACCGACTGATGGATTTATTGAATGAATTGGATCTGGATTTAGATTATAGAAAGAATCACTACAATCATCTATTTTTTTGTGCAGGAAATGTTAACAGTCAACTCTGCAAATGTGATGGCGCAATTGGGGGCAAATTTTGTGAGGAAACTTTAGATCTCTGTAATGACTGCTACATCAAAAACACATCAGCTTGTGATATGTCCGACACAGATGACTACTGTCCTCCTTGTCCTGAAGGATTTGATGGAGATGGAGGAATAAATTGTCGAGGTAGGTTGAGAAAACATCTCTTGTCATCTGTATCTTGTTAGTTAACATCTCTTGTCATCTGTATCTTGTTAGTTAACATCTCTTGTCATCTGTATCTTGTTAGTTAACATCTCTTGTCATCTGTATCTTGTTAGTTAACATCTCTTGTCATCTGTATCTTGTTAGTTAACATCTCTTGTCATCTGTATCTTGTTAGTTAACATCTCTTGTCATCTGTATCTTGTTAGTTAACATCTCTTGTCATCTGTATCTTGTTAGTTAACATCTCTTGTCATCTGTATCTTGTTAGTTAACATCTCTTGCCATCTGTATCTTGTTAGTTAACATCTCTTGTCATCTGTATCTTGTTAGTTAACATCTCTTGTCATCTGTATCTTGTTAGTTAACATCTCTTGTCATCTGTATCTTGTTAGTTAACATCTCTTGCCATCTGTATCTTGTTAGTTAACATCTCTTGTCATCTGTATCTTGTTAGTTAACATCTCTTGTCATCTGTATCTTGTTAGTTAACATCTCTTGTCATCTGTATCTTGTTAGTTAACATCTCTTGTCATCTGTATCTTGTTAGTTAACATCTCTTGTCATCTGTATCTTGTTAGTTAACATCTCTTGTCATCTGTATCTTGTTAGTTAACATCTCTTGTCATCTTATCTTGTTAGTTAACATCTCTTGTCATCTGTATCTTGTTAGTTAACATCTCTTGTCATCTGTATCTTGTTAGTTGTGCTAATATTTCTCTGTGTTCAGATCTGTGGTCCTGCCATAGAATCTGTTTAGAAAAGTAGCTGCATTATATCATTATCTGTTAGACTGTTGAATTGAAATTTTTATATTACAGGTTGACTATAATGAATCAAACATTTTCTTTCTGTTGTCATGTCGGTATACATTTTTCTTTGTTGAGAGGGACAGAGTACATGTGGCTTAAAACAAGTAATGTTAAACCATAGCATTTATTAATGCTGTAGGGGTGTGAGTTGTTAGTGATAATTATATGAGGGTGGTAGCCATCTCCTCTCCTTCGCAGTCTTTACTTCCCGGATTAATCAGGTACCCAATAGAAATAGAAGCAGTGACAGCAGCTCTCACTTGGCTGGCGATGCAGCTACCAACAGACTCAGTGATTCTAATGGACTCTCAAAGTATGCTGTGCAAGATAGAAAAGTGTATGATCTGAACTGAATGGGTCACTCTTCTCAACAATGTGCAGAGCATTACATGGATCTACTGTCCAGGTCATGCTGGGGTCAGGGGAAATGAAAGAGCCAATGTGTTGGGTGGTAAAGCTTTAGTAAGCAGCACTAGTTAGAAGAGACAGGATTGAATTGATTAGAGCAGTCATGGACACCCTACGAGAAGATGGGGTGTTCCCTTTGGGGTCATTTTCCACTATGACATACCAGGCAATGTAAAGGCAGATATGCTAGAAAAAGATGGAACAACACGGAAACAAAAAGTCTAAAAAATCACCTACCAGGAAAAGAGGACCCTCATCCAAGCTGTTAGGAAAATTGACCACTCAAAAGATAACTATCACTATATCGACAGAGCTGAGCAGGTTATCATCTTCTCAAACAGGACAGGACACGACAGACTAAACAGCCATTTAGATAGACTAAGACTGGTTCCATTACATCTGTGTCCATGTCGATAGGCAGCACAGACCGCATAACTTATCTTGCAAGACTACATTACACAAAATCAGTTGAAGAAGGAGCACTGCCCCACAGAAATGGACATCCACAAAAGCAATATTGGAGCCTTGAGGAGTTTTCAAATACAGCAGCATATATCAAGAAAATTGAACTTGTGTAGACATTTTAAACTGTATGGAAGCCTTGATGAACTTTTAAATACAGCAGCATTTATCAATAAAACTGGACTTGCTGTGTATGCATGTGAGTGTGAAGAAGAGGACTTGCAGTCATCTTCCTGGCAATATATACCTTCTTTACTGATGAGTAAATTATTTGTATTATGACTATGCCACACATTTGTTTAACAGACAATATTTTGGTTATGTTAGGTCCAGTTCCTTTTATGTTATGTTTGTTGTTCATTTTCAGACATAAATGAGTGTGCAAATAATAATGGTGGTTGTGATCAGATTTGCAACAATAACAATGGAAGCTACACTTGTAGTTGTCGAGAAGGATTCATCATGGATGGAAACAATTGCAAAGGTATTCATTTCTTTATTTACATTAGATGAAATCAGGAGCTATGTAGCTATGTTCAATTTACAGTTTGATATAACCAGTTCTACATTGAAACTAACAAGTGTGAGGGTAGGTGGGGGTAAAGATCTGCATGGGGCAAAGATCTGCAGTAGGTTTATATGAAATCTATGGTTTTCCTGATACCACACATGACTACGTCAGGCAAACATTTCAATCTCTCACAGAACAAAGTTTAATAGTTGAAGGACAAGTTGATTTTTTATCAAAAGGAAAAATATTTTTTTGCTATGTTACATCAAATTTTTTTTTCAACTTCTCACTCTCTGTCTGCTGTTGTCAATAATATTTTTTTATTTTTAAAATGTTTTCACTGAACCATATGTTGTGTTGTTAAGTTCTTAAGCACATTATCTTATCATGCTGTTCTGTTTTTTTCATTGGAATTTATAATAATTGCTGACAATTTGATTTGGGGTAAACATTCATATGTTAGTGATGCAAAGGCCATAAATGTTCAAAATGTATAAGGATCATTTTTCAGTTTGACTGATGTCATGAAGAAATTACTGATGCTGATTCTAAACTGGGAGAAACCTGGCTAGAATATGGCTAGAATGATCATCTAATATTACAAACTAGGAGAGGCTGATATAAATGATTATCAATCAATCAATCAATACACCCGTAACCCTTCAGAGTCATAGGGATACCACATTGATGTTTCAGCACACAGAGTCCTCCAGCGAATTCTATCCTCAGCGATGCGGATGAGTGTGGAAATATCTTGTCCTGTCCATTCCTTGATGTTGTCTGTACATACCTTTATTTGCACACCTCTGCTTCTTCTCCCTTTCAACAGTTCCCTGCAGTATTGTTTTTGACAAGGAATCGTGCCTGCATACATGTCCGAACCATGCTAGTTTTCGTCGTTTCACTATTGAAAGAAATGGTTCCTGAACACATCTCTACTTCATTTCTTACGTACACATTGGTCTTATGTTCCCTATAGGAAATTCGTAGAATTCATCTATAGTATTTGTACTCGAAAGCCTGTAATCTTCTCTCCATGTCTGCAGTGAGTGTCCAACTCTCACAACCATACAGCACAACAGAGAGCACAAGCTATTATAAAATGATTACAGTAATCATCTAATGTTACAAACTGGGAGAGACTGATATATATATGAATATAAGGAACATCTAATGTTACAAAATGGGAGAGACTGATATATACGAATATAAGGAACATCTAATGTTACAAACTGGGAGAGACTGATATATATATGAATATAAGGAACATCCAATGTTACAAAGATATAGGACCTAATTATCTTTAAAATGTAACTTACTATTTTTATTCTAACAGTTTTTTTTTCCAGATTAAAGTCACATAGGTTTAATTTTTTTATAATTTTCAGTTTTATAATGTAGCTATGTAAAGATAAGCAGTAAATCAATTATTTGACAAATTTTTGTCAATCCACCCCTTGATTTTATAATGTTTTGTATCACTTTTTCTTCTGTGGATCTGTGCTCCATCAAATAGGCAAAATTTGCATTTACATAAGTTCATAAACTCATTCTATTATCTACATGTAAATCTTATGTGCTCAATACACTCACTAATGTAAGATTGACAGAAAAGTTTTACATTGATGGAAGTTTGTTGTCTTATAACCAAGATATAACTATGAGTCAAAATACTCTAAAAATGAAAAATGTGGATCTTTGCCTATATTAAAACCAGCTGAAAATGAATTCTAATGAAATAAATAAAACTAACATCAGATGAAATCAAGTGCTGTATTCTTCTTCTGCGTTCAGCATGTGGTCATGCTATACCGTCAGACCTGTCGTCAAGACGAAGTCCACTGTCTTCTCCAGGTCAGAGCGCCTGCCCCATAGCTTTTGCCTCAAGTCTGTATCCTCTGGCCAGGTCTGCTGTCTCTGCTCTTTGTATGTTGGGCAGTCCTGAAGTATGTGTTCTGGAGTCTGGGTTCTGGATCCACATGGACATTCATCTGTGTATGAGATCCTTAATCGATAAAGGTGACCCAACAGTCTGCAGTGGTCTGTTCTAAGGCGAAATATTGTGGTCTGTTGATATCTCTGGGGGAGATGTATTGCATCATGTTCGTATTCCCCTTCCATTTCTTTCTTCCACTATGCTGTGTATCTGATGCGGATTATTGTTTTTACTTCTCCGTAAGACAGTAGGTGTCTGTGTTGCTCCATTTCACTTCCTGCCTTTGACAGAGCATCCACTTTCTCATTTCCCATGATTCCACAGTGTGATGGTATCCACTGAAGGGCAATAGCTGTTGATTTTTGGATCTATCTTCTGTCTGATGTTGTACAGAAGGCTTTCGTTTCTGTTGCTCTGGATTGATTCCAGTAGGGATCTGAAATCTGTGAATATGGATGGAGTGCAACTGCTTCTGCTCTAAAATTAGAGGAGTATTTCCCGGTTGGAAAAGCTTTTGATATTGTCTTCCCATCTTTGAGTCTTATAAAAATTCCACCTCGTCCATTCCTTACTGCTCCTTCTGCCGATCCATCTGTGTAGACATGTGTCCAATCCTTGGGATTGTATTTTTTTTCTATCATCTCCAGTTTCAATGCTTTTAGTTGAGGTGGAGTTTGGTATTCCTTATTAATTATTCCAGGAACCTGTGTTATTATGGAGACATTCTGGAGACTATTGTCTGGCTCTTCAAAGTCCGTTAGTGTTTCAATTTCATTTGGGAGGTTTTTGAGGATTTTTTTATGTTGTTCATGGATATCTTTAGAGATGTGACAGAAGCTGGTTCTCTTCAACCTGCTTGTGGTTGATCTAGAAATTTGCGCTTACATCGGATGGTTTGGCATGCGCTTAATATTTTCCCTTTGAACAAGCACTCTTTCTTCTCTTCTGTCATCCAGTGGGCGGATGTTTACATGTTTTTCCATTGCATGGATTGGAGTGGTTTACATCCCTCCAGAGATAAGTCGAAGTCCTGCATTTTGTACTTTAGATAGGCGATCAGTATTTGTTTTTGATGCTGATGTCCAGGCTGTCATTCCATATTCTACTACAGGTCTGACTGTACCCATGTAGACTTTTCTGAGAATATTTCCATTTGCTCCCCAGCTTGCTCCTGCAAGTTTCTTCATCAAGGATAGACTCCTGGTTGCTTTTTGCTCTGTGATTATTAGGTGTGGTTTCCAGGTGAGTCGCTTGTCTAGTGTGACCCCTAGATATGTAGGGTTCTCCACATGTGCTAGCTCACTTCCATTTATTTTAAGATTTGCTTTTTTTTGTGGTGATTTGAAAGTGAGAAGATGGTTGTCACCATTTTGGAGAGGTTGATCTGGACTCCCCAGTCAGATGCCCATTCACTTAAGGTGTCAAGTGCTGTCTGCATTCTGTTTTTTGCAGTGGATAGGTTTCCTGCCGCACTCCAGTCAGCAAAGTCATCTGCATGAAGAGCCTTTGAAATATGATGTGACAGTTTCTCTCCCATATCATTGATGAATACTAGGAAGAGGGTAGGAGAGATCACTCCTCCTTGAGGTACTCCTTGTTGGAGAGTAACACGTTTGCTTAGTTTACCATCTACTTTTAAAGTGCTGTATTAAAAACTAGCAGTTGATGAAATTTACTGCAACATGGTATTACAACAACAAATGCAACACAACTGGCATTAGAAAGAAGACAAAGGTTACCCACAATGCTTTGCAGCATTTGTGGCTAGGACAAAACAAGACAAGTAGATAAAATCAAGTAATATATTAAAATTAACAGCAAATGAAATCAAATCAATATTAAAACTTAACAGTAGATAAAATCATGTGATAGTATTGTGTCAACTAGTATGGATTTGCCATATTGATACAGATTTCGGGCCCAAAAACAACCCAAAAAATCCCTCAAAAATATTATTATTTTGTTTTCAATTTCTTGTTTAAGAAAAGCTCTATTGTATATCCACAGGTGGATGATGATAAGAATATCCAAACTTGCTGTTAAGTACAGGGGTGGTGACTGGGGGCTTTAGCCGTCTTATCCAAGGCCAGATGTGTCGCATTGGCTGCATTTAATCTGTATTTGTTCAGTATTGTCTAGATGTTATCTATCGATCGTGTTCTAGGTCTTCCTCTGGCCTTGTATCCTGATCTTCTTATGTTCTTGTTGGTAGATGGTTACAAAAATGTCATTTGGTGTTGAATTTCCTAGCAATTATTACTAATGGGAACATTTTTATCTCTCACAAACATGTATTGATGGGAAGACAAGAAAATTTTCTGGGAGGTTGTTTTTTTTGGTGGTGCTAAATACTGACATTTTTATTGAAATAGGAAATCAATTGTTAAAATTGATGATGTTCCTCCTTCGCAAGCGAAGATGAGCATGGCATAAAAAACATTAAATGCGATGAAAAAAAATAATTTAATTGGTAATTAACTAATTTGGTTTGTGAGTTTGTAGATGCCTGATGAGTCTGATTTGTGCATGGAAAGTTCTATTGCAGTGCATGCAGGAGTGCTGAAGGTTAGGGGTAGAAGAGTTTTCAGATTTGTCCTTTCGCTTCTTGCGCTTGTGGATTGCCCGCAGTGTTCTTTCTTTTTCAAATTTCATGATGCCACCAGTGATCTGGGTGTGCCAGGCTGAGTGATCAAGTGCTGTAGTCTCCCAGGAGCTAGGATCGATGCTGCAGTGTTTGAGAGAGCTTTTTAGGTGATCCTTGAAGCGATATTTCTGCCATCCACTTGAACGTTTACCTTTGCACAGCTCCCCATAGAATAATCTCTTTGGTAGGCACTTGTCTGGCATAATGAGATGAGGATAAAAGCCATGACTTGTGCTATGAAAATTGGATTAAAGTGAGGGAGAGTTGCGCACTGTCGTCAACCTCACTCTCTCGCCTCTACACATGTGGTCTCAGTGGCAAGACGAGTCAAGACGACTGAAAATTAAAATTACTGATTTGTGAAAAAAAATTGACAGCTATGTGAAAGGTCTATATTAAAACTATCAGAAGATGAAATCAAGTGCTATATTAAAACTAACAGTTCATGAAATCAAGTGCTATATTAAAACTAACAGTTCATAAGATCAAGTGCTATATTAAAACTAACAGTTCATAAAATCAAGTGCTATATTAAAACTAACAGTTCATAAAATCAAGTGCTATATTAAAACTAACAGTTCATAAAATCAAGTGCTATATTAAAACTAACAGTTCATAAAATCAAGTGCTATATTAAAACTAACAGTTCATAAAATCAAGTGCTATATTAAAACTAACAGTTCATAAAATCAAGTGCTATATTAAAACTAACAGTTCATAAAATCAAGTGCTATATTAAATCTAACAGTTCATAAAATCAAGTGCTATATTAAAACTAACAGTTCATAAAATCAAGTGCTATATTAAAACTAACAGTTCATAAAATCAAGTGCTATATTAAAACTAACAGTTCATAAAATCAAGTGCTATATTAAAACTAACAGTTCATAAAATCAAGTGCTATATTAAAATTAATGGTAGATAAAATTAAGTGCTATATTAAGTAAACTTGATTATTTTACTGTTAAATCACATTTATACATGCAATAGCTTGGAGCGTTGCATATAAAAATCTACCTTCTAGGTGATGAGACAATTATATTATGGTTCTGTTCCATGGTGAGTAGAAAACCAATAGATCTCCCAGCTTAAAAATGCCATTTCAAGATCTTTCCATAATGGATACACTTTCTCCTCCCTTTCATGGTCTTTCAATCAGCAAAGAATCATTCTTAACACACATATCAACAGACTTATACAAGAACTTTAGAAAACATTAGAAATTTTTTTTTAAGTGAATTTTTTTATCACAGACATATATCAGGTTGGTAGTGGATTGGAAGGCCATCACAAGAGGATGAGGTGAGTAAGTGAGAAATGCACAGGTGAAATCCCAGACCCATGATGTGTTTGGCAGAGCACACCTTGTCTAGGTAGGTGTATCAACCATAAATCTAATTCAGCTGCAGCAGTTTCCCAACATAGCTCATACATAATAAATTAAGTCTGGGAACTAGAGACATAAAGAATGTTAATGGAATGGTCTACCTACATGAGGAAAATTTTGCCAACTGCGGAGCATCTCGCCAGAAGAAAAATGCACAGTGAGTAACCCAGGCAAAATACCAGCTTGTCTCGTAACATAGACCCCCTCTGAGTAGAACGCTTTTTCAATAGGCATTGTATTAAGCTAAAACGCTGAAGTCTCCTGGCTATAAAAGAAAGCTCTGAGAAACTAACACTGCATATAGGAAGTAAGAGCAAGCTGCTTACAATTCCTGGGGATAGTGATAAAAAGCAAATATGTAGAGTGAACTTTTTGTTGTTTGCAGAACTGTAAGCTAAATAAAACAGATACATTATAAACTGTACCATCTTTTCTCACCAGACATAGATGAATGTCAAAATGTGAACTTCTGCACAGACCTTTTGAAATACTGTGTCAACTCACAAGGTTCTGCTTCATGTTTATGTTTCCCTGAACTCGTTGGAAAAGATACCTGTTTCAGAGGTACTCACTTTTTTACTTTTATTTTGTCTTGTATTGGTTTTTAATCCAATTTTTTATTTCCCCAAATTTGTGTGTTTAAACACAATCTTTGAATAATAAATGTTTTTGTATGGACTTGCCCATTTGAAATATTTCTGGCCTTATTTTTGTTTTTAGTAAATATGTGGATGTGGTATATATATATATATATCATTAACTATTTATTTACATGTACGAGGCGTGTTCAAATGAAAACGGGACTTGTGGATTTATTTAAAAAGTATCATACGCAATTTAATATTTTCAACGGAATTGAACAAAGCAACCACTTGTGAATAAGAATGCACCTGGGTTCATCAGAAAAAATCTCCGTATGCATTTAGGCAAGCATCCCACTGTTTAGGTAGACGTCGAATGCCGTCCGAGAAAAAGTTGCGTGGCTGTTCTCTGAACCATGTGGTCACCGCTGTCTTCACGTCTGCGTCGCTGTTGAATCGCTGTCCCTTTAGTGGTTTCTTCAACGGTCCGAACAAATGGAAATCACACGGGGATAAATCGGGACTATAGGCTGGGTGATGAAGAACTTCCCAATTCTTCTTTGCCAATGTTTCCTGCACAATTTTTGCGACGTGCGGACGAGCGTTGTCGTGGAGAAGAATCACACCTTGAGAAAGTCTGCCTGGTCGCTTAGCCTTGATGGCCTTATGCAGCTTGTCTAAAGTGTCTTCTTCTGTTGCAACAATATGCGCCTGACCTGGCCGTGCAAGATCTGCCGTTAACTCACGTCCGTCTTTAAACATACGCACCCACTCCATCACTCTGGTCCTCGACAAACATTTGTCACCATATGCTGCCTTCATTCTCCGATGAATGTCTACTGCTTGACATCCTTCAAATGAAAGAAACTGGATCACAGCACGCTGATTCACTTTGGACGGGTTCGGAATCACACCCGCCATATTGTTAACAGTCTTCTGCAGCACATATGCATGCTGGGAAGATGAACACGTGACCGTATGTAAATTATTGGATACTCATTACTAGTGCAAAATGTCATCAATATCAGTGCGCTCTATCACGCGTGGTGTAACAAGTCCCGTTTTCATTTGAACACGCCTCGTACATCCTGAATTTTAATTTGGAATCAGTGAGAATTGGAAAAGAAGACTGGCTAAACAACATGGGTCTCTCTAGAAAATTACAATAATTTTGTTATATGAAATGGTATAACAGCATAGAAAAGACAATAATAGAGGCAATGAAAAAGAGGTAGCCCATGAAAAATATGGATGCAAGACAATGAAGATCACCTGAACATGACATTCTCAGAAGCAGGAAGTTCAAGACTGTCGGAAGTTTCAAAAGTCTCAGATGACCTACATCCTTTTCAGGATATGTTACCTGATGATGATATTGATGACTACATAATTTGGAATATTCTCATAGTTACATAGCTTGTATATCTTTAGTCATCTACCATTTCTTCTTCTTTTTCTTTCATTCACTTGAAACATGTCTATATCTGTAATTCTGTCTCCTGAATAAAACTCACTGTCTTTTGTAGTTCCCACAGTGGCCCATAGAGCTTTGATTCCAGTGTTGTTTCCTCTGGCCACTATGTCTGCGTCAGTATTTCATACAAAGAACACTTTTGTGTCAATGTGTGGTTTGTGTAAATGTGCAGTTTGTGTCAATGTGCGGTTTGTGTGTCAATGTGTGGTTTGTAAACTTAGAAAAGATAAAATTATATGATTTTTGTATTGTTGCTGCTGAAGGAACATTCTGGTTATTCTATTTGTCTAGAGACTACCATTTTACAGAAGGAGTACTGTAACCTAATTGATAGTGAGTTTGCTTACTATCACAGAGTTACAGAATACCAGGTTCGAAACATCATCCAGACAAAAAACCAATCTGGGTCATGATTTACAGCTTTACCAGTCTCCAGTCAACCCAGGTGAAAAAAGGGTACCTTAAAAAAGGATTTAAGGAAGTTAAACACAACAAGAAAGAGAACCCACCTAATAGTTGCTGCAACTTGTTACATGAAAAGCTATCTTCATCCCTGATGGCAGGTTGCTGCAACTTGTTACATGAAAAGCTATCTTCATCCCTGATGGCGGATTGCTGCAACTTGTTACATGAAAAGCTATCTTCATCCCTGATGGCGGGTTTCTGCAACTTGTTACATGAAAAGCTATCTTCATCCCTGATGGCGAGTTTCTGCAACTTGTTACATGAAAAGCTATTTTCATCCCTGATGGCGGGTTGCTGCAACTTGTTACATGAAAAGCTATCTTCATCCCTGATGGCGGGTTGCTGCCATGGGACCTAACCTTTTACCATTTTACACATAAAGATAATTTCTTCATTTATTATTTTCTGCTACATTATCTAGAATAATTTTTTTAAATTTTTCTCTGACTGTAATTATTATTATTATTATTATAAGGGTGCAGCGCAGTGGTTAGAACATATGAGTGGTCTCTCTGCATAGTAATATAACTAAAACACAGATAGTTCTCTGTTATATTTGTATATCTTCTTCTTCTGCGTTAGTTCTCACACATCTAAAGATTAGCAGAATGTAACCCATGGAACGGAATGCGCTGTGTCATGGTTTACAACATTGCTGTGATATCTGTGCCTTTCGATCTGACAGTTCTCTCGACATCTTAAAAGGCTTATATCTAAAACATGAAGTTCTCTCTGCATGTTAGTATATCTAAAACACATTAAGTTCTCTCTGCATTTCAATATATCTTTAACAGATGTCAAGAGTAACTACTATAACAATAATAATAGTAAAACAAAAATGTGTATGGGTTGAACATGTATGGGTTGAACATGTATGGGTTGAACATGTATGCAGATATGATTCATTCACTGTCACAAACAATCTTGCAGCAACAGTTGAGGATGGAATAAGCATCAGGTGGGGGAGATGGGCCAAAGAAAATCATGGGCAGACAAAATCAAATACTGAACAGGTCAAGATTTTTCCACACTCATCCACATTGCTGATAATATAAATCACTGGAGGACTCTGCGTTTGGCATATCCAATGTAGTATTCTCATGACTCTGACAGGTTATGGGTTTATGGATGAATGTTATATTACATTATTATAAACTTTTATAACAATAACATTACCATTGTTTTTTTTGTAATCATGATAGCTCCTTATGCATTCATTGGATTGATTACATTTGAAATTGAAAAAGACCAGATTACCCGCAATCTACTCAATAAGAGCTCAAATGAATTTATTGATTTGGCAAGACTTGTAGCTGATTCGGTAAGTTGTGAATATGTGGTAGAGTGTGGCAGTTGGCTGAAAGGTTAGAACATTGGTTTCACACTGTGAGATCTGAGTTTAACATGAAGAAAAGGGACTGAGTTTTTTCCTGTGGAATAGTCAATTTAAAAATTCACCCTGTGCAAGTTGTGGTGTTAGCAAGGCATGCAGTGTCCTTTGGGGAACTTGTGGCTGCATGAGATTCCTTTGCTGTCAACTTGTACAAGGTTGATTTTTTAATTTACACATTGAGAGGAAAAAACCTGGTTTTTTACTGGGAGTCAAACAATATGCAGTAATGACAGATTTTTAGACATTAGTAGAAGTGTCCAGCTCTCCGACAACATGGTAGAGCGCACATTAATGGACAAAGTATTTGAGTTAAAATTCCACTGCAGGCAATTGTGTAATTAGATCATTCAGAAAGAAATGGCAAACTACTGATTGTATTCATGTTGCCTAGAAAAATCACTACAGCTAAATAATACTGGGTTGATGGCTACATCCTGAATAGGAAATGCTACCATTTTTTATAATTTAACCAATCCCACCCAGAAAGACTCATACGAGTCAGGAACAAATAGGTCATCAATCTGAAGTGACTCGATTGAGTATTCAGAATGTTACATTTATTTTGTCATTTTCAGTATTTATATCAACATAAGGATGGTTCTGATTGCAAGTGTAACATGTCCACATTACTTCTTGCATGATATGTGTATTGATATCAATTTTGTACGTTATTGATAATTTTTTTAACTTGAAGGTATGTGACAATGTTTTTCCTTATATTTTGTATATATATTTTTGAGTTTACTTATTTTCATAATATAATAAGAATTTTATTTACTTTGGTCACATTTATTATTGAAATCCAACCTGGAAATTACTGACAACTGCTATTTAGCATTGTGTTTTATTGTGTTGTGCTATTTGTTAGAGAAATCTGTCATATTTTCGTCCGACAACCTAGGCCTAGTTTCATGGGTCCATGTAGAAATTGATATGTTCTAAATAACAAATTTTAGATGCACCATGCATGTATACTCTGTGTTTGCAATTGGATTATCTACAAAAAACTGCAAAAACTGATACAGTCTGAGTGGAAGTTATTGAATCAGAAGTGTGGTAAGTTCAAATATTATGTCAGAAATAATATTTATTAGTCTTTTACAGATTTGATTTTCTTGTTAAAGTACATTTTTCAATATTAACATTATTTTTAAAAAAAAATGAAATTGTGATAATCACATTCTCTGTCCATTTCTGTTTCAAAATATATAAATTACATTATAATGTAAATATCCATTGAAGACAGATGTGTTGGGCCATTGGTGCAAATAAAACGGTGACACAAAGCATTTCCATTCTCTGGACCATATCCTGCTGGAAATCTAGTAGGACCATGGTCCATGGTCCTACTACAAAGGAGATCCAAGGGCATATCGAGAATGAACGCTGAAGAAGAAGAAGATAATGTAAATATATTTAGAAGTACTATTTCTTGTTCCCTGGCATTGCATGTGCAAAACAAAAAATGTTACAAAATTTAATCTGTCCAAATACCGGTACTCTGGACATAATCAATTAATTATAACACAGGTTTTGTAGTTTTATTTGACAATGGCTTACAAACTAATCACTATTGAACTATGGGGTGTTAACAAGAAAAATTACAATAAACAGAAATCAAGACATTTTCAAAGTTTCAACCGTTAACTCTTTATCAAGAGTATAAAAATTAAACAGTGAACGAACAATAAAAACAGTAAAAAATATGGTATTTATCACAGGTACTTATCACTAACTACCAATTTTCGTAGAGAAGTTAGTGAACCAGTCTCATTAATAACTAATTTGAATGTTCTTGTAGTTTGAAGTGCCAGCCAGCATTCTTTTCATATTGTACTGGTAATGTGATTGAGTGGGTTGTTGTCTAAAGTTGACAGGAAATTTCTTATAATTGGATATTATTCACTCATATATAATTATTGAAAAGGCAGAAAAGATCCAACAATCAGGTATGGACCCCAGTAACATAAGTAACTATCTATTATCATTTCCACTTGTGCCGTTAATCGTTATTGGGGGGAAATTCAAAGTTTATTTATCTTTGACCATTTAAGTTGCATTGGCCATGGTAAACCTGTGTCTATTTAATGTTTCTTTGATTGTCTCTGCCAATCTAGTTCTTGGTCTTCCTCGTACCTTGTAGCCTGGTCTACTGCTGATGTATACACGAAGAGCTGGTTGCGCTGTTTCCATTCTCATGATGTGAGCAAACCATCTAGTTTACTGCCTCTTGATGTAGTCTTGACTTGAGATAGTCTTTACTTCATTTCTAATATGTTCATTTCTCCGGTGATATCTTCTTGTGATATTTATAGCTTTTCTCAAACATCTCATTTTGCAAACTGTGATATTTTTCGCTTGTGTCTTTTTTAATGTCCATGTTTGACTTTGGTAAGAAAGAGATGGTATAAAAATAATGTTTATCAATATTATGAACACAATTTTACAGAAGTAACAAAACAATTATATTAAACAAGAAAATATGTGTTACAAATACCTACCACTACTAATATACAAAAAAATGATAAAAACAATTATAATAAGCAAGAATAATGACAAAATAGTTGATGTTTTAATCAAAAGCTTTCATTCAAAAATATATAATAATATTGTGACAAATAATAGAAAAAATTATCAAAACTATTAATTTTATTATTTTCTATTAATTATTATTATGCTTTGAAATTATATTTGTTTCTGCATAGGAGTCAAGTAGTATAGATTTTCCGTATTGATATGGATTTTGGGCCCAAAATGAAAACATTTTTAAAAAAACGTCATTTGGTGTTAAATTTCCGTAATTAATACTAATGTGGCTGTTTTTATCTCACATGCATATATTGATGGGCAAAACAAAAAGAAAAAAAGATCTTTTGGTGCTAAATACTGAAAT
Source organism: Meghimatium bilineatum (assembly GCA_034231615.1). Classification (NCBI taxonomy): domain Eukaryota; kingdom Metazoa; phylum Mollusca; class Gastropoda; order Stylommatophora; family Philomycidae; genus Meghimatium; species Meghimatium bilineatum. The sequence continues at coordinate 30,016,533 of CM067314.1, read as the reverse complement.
TTTTATTAAAATTTGGTTATAAATTGTAAAAAATATGAATTTATGAAAAAATAAGTTGTCAGTTATGTTTCTGTATTGTCATTATATTATTATGTAAATTCTGAGATGTCACAATATTGCTGACCAAATGTGCCATAGACCACAAACTGATTGTCAATCACAACTGCGACACCTTACAACAAAAGCAGAGAAAAGACATTAGATAGATCAATTCAGATGAAGATCTTATGATCAAAATGTGAATTGTTTGAATTTATATTTTTTTTATTATAGTTTTCTTCATCATTTCATTAGTAGTGGTAGGTATTTGTAGTACATATTTACTTGTATAATATAATTACTATAATTCAGTCATTGTGTGTGACCGTGTGAACATACATATGTGCATGTATATTTATAAACACATCTATATAAATATATTTATATATACATGTGATTAACATAAACACACATTCACACACACACACACACACACACACACACACACACACACGAGAAACCGATAACATGCATGCCAATCAGAAATATAAAGAAATATAAAGATATACACACATTCACCTAAACACACTATTACACGCAGAGATATACCCAATGGCAGGAGAGATAAAAACACAGAGATATACCCACGGGCAGGAAAGATGAACACACAGCGATAAACACACAGGATAGGAGAGGTAAACACACAAATATGCATATAGACAGAAAAGATAAATTGAAAAAAAAATAGAGATATATCCACAGGCAGGAGAGATAACCGCACAGCGATAAACACACAGACAAAAGAGATAAATACACAGACAAAAGAGATAAATACACAGACAAAAGAGATAAACACACAGACAAAAGAGACAAATACACAGACAAAAGAGATAAATATACAGACAAAAGAGATAAATGCACAGACAAAAGAGATAAATGCACAGACAAAAGAGATAAATGCACAGACAAAAGAGATAAATGCACAGACAAAAGAGATAAACACACAGACAAAAGAGATAAACACACAGACAAAAGAGATAAACACACAGAGAACTATGTGATCATCAGATATAATAGTTAATGTATTTATGTCACTCCCCCCCCCCCCTCTTTCCCATTTCATCTGTTTAAAAAATTCCACATTCAGGGCCTATTGGCATTTTTGACTGTAGTAATTTTTTTGGGAAATATATGATATATTGATGATGGTGTTTTTATTTTGCAGATTACAGAAGCATTAGTAAATGGCAGTCCTCATAATACAAGTTTCTATGTGGAGATAATGGCATTTGGAGTGTAAGAACTTGACTTTAAAATAATAATACATGTATGAATACATAATACATGCTATAATACATGTATTAACGCCATGTAGTCATTTGGACGGTGTAGTCAAAAGTAGGTCAAAATTGATTAACCAAATCATTGCAGACTTTTTATATGATGGAATGCAAAAAGGTAAAAATTGTCTTCTACAAAGACTCCCTATTAATAGGAGGTTGCCTCTCAATAATAGAAGGTTGCCTCTCAATAATAGGAGGTTGCCTCTCAATAATAGGAGGTTGCCTCTCAATTGTAGGAGGTTGCCTCTCAATAGTAGGAGGTTCCCTCTCAATAATAAGAGGTTGCCTCTCAATTGTAGGAGGTTGTCTCTCAATAATAGGAGGTTGTTTTTAGGGTTTGAAAGAAAACTCTGGAGAACCATCTGTCTCCTTCCTATCCCCTTTTATATAGAAATGTTACATTCACACGAGCATCAGTGCTTCGTTGATTTATATGAACATATAACACTAGAAAGATAATTATTCTGTATTATTCTGGGTTTTTTTTTTTAAGGGGGGGGGTACTATAACAAACATAATTCCAAAATTCAGCAGGTTTCATAATTAATAGGGCCAACAAAACACATATCCTGTTCCTGGAGAACACCAGTGTAGAATTTAATTTACATATTCCGACCTGTTATAAGTGGCCTAGGTCTAACAATAACAAAATATGTTAGGCCCATATATACAGTGTGAAATATGTACATATACAGACATATGTGAGTTGATGGAAATGTGTTGTTTTTTTTTAAAACTGACTGACACGAATATTGAAATTTATGTTTCAATGACTGTATTATTTTGGTACATGTCTGCACACAAAAACACACCGTCTCTGGTATTGAACATCCAAAACAACAGTCAGTTACGTCAAACCAATGGTTTATTCCATGACAACGATATATGTAAGTGCGCAGAATATTATTTATATAAAAAGCTTGTAATGTTGCAAGGAATGTCAAGGTCAGTGAGGTAGTAATGTATGAAGGTTAAGGTGAAGACAGTTAATTGCACCAATATTTGATCAATATGGATTTTAGACGGGAATTATCAACTTTTAAGATCTTTCATACAGACACTACAGGGGGGGGGGGCTATTATTACAAATATTAATCTCTAAATGCATAGTAAACAATGATTGAAATGGTTTGAACATCCATTAAAATTCAAGAATATTAATTTCTAGGTCTAGCCATTACCCATATTTATTTACATTTGTGTGAGCTTTGTGTAGGGTCAAAGGGTGACCCAATGGTAGCATTGGTCAACATTTGCATGACAATTGGACAGTAATTTGATATTTTGCTAGTGCCATTGCCGTCCTTTTGAAATGTTTTTTTAACTGCGGCAGTTTTCATTGGTGTACATTGCAAAATGAAATAAAATATAGAGCATTTAATAGCAAAAATTTAACGTTTGGTATGATGGATTAAATTTAACGTTTGGTATGATGGATTAAATTTAACATTTGGTATGATGGATTAAATTTAACGTTTGGTATGATGGATTAAATTTAACGTTTGGTATGATGGATTAAATTTAACGTTTGGTATGATAGATTAAATTTAACGTTTGGTATGATGGATTAAATTTAACGTTTGGTATGATGGATTAAATTTAACGTTTGGTATGATGGATTAAATTTAACGTTTGGTATGATGGATTAAATTTAACGTTTGGTATGATGGATTAAATTTAACGTTTGGTATGATGGATTAAACAAATAATTTTCACCTGCCACCAGATTCTATTTTGAAAATTTGTGTTATTGTTGGTGGCTGTTTTGAAAAACATGATAACTTTTTGTTGTTTGAGATATTTAAAAAATATTTGTACATATAAATAAAGAATTGAATACTGCATATATTGGTGTATGTTTTGTTTGTGTGTGTGTCATACCAGACGTGTAAGAAAGTGGTAAAGATATTTTTCACACAAAAACAAACAAATTATAACAAACAAAATTAAAAAATTGTTTTAAAATTACTTACATTTTTTATTTGAATTTTCTGAATGGACAACACCGTAAAACACACATAATTCTGTAGTATTTATGTTGGTTCATTGCCAAATTATCATTTTATTGCTGGGGGAACTGACTAAAAAATGTAGATTTGCAGTAAAATCATTCTCTAAATTGTATTCTCTAACCTAGTTGTATTTTGTGTTGCTTCAAAACAGTCGATGATTGGTCTCTACATAAGGAAACCAGCATGATCTACTGTATATTTACTGTGAAAACTAACTAACTCCCAAGAATTCATCATCTGAATCACAGATCATTATGATTTTATGGAAATGCAATAAAATAAAAGTCTATAAAACCCAATTCACTTTCATGGTACAATACCAGTGTGTAGATGTGGACAGATATTGTGGATTTCAATATTACAATGTTATGCCATCCTTCATGTTCACTAAACTTACTGAAAAGGAAGTCAAATGGAATAGCTAGCCAGATTTGTCTAATGTGGTAACCAAAATATTAAAAAATGTGGCTTTTAAAATTAATTACAGGGTGCCTAGCAACGGGGAAAGTGCACTCAACAACAGCTGTCTGAAACTTGTAAACTGTTGTCGAACTCACTAAACTGTTGTGTGGTTAAGGTTAAAAAAAATAAACTTAATTCTTCTTAACTATTTTCTTGGAAAAATGTTTTTGCATGTTCTTATTTTAAAAAAAATTATTTCTTAAAGGAATGATGCAAAATCAACCAGAACAGAAAGACAAGCTGTCAACAACAACGTCAATCTCTCTGCCAAGTTTGTGATTTACACATCAGATCGAAATCTTGGAAATGCAAACATCAACAAGGCACTTGAAGATTTTGTTCCCTCAGGCTGCATTTCTAGCTGTAAATATGGAAACCTTACCGTGCATGATCCTAAAACTCTCAAAATCGATGGTAAGAAATATTCCAGGCAATCAGTGCTGTCTATAGAGTTATACAAAAATAAATTTTAATCTGTATGGTAGCCTGGGGCAAGATGGCGCACTTTTCACATTTTAGTGTATTCTGACAACTAGACTTAATTATGAGAGACCAAACTGCTATCAGTGTTTAGCATATCCATCCATATACATTTGTGAGACTATTGAAAACATACAGCTATGTGTAGACAATAGAATTACAATTTTCTAACATATGTAAAAAAAACATCTTGCCCCATTTTTGGGGATAAGATGGCGCAAGAAAAAGATGAATGAAATAAATATAAAATCAACAGAAAATTAACAAAAACTGCAAAATAATTGGAAATTATAGAACACAAAGACTAGGCCTATGTACATCCATGACTGGCTTCACAGCACAAGGGGCATTCCCATAAGTGCTCCGCCCTCTGTTCCATCAGACATCCGACTCAATGGTGTTTGAGTCTAATGTTGCTGAAACAGACGTCGACATCAGGGCACAACTCTGGCCTTTCAAGAAGAAGAACATCCATGACTGGTGGAGATTGTGCATCTATGACTGTGGAGATCGTGCATCTATGAATCATGGGGATTGTGCATCAATGACTGGCGGAGATAGTGCATATATGACTGGCGAAGATTGTGCATAAATTAACGGCAGAGATCTTGCATTTATGACTGGCAGAAATTGTGCATCTATATCTAGTGGAGATTGTGCATCTATGAATGTCAGAGATCGTGCATCTATGAATGGTGGGGATTGTGCATCTATGAATGGTGGGGATTGTGCATCTATGACTGGTGAAGATTGTGCATCTATGACTAGTGAAGAGATTGTAGTGAGATAGTGAATTTAACTGTTTAATTGGTTTAAATACTTTCAAAACGAGGGTGACTAATGACCGCATTGAGTGAGGTAAGATGGCGCAATGAGTCAGCAGCGCCATCTTGCCCCATTAATTGTGTGCCATCTTTTCCCACATCACATGGTTAGCAACTTTAATAAAATGTCTAAAAAAAAACCAAAGTCTTTTGACAAGGTAACGTGCCTAATAACTTAACAATATAATATATGTTTAAGTTTAAACATGTAAAAAACATGACAGTAATGATAACAGCAGACAAAGAGTAAAAAAATTGAAAACAAAATAGATTGAGACCCATGAAAAACAAACTTACTTCATGGTTGGAAAACGACCTTTCTGTGAACGGTCAAATTTCATTGTGTCATAGATTGATTGGTCAATTCATGAAACTAAGAAGTTAAGTGAAACATGAGATAGCAAAGAAAATTGATGAAAATAAAGATATAAAACAAGAAAGAGAATGGATTCTGAATAGTGCAACATATAGACAGAGTCAGCAGGGAAGCTAATACACTGCTCTGTGAATAGTGTAACATATAGACAGAGTCATCAGTAAAGCTAATACACTGCTCTGTGAATAGTGTAACATATAGACAGAGTCATCAGTAAAGCTAATACACTGCTCTGTGAATAGTGTAACATATAGACAGAGTCATCAGTAAAGCTAATACACTGCTCTGTGAATAGTGTAACATATAGACAGAGTCATCAGTAAAGCTAATACACTGCTCTGTGAATAGTGTAACATATAGACAGAGTCATCAGTAAAGCTAATACACTGCTCTGTGAATAATGTAACATATAGACAGCCAGTCAGCAGGAAAGCTAATACACTGCTCTGTGAATAGTGTAACATATAGACAGAGTCATCAGTAAAGCTAATACACTGCTCTGTGAATAGTGTAACATATAGACAGAGTCATCAGTAAAGCTAATACACTGCTCTGTGAATAGTGTAACATATAGACAGCCAGTCAGCAGGGATGCTAATACACTGCTCTGTGAATAGTGTAACATATAGACAGCCAGTCAGCAGGGATGCTAATACACTGCTCTGTGAATAGTGTAACATATAGACAGAGTCATCAGTAAAGCTAATACACTGCTCTGTGAATAGTGTAACATATAGACAGAGTCAGCAGGGAAGCTAATACACTGCTCTGTGAATAAGTGTAACATATAGACAGCCAGTCAGCAGGGAAGCTAATACACTGCTCTGTGAATAGTGTAACATATAGACAGAGTCAGCAGGAAAGCTAATACACTGCTCTGTGAATAGTGTAACATATAGACAGCCAGTCAGCAGGGAAGCTAATACACTGCTCTGTGAATAGTGTAACATATAGACAGCCAGTCAGCAGGGATGCTAATACACTGCTCTGTGAATAGTGTAACATATAGACAGCCAGTCAGCAGGGAAGCTAATACACTGCTCTGTGAATAGTGTAACATATAGACAGCCAGTCAGCAGGGATGCTAATACACTGCTCTGTGAATAGTGTAACATATAGACAGAGTCATCAGTAAAGCTAATACACTGCTCTGTGAATAGTGTAACATATAGACAGAGTCAGCAGGGAAGCTAATACACTGCTCTGTGAATAAGTGTAACATATAGACAGCCAGTCAGCAGGGAAGCTAATACACTGCTCTGTGAATAGTGTAACATATAGACAGCCAGTCAGCAGGGAAGCTAATACACTGCTCTGTGAATAGTGTAACATATAGACAGCCAGTCAGCAGGGATGCTAATACACTGCTCTGTGAATAGTGTAACATATAGACAGCCAGTCAGCAGGGAAGCTAATACACTGCTCTGTGAATAGTGTAACATATAGACAGCCAGTCAGCAGGGATGCTAATACACTGCTCTGTGAATAGTGTAACATATAGACAGAGTCATCAGTAAAGCTAATACACTGCTCTGTGAATAGTGTAACATATAGACAGAGTCATCAGTAAAGCTAATACACTGCTCTGTGAATAAGTGTAACATATAGACAGCCAGTCAGCAGGGAAGCTAATACACTGCTCTGTGAATAGTGTAACATATAGACAGAGTCATCAGTAAAGCTAATACACTGCTCTGTGAATAGTGTAACATATAGACAAAGTCAGCAGGGAAGCTAATAAACTGCTCTGTGAATAGTGTAACATATAGACAGCCAGTCAGCAGGGAAGCTAATACACTGCTCTGTGAATAGTGTAACATATAGACAGCCAGTCAGCAAGGAAGCTAATGCACTGCTCTGTGAATAGTGTAACATATAGACAGAAAGAGTCAGCAGGGATGCTAATACACTGCTCTGTGAATAGTGTAACATATAGACAGCCAGTCAGCAGGGAAGCTAATACACTGCTCTGTGAATAGTGTAACATATAGACAGCCAGTCAGCAGGGAAGCTAATACACTGCTCTGTAAATAGTGTAACATATAGACAGAGTCAGCAGGGAAGCTAATACACTGCTCTGTAAATAGTGTAACATATAGACAGACAGAGTCAGCAGGGAAGCTAATACACTGCTCTGTGAATAGTGTAACATATAGACAGAAAGAGTCAGCAGGGAAGCTAATACACTGCTCTGTAAATAATGTAACATATAGACAGAGTCAGCAGTAAAGCTAATACACTGCTCTGTGAATAATGTAACATATAGAGTCAGCAGTAAAGCTAAAACACTGCTCTGTGAATAATGTAACATATAGACAGAGTCAGCAGTAAAGCTAATACACTGCTCTGTGAATAATGTAACATATAGACAGAGTCAGCAGTAAAGCTAATACACTGCTCTGTGAATAATGTAACATATAGACAGAGTCAGCAGTAAAGCTAATACACTGCTCTGTGAATAATGTAACATATAGACAGAGTCATCAGTAAAGCTAATACACTGCTCTGTGAATAATGTAACATATAGACAGCCAGTCAGCAGGAAAGCTAATACACTGCTCTGTGAATAGTGTAACATATAGACAGAGTCATCAGTAAAGCTAATACACTGCTCTGTGAATAATGTAACATATAGACAGCCAGTCAGCAGGAAAGCTAATACACTGCTCTGTGAATAGTGTAACATATAGACAGAGTCATCAGTAAAGCTAATACACTGCTCTGTGAATAGTGTAACATATAGACAGAGTCATCAGTAAAGCTAATACACTGCTCTGTGAATAGTGTAACATATAGACAGCCAGTCAGCAGGGATGCTAATACACTGCTCTGTGAATAGTGTAACATATAGACAGCCAGTCAGCAGGGATGCTAATACACTGCTCTGTGAATAGTGTAACATATAGACAGAGTCATCAGTAAAGCTAATACACTGCTCTGTGAATAGTGTAACATATAGACAGAGTCAGCAGGGAAGCTAATACACTGCTCTGTGAATAAGTGTAACATATAGACAGCCAGTCAGCAGGGAAGCTAATACACTGCTCTGTGAATAGTGTAACATATAGACAGAGTCAGCAGGAAAGCTAATACACTGCTCTGTGAATAGTGTAACATATAGACAGCCAGTCAGCAGGGAAGCTAATACACTGCTCTGTGAATAGTGTAACATATAGACAGCCAGTCAGCAGGGATGCTAATACACTGCTCTGTGAATAGTGTAACATATAGACAGCCAGTCAGCAGGGAAGCTAATACACTGCTCTGTGAATAGTGTAACATATAGACAGCCAGTCAGCAGGGATGCTAATACACTGCTCTGTGAATAGTGTAACATATAGACAGAGTCATCAGTAAAGCTAATACACTGCTCTGTGAATAGTGTAACATATAGACAGAGTCAGCAGGGAAGCTAATACACTGCTCTGTGAATAAGTGTAACATATAGACAGCCAGTCAGCAGGGAAGCTAATACACTGCTCTGTGAATAGTGTAACATATAGACAGCCAGTCAGCAGGGAAGCTAATACACTGCTCTGTGAATAGTGTAACATATAGACAGCCAGTCAGCAGGGATGCTAATACACTGCTCTGTGAATAGTGTAACATATAGACAGCCAGTCAGCAGGGAAGCTAATACACTGCTCTGTGAATAGTGTAACATATAGACAGCCAGTCAGCAGGGATGCTAATACACTGCTCTGTGAATAGTGTAACATATAGACAGAGTCATCAGTAAAGCTAATACACTGCTCTGTGAATAGTGTAACATATAGACAGAGTCATCAGTAAAGCTAATACACTGCTCTGTGAATAAGTGTAACATATAGACAGCCAGTCAGCAGGGAAGCTAATACACTGCTCTGTGAATAGTGTAACATATAGACAGAGTCATCAGTAAAGCTAATACACTGCTCTGTGAATAGTGTAACATATAGACAAAGTCAGCAGGGAAGCTAATAAACTGCTCTGTGAATAGTGTAACATATAGACAGCCAGTCAGCAGGGAAGCTAATACACTGCTCTGTGAATAGTGTAACATATAGACAGCCAGTCAGCAAGGAAGCTAATGCACTGCTCTGTGAATAGTGTAACATATAGACAGAAAGAGTCAGCAGGGATGCTAATACACTGCTCTGTGAATAGTGTAACATATAGACAGCCAGTCAGCAGGGAAGCTAATACACTGCTCTGTGAATAGTGTAACATATAGACAGCCAGTCAGCAGGGAAGCTAATACACTGCTCTGTAAATAGTGTAACATATAGACAGAGTCAGCAGGGAAGCTAATACACTGCTCTGTAAATAGTGTAACATATAGACAGACAGAGTCAGCAGGGAAGCTAATACACTGCTCTGTGAATAGTGTAACATATAGACAGAAAGAGTCAGCAGGGAAGCTAATACACTGCTCTGTAAATAATGTAACATATAGACAGAGTCAGCAGTAAAGCTAATACACTGCTCTGTGAATAATGTAACATATAGAGTCAGCAGTAAAGCTAAAACACTGCTCTGTGAATAATGTAACATATAGACAGAGTCAGCAGTAAAGCTAATACACTGCTCTGTGAATAATGTAACATATAGACAGAGTCAGCAGTAAAGCTAATACACTGCTCTGTGAATAATGTAACATATAGACAGAGTCAGCAGTAAAGCTAATACACTGCTCTGTGAATAATGTAACATATAGACAGAGTCAGCAGTAAAGCTAATACACTGCTCTGTGAATAATTAGACTTACGTAAAACACAGTTTATATATCGTTTCAATGAGACACGACAGACTATGATGCATAGGACAGGTTTATATATAAACCTGTGTTTTACGTAAGTCTTATTGTTGTTATGTTTCACGCAGTTACCTTGTATTGATTGCTCTGTGAATAGATTATTTTGTAAATCAATGTTTAGCACTACACATGTTGATGATTTCATTATATCACATACACTGATTTTCATTCAATACCATGCCAATACAATTTCACAATATGTTTATTTCAGAGTCAAGTGATCTTTGTGGATATCCACAAGTGAGCAAGTGTGATAGCGTATCTACAACTTGCAATCCGGATCACCACACAACCAAATGTGTATGCAACGATGGCTACAAGCAATCAAATTTCAGCTTGTACCATTGTCAGGGTATGCATTGTCTCATTCTAGAGACTTAATCTATACATATTAATATCAACCTAATTCCCCCCAAAAATATATCTTGATTAGAAAACTGGCCTCACAGCACATGGGGAATTCCCATAAGTGCTCCACCCTCTGTTCCAGCAGCCGCTCGACTCGATGGTGTTTCGAGTCCAATGCTGCCGAAACAGACGTCAACATCAGGGCACAACTCTGACCCTTGCGACAGGTTTCTTTGTTGTTCCGCCCAACCACGCCGTGCCCGTAACTAGTTCAAGCACAACATCGGCCTGCAGGAACAACATGGTAACTGTTATCGAAGGTTACGACTAAGGGAGTGAATAGATGATGTGCCATGAAGCTTCTATAAGAAGATAACCTCAATATAAAGGCATGTAATCTACTAAGGTTTTCTGTTCTGGTTTGTCTAGTGAGCCATTGGTGAGACACACAGACACAACGGCATGCTAAATAGATCTGACACAGTTTAGTTACTTCCAAAATGTAGGAATTGTGTTACACTCAGCTGTAAAAGTATTGTTTTCATAATATACATTTTCTGGTATAGTTTTTTCATCAATTTTTCCTGTATTTAAAAATAACATACAAAGTTTTGTCCGGCACTATGTTGCATGGTACAATGCGCATCTGTGATGGCCAAGGTACCAGGTTCGAATTCCCCTGCAGGAAATTGTACATCCAGATCATTCAGAAAGCAATGGCAAACTACTGTACATATTTATATTGCCTAGAAAATCACTATTGCCAAAATATGCTGAGTTGATGGTTATATGCTACCAATGTTTTTGCATATATTGTTGAACCATATTTGTCTCCCCTTGAAAGGAGGGCAAAGAATATCAACATTGTGGCTTGCCATGTATGTTGTAAGAGAGAATTAAGAATGGTTTCCATGTGGAGATACCTATCCCATCTCATAGGTCGTGACCCAAAAGCAATGATGAAATCAAATGTGCCAGATCAAAAGTTACAGCTTCACAACCAAGCTCTAAGCCATGACTGCACAATTTGTTCTGCAGACTACATCTTGCTAGTCAACGGAAGTTTAAGAATGACTGCAGAATAACAAGTGGTTATGTTGGCTGGTGTGGAGAATGATTAATAGAACCATTCCACAAACCTGACAATACAATTGGATGCATTCATGACACCTACAAATCCAGCAGTAGTTGAATAGCAAAACATCCTACATGAATATGCTTCCAGAATTTTTTTCAGTTTGTTGATGTTGTATTGTTCATGTAAATAGTTTATGTTAAGTTTGTTGATGTTGTATTGTTCATGTCAATAGTTTATATTCAGTTTGTTGATATTGTCTTGTTCATGTAAATAGTTTATGTTCAGTTTGTTGATGTTGTATTGTTCATGTCAATAGTTTATGTTCAGTTTGTTGATGTTGTATTGTTCATGTCAATAGTTTATGTTCAGTTTGTTGATGTTGTATTGTTCATGTCAATAGTTTATGTTTAGTTTGTTGATATTGTATTGTTCATGTCAATAGTTTATGTTCAGTTTGTTGATATTGTCTTGTTCATGTCAATAGTTTATGTTCCTCAGTTTGTTGATATTGTATTGTTCATGTCAATAGTTTATGTTCCTCAGTTTGTTGATGTTGTCTTGTTCATGTCAATAGTTTATGTTCCTCAGTTTGTTGATATTGACTTGCTAAAGAATTTCTTTTTGCTAAAAATCAAAATATGTTCTAAATTTTCTTGTTTTTACATCTCAACTGCTGTTTCTAGACATAAATGAGTGTGCTTTGAAAATATGTGGCGATGATGACTGTTCCAACTATGGAGGTTCTTTTGAATGTATTTGCAAAGCAGGAACAACCTGGGATAAAATTAGTAAGACTTGTATTGGTAAGTATTTATTGGGATGTAATCAACACAAAAGTTAGAAGTTTGAATTGGGAAGTAATCAAAACAAAATTTGTAAGTTTGTATTGGAATGTAATGAATATGAAATTTTAAAGTTTTTATTGGCATGTAATGAACATGAAACTTGCAAGTGTGTATTGGAGTGTAATCAACATAAAATTTGTAAGTTTATATTCGGTTGTAATCAACATAACATTTGTACATTTGTATTGGGATGTAATCAACGTAATTATGTTTGTTGTTCGTCCATCACAAAGTCATGATGACCATTTGTTACATCCACTAATAAAATTCATTTTGAGTTATTGTTCTTGACTATGAGTTTGTAGATGGCTATTAATCCCTGTTCTAGCCCCAGATGTCATTGGACAATTTGGGCATGAAATGACCACTGTGGAATAGATGAGCCTCAGAGTTGGCATTTATGACACAGTCATCAGCAAATAGGAAATCCCAGATGATGTGTGATTTGACTTTGGTTTTTGTTTGAAGCTGCTGAAAGTTCAACAATTTTCCATCAACCTGATATCTGTTGTCTACAACCAAGTCCAGCTCTCTTGCAGCATTACCTAACATAACAGAGAACATGATGCTAAACATGATTATAGAAGACAGCTAAACAACAACTTAAGAACAGTTTTTACATGAACCTGAGGGTAACAGGGAGAAGGTAAAAACGGGGAACCAAGGAATAAGTGGTGAAAAACAGCAAATGTGAAAATAAAAGGGGTGATGAACAGCAAATGTGAAAATAAAAAAGGTGAAGAACATCAAATGTGAAAATAAAAGAGGTGAAGAACAGCAAATGTGGAAATAAAAGGGGGGAAGAACAACAAATGTGAAAATAAAAGAGGTGAAGAACAGAAAATGTGGAAATAAAAGGGGGGAAGAACAGCAACTGTGGAAATAAAAGGGGGGAAGAACAGAAAATGTGGAAATAAAAGGGGGGAAGAACAGCAACTGTGGAAATAAAAGGGGGGAAGAACAGCAAATGTGGAAATAAAAGGGGTGAAGAACAATAAATGTGGAAATAAAAGGGGTGAAGAACAGCAAATGTTAAAATAAAGTGGTGTGCCAGATCAAAGATGAGCATCGAGAAATAACTGATGACTGATTAAAGTGTAGAGTACTGTAGTAGGGGTTTTTTCACTTCTGGAGAGAAGTACTGTAGATAGGGTTATTTAACTTCTGGAGAGAAGTACTGTAGATAGGGTTATTTAACTTCTGGAGAGAAGTACTGTAGATAGGGTTATTTAACTTCTGGAGAGAAGTACTGTAGATAGGGTTATTTAACTTCTGGAGAGAAGTACTGTAGATAGGGATATTTTACTTCTGGAGAGAAGTACTGTAGATAGGGATATTTCACTTCTGGAGAGAAGTACTGTAGATAGGGTTATTTAACTTCTGGAGAGAAGTACTGTAGATAGGGATATTTTACTTCTGGAGAGAAGTACTGTAGATAGGGTTATGAGTCTTCTTTGATAGACTTTGTTAACAAATCAAAATAAAAAATTAAAATCATCAAGTGCTGTCATCTGCATTGAATAATGGCTGCAGAAGACCTCCACAATTTTCTATATCTTGTCTTGGTAATAAAATAATCAAAGTAATTTGATTCTTGATTAGAAATGATCACCACAGCACGTTGGGCACTCCCATAAGTGCTACACTCTCCATTTCAGCAGCCATCCCAGTGTATGTAGACTCAGAGTCCCAGTCATATGTTGCTTGCGTGATATTTGGGACTTTCAAACAAAATTATTTTTCCTTCCCTTCCCTCTAGATACTCCCATTTCTGACATTGTATGTGTATGTTCTCAGCTTCATTGACATCATCTTCATCTTGAAATGAATTTATTACTGCCTTAATAAAGTCTGCTTTATCTCTTTCAAGCAATGTGTCATCTATCGCAGCATTGGCTGCCAATAAGTCGGCTCTCTCGTGTCCTCTGACCCCCAGCATGACCAGGGCAGTATATCCATATAATGCTCTAGACATTTGAGTTATTCAATAAGTCACACCATTCTTTTCTCAGCATGTCTATCTTACGCAACATGCTTTTAGAGTCTGTGAGGTTTACTGAGTGTGTTGATGTATCAGTTATCAAACAATTAAGTGCTGCTGTAACTCTCTCTATCTCCATCCTCAAGCTCGATGTGACAGTAGAATATGCTGAAGATTTTTCAATCAACTTCATGCCGTTTCTGTAGGCAACAAAACCCCAACTGCTTTTATTTTTGTTTCTGTTAACTGAGCCATCTGTGTATATAATTATCTTGTGGTTTCGCACATATCTGGGTGTGTTCATACACTATATTGTGAGCCCTGACTTCCGTCCATTTTCAACACGTTTAATTTTGTTGTATTATTACTTTAGTCAATGATTTCTTCTCAATGTCTACCTCCACCCATTCACTGCCCTTTCCTATTTCTTCAAATTCACATACTCTTCACAGTGTGTCTTCAGCCTCTGCCATCCATGATCTGCCACTCTTGATTTGTTATCCCTTTGACTCATGTAGATGTTGGTCTAGATGGTGGTAGTTGTATTCCATTACTTTAAGGTATGACCTCACCTGTGCTACCTGATGTCACACTCTAATGCTGGGGAGATCAAGCAGAAATCTCATAGCAGAGATGAATGTATCTCTAGTACAATCCAGTACTGCTCTGATTGCCTCATTTTGGACATTTTCAAATATATCAACTTATGTCTGTGACAGTGTTAGTAGGCCAAGGTCATAATCTATGACAGATAGCACCACCACTTGTATAAGCAAAAATATTACCCATTACTGCATGCCGAAAGTCATTATAACCTTGATAACACTAATCACTCTTAGCCTTCTGAATCACTGAATCATATTTGTGATGTGTTTGTTGAATGAGAAACTTCTATGAAAGGTTATCCTAAGATATTTCAAGTCCTGTTCTCTTTCAATGAATGAGCCCATGCAACTAACAGCTGGAAGTGTATCATTGACCAGATTATTATTTAAGGAGTACCAAACGACCTTTGCTTTCGAGGGATTTATCACAGTATTGTATGTTCTGCAGAACAGAACAAAGTAATTATCTAATCTGACATTCAACATTTTGTTTTAACCAACAGCGGACAAATGCTCAAAGAACCCTTGTGAAAATGATGGTGTCTGTCATGCTTCTACACTTGATAAAGACATTTTTGTATGCACGTATGTATAACCCCCTTTCACTATTGTATATACCTAACCCCTTGTCCCTGCTATGTATAACTAACTCTCTGTCACTGTTATGTATAACTCTCTGTCACTGTTATATAACTAAACCCATGTCACTGTTATTTATAACTCTCTGTCAGTTATATAACTAAACTCCTTGTCACTGTTATGTATAACTCTCTATCACTGTTATATAACTAAACCTCTTGTCACTGTTATGTATAACTCTATGTCACTTTTATATAACTAAACCTCTGTCACTGTTATTTTAAATGAATTCCCAGTCTATTTATGTATAACTAACTCCTTGTCACTGTTATTGACTGGCATAGTCAGGTGGTTGAAGTACTGGCATAGTCAGGTGGTTGGAGTTCTGGCATAGTCAGGTGGCTGAAGTACTGGCATAGTCAGTTGGTTGGAGTACTGGCATAGTCAGGTGGTTGGAGCACTGGCATAGTCAGGTGTTTGAGTACTGGCATAGTAGGTGGTTGGAGTACTGGCATAGTCAGGTGGTTGAATACTGGCATAATCAGGTGGTTGGAGTACTGACATAGTCAGGTGGTTGGAGTACTGGCATAGTCAGGTGGTTGAATACTGGCATAATCAGGTGGTTGAAGTACTAGCATAGTCAGGTGGTTGGAGTAGTGGCATATTCAGGTGGTTGGAGTAGTGGCATAGCCATGTGTTTGAGTATTGGCATAGTCAGGTGGTTGGAGTATTGGTATAGTCAGATGTTAGAGTACTGGAATAGTCAGGTGTTTGAATACAGGCATTGTCAGGTGTTTGAATACTGGCATAGTCAGGTGTTTTAATACTGGCATAGTCAGGTGTTTGAATACTGGCATAGTAAGGTGTTTTAATACTGGTACAGTCAGATGTTAGAGTACTGGCATAGTCAGGTGTTTGAATATTGGCATAGTTAGGTGGTTGGAGTATTGGTACAGTCAGATGTTAGAGTACTGGCATAGTCAGGTGGTTGGAGTATTGGTACAGTCAGATGTTAGAGTACTGGAATAGTCAGGTGTTTGAATATTGGCATAGTCAGGTGGTTGGAGTATTGGCACAGTAAGATGGTTGAATAACTACTGCTGTCAAGTTGATGATGATATTATAAGACTAATAGTACTCTTGTAAGACAAAAATAGAAACTAATTCAAAAATTATGTATTGAATTTACTATAATTGTATTATACAGCTGTACATATGGATGGAATGGTCCCACCTGTGCTGATGAGGATACAGATGCCAGACGTAATGTCATTTTATTTTTGTTATTAATTTTAAAATTTTCAATGACTGAATTCTGAAATTATTTGTTTCTTGTGTGTTATTGATTAACTGGGAACATGCGAGACAGAATGAGAAGTATCTTTGACCAGTGTGCCATAAGAACCATCAGCGTGTATACTTTTTGACATCTGCTGGGAGAGATTGAGAATCTATGAGTTTCTCTGAAGTACAATGATGTTTGTTCATAACAATATTTTTAATAAAATGTATTGTTTATCTTCAAGAGTAACATTTCCTTATTTTTATATTGTGGTGCCCGTGACATTCAGCTCACTGCAATAAGATCTTACACCACAGACATAGAGCTAGGTTACACCCTTGAAAATCACTACATATTGCAGTTTGGTTCCCTTAAGCTATTTGGTCTTAATACAGATCATTCATTTATTTAGATTTGGTTGGGGGCCTTGTTGTGTTGTCGTTCAATTTTTTTCAGGCATAGACCTAGTTGTTTTATTTCATTTGTTTTCCTAATATTTTTTTAAATCACATCTCTATGACAATATACGAACTTCATTATTACTTTAAATGTTTCTGCTGTTAAATGTCTTCTATCTAATGCTTGTCTTCTGCGTTTGTTCTCAAACGCCTGCATATTAGCAGGATGTAGTCCGGAGAACGGAATCCGTTGTGTTGGTTTACAGTATTGCTGCGATATCTGCGCCTTTTGGCCTGACACATCCGACTTCAGCATGGCTTTGGGTCACTGACCATATATGGGATGGGACAGCCAACTCGATCCCATAACCTCCTTAGTCTCCTTTTACGACATGCATGGAAGGTAAACAGTGTTGCTATTCTTTTCTCCCTTTCGGGCCCCGGCAACATACGGGCGTAATGCTTGTGATAGTGCCTTTATTTTTAGTTTGTTCACTGTCTTGTATATATTCTTGAAAAAGACCTAATGGTTGAAATGTTTAAACTGTCTTTTATGCTGTTTACTGTGTCTTTCTTGTCTGTGCCAGTGGTCTTATTGAGATAGCTTGTGCATTCATTATAGGGTAACTGGAAGCAAAGTGTCACACTTTTCACCTTTTTAACGTATTCTGACAACTAGACTTAGCTATAAGAGACCAAACTGCAATTAGTGTATAGCTTATCCATCCAACTTACATTTGTGAGGTTATTGAAAACATACAGCTACGTGTAGACAGGAGAATGAGAATTTATGAACATATGTTGAAAATAATCACTTATTCCCAAAAAGTGTTATAAAATTATAATTATAGCATGGGTTTTAGTAGACGATAACTCATTGCTCAAAGTTCAAAAAAGGTTCAAAAGTCGTAGAGGATTTACTTCACTGTACTCGGTTTCCCATATGTACTCCGTCACTCTCAACGAAGTGGCATGCCGCCTGCCAAGAGTACCACTCATAGAACGTAACTCCGTAGCTTCAAGTGATAATCCACAGGGATCTCTGAAAAAATCCACCTTGTAAACAAGACGACATGAGCCGGATTTGAACTCATGACCTCTTGAACACAAGGTGAACAGCTTAACCAGTACGCTATGGAGATCCCCAACTCATTGCTGACTATTAACATGAGTTTTAGTGGTCAATAACTCATTACTGACTGCTAACATAGGTTGTAGCAGTCAATAATACATTGTTGACTGTTAGCATAAGTGGTAGCTGTTAATATCTCATTTTTGACTGTGACTGTTAGAATGGGCTTCAATGTTAAGATAACAATAAATTTATAACATGTAAGACAATAATAAATGAACATCATGCCCCACCAAAGACGGATGTGTCGGGCCATCAGCACAAATAAAACGGCGACACAACGCATTTCCATTCTCTGGACTACATCCTACTGGAAATCTAGTAGGACCATGGTCCTGCTACAAAGGAGATCCAGCGGGAGTTTGAGAATGAACACTGAAGAAGAAGAAGAACATCATACAAACCAATAATTATTTAATACATAGGCCTACTTGTGTCAATAATCTTCAATTATATTCTCCTTCTTTATGCTGATCTTCTGAAGCCTTTTTCTCTGTAGTCAAGTCATTTTAAATGTTAGAGCTTCAAGATTATTTATTAATAATCTGTTCAACTTATTCATTATTTTCTTTGTAATCAAGTCGAAGTCGAGTTTCAAGATTATTTATTGATAATTTATTGAACTTATTATTTTCTTTGTAATCAAGTCGAGTTTCAAGATTATTTATTGATAATCTATTGAACGTATTATTTTCTCTGTAATCAAGTCGAGCTTCAAGATTATTTATTGATAATCTATTGTACTTATTATTTTCCAGGCATGAAGATTGCTGTGATATGTGTGAGCGTGATCCTAGGATTTTGCTGTGTATCCCTACTTATTATTGTGCTTGTTGTCTGTATCAAACAACGCAGGCAAGTCCATCTACCTCCATTGAACTTATTGACATGCGTTTGTTAAGCAAAGTAGTTCTTTTATTTTTAAATTTTTGTTTTTTTTGGGGGGGGGGAGGAGGATAAAGGGTATATAATTATTTGGCTTAACATTGTTGTTTGTTTTTATGAGAACCCCAGGAAGTGTGAGTGATTAGCTCTTACTTCCTATATGCAGTGGGGTGGCTTTTCTTAGCTTTTTTCATATCCAGGAGATTTCAGCTTTTGGCTTAGTACAATGCCTATTGAAGGAGGCTTCTACTCAATCTATATCTATTTTACTATCAATCTATATCTATCAATCAATTGTATAGATCACATGCTACAAAGCTTCCATAAGAGAGCAATATAACGGCATGTCATCTACTATGGTTTTCTGTTCCATGGGTGGTTTGTGTAGTGGGCCATTAGTGAGACCCACAAATGCAACCACATTTGTTATTATCTAATTTGGTTTAGGTTTGTGAATTCGTAGATGCCCGAAGAGTCCAATTCGTGCCAGGAAAGTTCTATTGCAGTGCATGCAGGAGTGCAGAGGGTAATATAAATGTTACTTACCAACTGATCTGGTGACCTGGAATTGAGTTCAATTTTACTCATGGTTGCAAAAAAACAATAGTTGTTATTTTAAATAACTATTTAATAACTTTTTATATATTAAAATAACTCCTGTGGTACAACCAACTACCAGGAAATTGGTATCAATGCTCATTCTTTGGGAATATTCAAAAATGTCACCATCGCTACTGAAGGCGACACCAGTTCGGTGGTTTCTGATCAAACACTGACTAGTCTATTAGGTAAATGATTTAATATAAATCATCATCAAACCTATAACCCTTCAGGCGTGCCACTCTGGAAGAATCATCACAAAAATTCTGCCATGCCTGTCTGTTATCAGTTCTTTGTTTAAGTGTAGAGTCTTAATCATGTAAACAAAAAAATAGGAAACATTAAAGAGTTATAGAAAAAATTAGAAAGCAGGAGATGGGATTTGAACCAGGACCATTATTGTGGCACCTATTCACCTCACAACTTCGTTATTGAACTGTTAGACAAGACTTTCAACATGTATATTCTAAAGTTACTATGAATATGGACAAGTCAATCAACTCACAGACACAACAACAGCACACACACTGCACAGGTATGTAAATTTTCAGAGAACCACAGATATTTAACTTGAGTATGTGTCGTCAGGCCTCAGTACTACAAAGACCATTAGGCCTACTTGTAGACATAAATATTGCGTAAACAGAAACAAATTTACTTCAGATGTAACATAGCTAATTAATTCATATATATAGAAAAAATCAGAAGGCAGTAGATGAGATTTAAACTAGGTCAATTCTTCTTCTTCTTCAGCGTTCATTCTCAAACTCCTGCTGAATTCTCTTGTAGCAGGACCATTGTCCAACTAGATTTCCAGCAGGATGTAGTCCAGAGAATGGAAATGCATTGTGTCGCTGTTTTATTTGCGCCAATGGTCCGACACATCCGTCTTCAGCGGGAACTAGGTCAATTCAGGTGGCCCCTATTCACCTTGAAATGAGTTAACACATTTTCCGAATTCGACGACACTTCATAGCTACACAAATGTGACTTATTTGAAAACCAAATGCTATAAAGGTGGATCATAACTCAGCTTACAAACCTTATTTCTCTGTCATTTTTCAAGTCCAAATAGATATGTTCTCTTTACTTTATCATAATTTTTATTTATTTCTAAGTTAATTTTGACTGCTTATTACAATTGAGTTATTCCTCGTGTTTCACATTAGCCTTTTGCCCATGTGTTACCGGAGGACAAAAGAGAAACAAATAATAGTAGCATTGTTTTCCTACCATGCATGTAACAGTAATGGGAAGTTATGGAGTGGATTTGGCTGTTGCAGTCCATATGGTGTACAAGTAACCCAGAAGACATGCTGAAGTTGGACGTGTCAAGCCAAAAGCTCCAGATATCGCAGCAGACCTGTAAAAGATGACACAACACATTTCATTCTCCAGACTACATCCTGCTAATATGCGGGAATTTATACAAAAAAACATTATTTGCTGCCAGATCTATATGCAGGAATTTATTAAAAAAACATTATTTGCAGCCAGATCTATATGCATGAATTTATACAAAAAAACATTGTTTGCTGCCAGATCTATATGCAGGAATTTATACAAAAAAAACATTGTTTGCTGCCAGATCTATATGCAGGAATTTATACAAAAAAAACATTGTTTGCTGCCAGATATATATACAGGAATTTTTTTTTTTTAAACCATTATTTGCTGCCAGATCTATATGCAGGAATTTATAACCAATCATTGTTTGCTGCCAGATATATATACAGGAATTTTATTTTTTTTAAACCATTATTTGCTGCCAGATCTATATGCAGGAATTTATTTTTTTTTAAACATTATTTGCTGTGATATCTATATGCAGGAATTTATTTTTTTTAAATTGTTTTCTGCCAGATCTGTATGCAGGAATTTATTAATAAAAACATTATTTGCTGCCAGATCTATATTACTTTATATTGGACCATCTATTCATAGTGACATTATAAATACCGATAAAATTTGTAAATATTGAGAATGAATTTTACATAATTTAAGAGAAATTTTAAAGTCCTAGTATCTATTGAATCCTATTTGAAATAGTGTTAGTTTTTGCTTTTTTTGTGGTTTAGGTAGCGTATCCTATTCAGGACGTAGCCATAAACCCAGCATTTTTTGGTTGTAGTGATTTTCCAGGCAAAATAAATACATTCAGTAGTTTGCCACTTCTTTCTGAATGGTTTGGATATATAATTGCTTGTGGTGTGAAGCGAACTCGGTACCACTCCGCCACAGAGCCAGATAACATAATAATTATTGCAGCTGTTTTTTTATTTCTCATATTTGTTCTCATACCCGTATTTTGAGGTTGTGTAAACACCTGGAGCCATTGCAGTTCAACTTGTGATCAAACCATAGACCATCTGGTTAGTAAACTAGTGCACTAACTACCGCATTATGACCACTATGGAAAATTGAACAATGATAATATAAATATTATGACAGCATTATCTGAGCTGTAATTGAGGGAATTTAGTGTTAAATGTCATATGTCTAGAACTTGGAACTTGCAAGGCAGGATGGAGATTGTGTATAACTAGTGAGCTACAAAAATCAACATGTATATATGTAATTAACATATAGGAACTTGTGTACAATTAGTGCCTACCTTATATTTTGTCTAGACATGGAATGTGTGTGAACTTAGGTATCAAGCACAAGTTCATTGCAAGTACATTATGGTGGGCATAGTTTTCGCACGGTCAATGATATTACGTCATGTGCAGTTTGTGTTGCTAGAAATGATCCAGCCTACTGCTATTCTGTGACATTATATCGTTAGAAATTTAACCTACTCTAACATTATCCAGTTTTTAATTGTACCACAATATAATATCGCAGAATAGTAGTAGGCAGAATTATCCTAGAGTTTAGGAGGGGTTGAGGTTAGGAAAGACATTACACAATGAGAACCCCCCAATCCCTGGATATAACGAGCTACACTGAGAGGAGTGTTGATGGCCAATGCATTGCGAGCAAATCACTAGTTCCTTATCCAAAGATAAGATTTTTTAACATTGATATGGCAGCAATTTTGACATAAAATAGTTTTTAAATGCAATCGGACAATTATTTTAAAAATATGATCATTGTAAACATCTGTAGGCACAATTGGACAAGTTCTAACATATATTTTCAATCTGCATGGAGAGACTGAACACGTTTGGGTTTCCTAATCAATAACATTTTATATTTTAATAACAATAAATATTTTTTAATTGTAGGTTATCGGCAGCAGCAATTTCGGTCCCTCAGAACCACTACAGTGAAATAAAGCCATTACCTCGTGCCAAGATTGCACAAAAAACATCAACAGAGATGGAAGAAAATAGTGGAAGAAATGCTTACAGTAGATTTCCAGTAGTAAGTTCATATTTTTATTTTTCATATTATGTTAATAGATCTCAGTATGAATTGTTTCACTGAACTGTGTGATATGCTTCAGAAAATCCATCAAGCATCACAAGTTTGTAAGGAGCGATGTCTGTGTAGATCATGTTTTCACCATGCATCACTTGTGTATTCAGAGGATTGTGCAGCAGAAATCAAAAGAAGAACTGTAATAGCTACTTCAAAATTAGTGTAAATGACTCCAAGGACTTAGATGATAAAGGACTTAGATGATACTTTGACCTTGTCACGTTGTAGTTGAGAGCAATGACAGATTCAATAGACTAGCGTCAAAAGCATGTGTCAGAATGGATGAAATTGAACAAGGGGAACACTGTAAATTCCATATATACCTTTCTTTTCGATGGTGATACCATGGTGGATGATAATGTTAAGAGATTGATGGAGTTTGAAATTGCTCGAGTAGATAGTAGAAGATGATGTTTGACTAGTAGAACTAGGTAAATATGATGATGATGATGTTCGTCCGTCGTGATCGACGATGACCAAAAACTCAACCATAATAATAATAACAATAAATAATAAAATAATAAAGTTAATAGTGCGTTTTTAAATGACTAGCAAGTCCAATGCGCGCACAAAATGTTCTTTTACAGAATTGACAACAATAGAAGGTATCTGTGTGAGGTTGAGATGTTTTTTCTTTTCTACGTGTCCGCTTCTGTCTTGCAGTTTCTTGTCTGAATTCTTCTGCCGCTAGTGCTCTCGTTCTAATGCTGTAACGCCAAGCCGTTCTATCCTGAGCGAGGCTCTCCCAAGCGCCTACGTCAATGTTAAGATGTTTCAAGGATGACTTGAGCGTGTCTTTGAAACGCTTTTTCTGTCCACCAGCTTTTCGAAATCCTGCCTTGAGTTCTCCATAATATATTTGTTTTGGCAATCGCGAGTTCTCCATACGCACAAGATGGCCTGCCCAGCGTGCCTGCGCCTTCATAAGTATTGTGTGGATGCTTATTGAGGTTGATTTTTCCAAGACCTCGTAGTCTGGTACTTTGTCCCACCAATGGATGTTTAGTAATTTACGTAGGCATGTAAGATGGAAATGATTTAACTTTCTTGCATGTCTAGCATACACTGTCCACGTTTCGCAGGCGTATAGTAAGGTTGGTATAACAGCAGCATGATATACTTGTAGTTTGGTGGTTGTTCTTATACCTCTTCTGTCCCATACATTTTTGCGTAATCCGCCAAATACAGCACTAGCTTTTGCCAGTCTCTTGTTAATTTCCACATCAATGTTGACATCGCGAGAGAGAGTGCTTCCAAGGTAAGTAAAATTGTCGACTACCTGCAGTTTTTCCTTATTGACGATGATGGAAGTAGCAGTATGTTGGCTATTTGATGTTGCTTGGTGCATGACTTCTGTTTTTTTGGTGTTAATAGTGAGACCAAAGTTGTTGCAGGCCTTTGAGAAGCGGTCTATGGTGCTCTGCATGTTTACGACAGAGTCAGCATACAATGCACAGTCGTCAGCATAAAGTAATTCTCTAACAGTACTAGATTTAGTTTTCGTGTTTGCTTTTAGACGACGTAAATTGAAAAGACCACCATCCGTTCTGTAATTGATCATTATGCCTGCTGTTTCATTACTATGGTGTGTTTCCGTTAACATGGCTGTAAATAACAGGCTGAAAAGAGTAGGGGCTAGCACACATCCCTGCTTTACACCATTTGTGACAGGGAATGCAGGAGATACTCCTCCATCGCAGATAACACTAGCCATCATACCGTCATGAAATTGTCGTATCACAGTGACAAGTTTTGGGGGGCATCCGAACTTTGTAAGCACCTTCCACAGTCCTTCTCTGTTAACGGTATCAAATGCTTTAGTTAAGTCCACAAATGTTGCTAAGAGTTCACTATGTTGCTCTTGTGACTTTTCCTGAATTTGTCGTGCAGAGAATATCATATCAACTGTACCACGACCTGCACGAAAACCGCACTGACTCTCTGGGAGTAGCTCGTTTAGTAGAGAATTATTTAATCTGTTGAGTATGACACGAGCGAGAATTTTACCAGCTATAGACAAAAGTGATATGCCCCTATGATTATCGCAAGACTGTTTGGTACCTTTGCCTTTATATAGGTGCACTATAGAAGCATCTTTTAGATCTTGAGGCAATGTACCTGAGTTCCAGAAAATACCAAAAATGTCAGTTAGTTTTTTAATCAGCAGTGGTCCGCCATTTTTATAAATTTCAGCAGGTAAGGCATCCAAACCTGGAGCTTTATCATTTGACATTTGTTTAATCGCTATCATAACCTCTTGACTGCTTGGGGGTATATCGAGTTCTTCTCTTATCCTAAGTTGTGGTATTCTGTTTATGACTTCTTCATTTATTACTGATGGTTTGTTTAGGATTTCTTCAAAATGTTCAGCCCAACGATTTAAGATGTCATTTTTATCAGTGAGAAGCTTCGACGAATCGGCATTTAATAGAGGTGGTGATCCCGATGAGTGTGGACCATAGATAGTTCTTAAAGCCTCATAGAATCGCTTATAGTCCTTTCTGTCTGCAAACATTTGAATTTCTTCAGCTTTTCGACTTAGCCATTTATCCTTTATCTCTCTAAGCTTCTTTTGACAAGTGTTACGGATCTTGTTATAGGCTACTTTCTTGGACGGTGAAGATGCTGCCCCTTGTAGTTTCTTGAAAGCTTTGTGTTTCTCTTCTAACAAGGATGTTATCTCAAAATTATTATCATCAAACCAGTCTTGGTGTCTATGTACCTTCACTCCCAAATGTTCCTTCGCTTTGGCGTAAATAATTCCTTTAAACGAAGCCCAGCTATCTTCAGATGTGGTATTAAGAAGATCTAAGTCTCCCAAGGCTACGTCGAGATCCTTGGAGAGATTATTTTTTATATCGTGGTTACTCAACCGATCAGTGTTTAGGCGTTTTTCTATCTTTTGTCCCTGTGGACGTCTTTTTCTTGCAATGGTGAAATTTAGTTTGGATACTATATAGGTAAATATACAATCAATGTGTCACAGGTTATGTATCAGCAGTAAGGTTTTTTCTTTACTTTGCGGATCTGTTACACAGATTTTTATCTCAACAAGTTGGCAAGACGTATATAACAGTAGACATACAGTCTCGCCATATTTCTGATCCCGAATTTCTAGAAACCTTGTGTGATTTTCACAGATGAGAAATCTATGGCAAGAGGCAAACAGAAAAACAAAGTTACAACTATTAAGAAGCTATATTTTTCCAGTGGCAACATATGGTTGTGAGACATGTGCAATGACATCAACAATGGAAAAGAAAATATCAACATTTGAAATAAAATGCTATAGAATGGTCCTAAGAGTATCATGGACAGAAAGACAACCAATGCAGACGTCCACAAAGACCTGAACATAGAAGAAGAATGGCTCCTCAAAACTATCAACAAAAAAATGTTAGCTAATATATTTTTAATATATAAAAATACAATCAAGAAGTGTTAAGATCAATAAACATTGAACACTGGCTCCTTAAGATCATCATAAAAGCTGGGTTTTTTGGGTAATATAAAGAGACATAACAGCATGGAAAGATTAATAGCTGAAGGCAGAGTTAACAACAGCAGGGAAAGAGGGCACCCAAGATGATTGCGCAGTGATATATCAGATTGCTTAATCATGTCTCTAGCTGTGGCAAGTCAACTCACCCAGAATCACTGAGTCTTCAGAGAATCAATAAGGAAGACCAGGTTCTGGAAAGAATATATCACATGAAAATGAAAAAGAAACAATGGTTTAGAAAGATTAATCATGGAGGAAAAAGTTCCAGGAAAGAGAACAAGAGGCAGACCAAGGCTGTGATGAACAAAGGATATTGAAGATCTTCTGAACATGACACTGGAAGAGGCTGGACAGCTTGCACCGAACCGAGAGGCTTACAGAGTGACAGTGAGGATAATGTTCTGTAAAGGACATGTCACTTAGATACATAGATAGCTAGACCAGGGTACAAAATTCTAACAAGTCTTTGTTTTTAATTATCTTTTCTCAGGAACAAGACAATGACAAGCAATCATCTTATTACTCATCACCATCTGAGTCTAAGAAGGAAGGAGGTAGCACAGTGTACCAGAACAAAGCTTACGAGGAAGAGTTTGTTGTTCGGTTATGAGAGACAGCGAGACAGACAAATAAGACAAATACATGAACAAAAAAGTGTTTGAAATTTGTTCATACTAAAATTCACATTATAATTGTTCTGTACACATTTTGCAACTTTTTAATTTCAAATATACTACCCAACAAATTTTAAATCTTGGATCAGAATAGTTTTTATCATAAAATGTGAAAATGAATGTTTCAGGCAAGCAGATTCTGTACACATATTTGAATGATAAACTATTAGTAAATTAATATCTTATTCTTTTGTTTTTGTTCTCTCAAACTCCTGCAGATTAGCAGGATAAAATCCAGAGAATGATATGTATGTGTCATGGTTTATAGCTTGTCTGTGACCTTCAAAACTTTGGTATGGCTTCCGGGTCACTTTGACCCTCCATGAAATTGGCTAGCCAAACCATCCACAAAACTTGTTTAGCCACCTCTTACAACTAGAATGCCAGATCACATTGTTTCTATTCTGTGACAAATTATTGGCAAATTAAAATCAAATGTGCTTATGTCTCAGGAAAGGCCAACAATATAATTAAAGATGGCAGACCCAGGTCAAAGCAGTTCCTTATTGAATTTTTGTGTGTTAAAGCAGAAGGCATTGTTATGTCGTGATGATTCTTCTTCAGTGTTCATTCTCAAACTCCCGCTGGATCTCTTGTTGCAGAACCATTGTCCTACTCGATTTCCAGCAGATGTACTACAGAGAATGGAAATGCATTTTGTCACCGTTCCATTTGTGCCAATGGCCTGACATATTTGTCTTCAGTGAAGTGATGATGATAAAGTCATCCCTTTATCTATGAACAGGTAGGCCTTGATAGAGCATAGCCTATCTGACAAAAGCACAGGTTCTTCTCAGCTGTATAACTAAGAAGAAGCGACACCCAGATTCATATAAGGTCTCAAAGGCATGGATTTGGGGGGTGGGGGTGGGGGTTAGGAGAGCATGTTTAGTCCCCAAATGGAGGCATATCAGTGTGCCAATACACATGATTACCAATTATAACTCCACAATATGCACATCTGGACCAACTATCTCATCATTCTTCAGTCAGATTTGTTAACCCATCTAGTAATAGCAGGTCTAGCATTCCCCATCACCATTGTTATGGTATAATGGTATTACTATGTTTGAGCCTGTCAAACTAATATTGGTTTTTTTGGGGGTTCTCTTCCATTCCTTGCCTTATTGTCATATTAATTGACTGTTCTGGACATTCTGATGCTCGTGATAATGATAGAGAAAGCAGACATACCTTATATCTGATGTATCTTTAGTCTGTGAACTGAAGATCGATAAAAGGGGATGCTCTGAAGTTGCCTAGTAATCTCATGCTTGATATGGACGTGATAGAGAACACATCTGGACTGATTGGGGGAGTTTAAAATTTAGTGTAGCTTAAGTAGATATGGAAACCTGCAGGGTAGAATGAGGAGTGTGCTTAACTAATGAGCCACAGGAACCATCAGAATTCACACAATTTAACATCTGCTGGGAGAGACTGAGCACCTATGAGTTTACTCAATGTGCAATGACGTCAGTTCTTAACCAATAACCAATCCCTCATAAAATTGTTTTGTAGCATCTTGGCTGCAGAGAATTTCATGTACAATGCCTAAATTGTGTTAACTCCTTATGTCCAACAAGCCACTGAAACAGGGATAACACTAAGGATAATGTACTAGTTGTTACTAATAAACTAATAAATAGTAAAAACATAGTAAGATTATTAGTAACAGTAACAACAAGTTCATTATCCCTTTTTATTTTTGTTATTGCGGCACTCTCCACTTTATTAGATATCCTCTGATATAACCAGCTAAGCAGAACCCTTCTGCTGGTGAGCCCCTAATACCTTCATTATTAAAATTACTTCTAAATACATTACAGCAAGGTAGAAAAATCCATACAGAGATAAAGAATGGAACAGAGATTGAACAATATCTTCATGTCTTTTCTCTGCAAGGTATTCCATTTTATTTTCTCCCTCTAATAATTTTTTTAAAGTTTTCAGAATTTACTGGATTAAAATCAAGTAATTAATGCAACAAATATAAACATTTGTTTTGTTTATGAGGGAATCACATCAAACAGACTTATAGCTGATATAAATAAAGTTTTCTCATACAAACAGGTAAAATGTGGAACAGGGTAATGAAGTTTTGCTAATTACAGATAACACATATTAACACACACAAATCAATGTTTTGACCAAAAGGCCTTTATCAGGCACATATTCACAACATATGACAATAAGAATGACAAAATCAAAATAGTGGAATGAATAAAAGTACTAAACATGAAAATACAAAAATATGTAACACTGATTGATAACAATAATACAGAACAATGTCGCCGTTACAAAAATGTCAGAAAAACGATAATATGTGCTATCTGCAGCAAAATTAAAATCAGATACCAGCGAAACTTGCAACAAATTTTCTGAATCATTTAAAAACATATTGTTAAGAAAAATACTTTGTATAAAGTGGAAAGTACAATGTGTTATTTTAGCAATTTGGCAACTGTTCGAGTTGGTCTTTATGGTCAAATCCAGGAAATTTGATGATCGTAAATATGGTCAGCAATGCTGTACAATTACAGAAGACTGAAAAAGCATTCTTGTGTTTGGTAGTGTCTACATTTCATTCACTTTTAATGTATGATAATAGTGACTATGATGATGACATAATCTTTTTAACTGTTATTGCCTGTAAGCTGGTAGCTTGTGACAGCACATAGCATTTCTAACAAAAGCACAAGTTCTTCTCAGTTGTGTAAAAGTGGCACAACCTGGACTCACTTAAGGCCTTAAAGATATGAATGCTTAGTCACTAAAGGGAGGCATTTCAGTGTGTCAGTATCCCAGGAATACCACAGGAGAACACACTTGTGGGTCAACATTGCATCATTCCTGTCAGATTTGTTTATCCATCCTCAGTGATGGCATATCTAACATTCCCCATCACCAAAGAATCTGCAACAAAAGGACAAAGGTGCAATGTCCACTGACCTGTATCTCTTCGGCATCCATAGGAATATGTTGATAGAAGACAAAAAGTAAGTAATTGAGACAAGACGTGACAATAATTTTTCCACAGGTTGCTGGCCTGTTCCCTAACTTTCCTTAGTTTCCCCTCCTATGACAAGTCTGGAATGAAGATAGATACCCTATTCTTTGCTCCCTGAACAATAAGTCCAGGCTCCAGTTACCACACGGGCATTTAATGTATGATACTATCCATATTATCTGTATTTTACAACATTCCATTGTGCTCTTTTTAATTATTATTAAGGATGCCAGTTTTTAATAAATCTATTCTTATTTTCTTTCTCATAAACAGTTTTCATAGTCAGTTAATATTGTTTTATAGAAATTATTTATATATTTTAATAATTTATGGGAAATTTTAAAATGATTTAATAATTTCAAATCAGCAATGTAATTTTTGTGTATTACTTTGTTAATACAATCTGTTTTGATTTACAAATATGTTTTTGATGTATGAACAGTATTACATTATATTTATATACATTATTTGTTTTAGAAATGTTTATATACATTATTTGTTTTAGAAATGTTTATATATAATATTTGTTTCAGAACTTCATTAAGCTTCATATTTGTAAATGTTAAATGTAATGTCAAGGTTAATCACTTGTATAAGAATTGTGTCACTGCAGCTCAGAGGTAGATTTCTGGAACAGACAAACTAGAACTATAGCTCAGAGGTAGATTTCTGGAGCAGACAAACTAGAACTATAGCTCAGAGGTAGATTTCTGAAACAAACTAGAATTATAGCTCAGAGGTAGATTTCTGAAACAAACTAGAACTATAGCTCAGAGGTAGATTTCTGGAACAGACAAACTAGAACTATAGCTCAGAGGTAGATTTCTGGAGCAGACAAACTAGAACTATAGCTCAGAGGTAGATTTCTGGAGCAGACAAACTAGAACTATAGCTCAGAGGTAGATTTCTGAAACAAACTAGAACTATAGCTCAGAGGTAGATTTCTGAAACAAACTAGAACTATAGCTCAGAGGTAGATTTCTGGAACAGACAAACTAGAACTATAGCTCAGAGGTAGATTTCTGGAGCAGACAAACTAGAACTATAGCTCAGAGGTAGATTTCTGGAGCAGACAAACTAGAACTATAGCTCAGAGGTAGATTTCTGAAACAAACTAGAATTATAGCTCAGAGGTAGATTTCTGAAACAAACTAGAACTATAGCTCAGAGGTAGATTTCTGGAACAGACAAACTAGAACTATAGCTCAGAGGTAGATTTCTGGAGCAGACAAACTAGAACTATAGCTCAGAGGTAGATTTCTGGAGCAGACAAACTAGAACTATAGCTCAGAGGTAGATTTCTGAAACAAACTAGAACTATAGCTCAGAGGTAGATTTCTGAAACAAACTAGAACTATAGCTCAGAGGTAGATTTCTGGAACAGACAAACTAGAACTATAGCTCAGAGGTAGATTTCTGGAGCAGACAAACTAGAACTATAGCTCAGAGGTAGATTTCTGGAACAGACAAACTAGAACTATAGCTCAGAGGTAGATTTCTGGAGCAGACAAACTAGAACTATAGCTCAGAGGTAGATTTCTGGAGCAGACAAACTAGAACTATAGCTCAGAGGTAGATTTCTGAAACAAACTAGAACTATAGCTCAGAGGTAGATTTCTGAAACAAACTAGAACTATAGCTCAGAGGTAGATTTCTGGAGCAGACAAACTAGAACTATAGCTCAGAGGTAGATTTCTGAAACAAACTAGAACTATAGCTTAGAGGTAGATTTCTGGAACAGACACACTAGAACTACATCTGAGATGTCTTCCTTTCAAACCTTGGTGGTTGAGGTAGTTATTACATAAGTGTCAACTAGTAACAAATTTTCTGTATTGATACAGATTTCGGGCCCCAAAAAAAACAATCCAAACTCTCATTTTTTTATATTTAAAAGAAAAGGTTGTTTGATGTTAGATTTTCTAGTAATTATTACTAATGTGGACATTTTTATCTCACATATTGAGGGGCCCAAAAAAAAAATGCTTGGTTTTTGTGTGTGTTTCTTTTGGTTGATGCTAAATATAGATTTTTTTAATTGATATACATAAATAAATTGTTAAAAATAGGGGATTTATGAAAAATAAGTTGACAACTATGTCTGACTTTTAGTCAATGTTTTGTAAGGTCTAGGACAACTATGTTATTATGTCTGACTTTTAGTCAATGTTTTGTAAGGTCTAGGACAACTATGTTATTATGTCTGACTTTTAGTCAATGTTTTGTAAGGTCTAGGACAACTATGTTATGATGTCTAGTCAATGTTTTGTAAGGTCTAGAGTGGTTTGTTGTGTCATTTATATGCTCATTATATAATCAAACCTTCAAAGTCTTTTGTGGAACTTAAGCAATAAAATAATTGATTTTATGGCATCTGCAGTTGGTTCAGTATTTTACAGAGATATAGGAGGATACACAGAGATATAGGAGGATACACAGAGATATAGGAGGATACACAGAGATATAGGAGGATATACAGAGATATAGGAGGATATACAGAGGTTGACCTTCAATTTATTTATATAAATGAAGATGATAGAGTGAGTAAAAATTTGTCACTTCTAGTTTTTATACCAGGTGGTGGAATTTTACTTTTAGATTAAGACGGTGTTCCACCAAAGTTAGATGTGTCTGGCCATTGGCACAAATAAAACGGCGACACAACTCATTTCCATTCTCTGGACTACATCTTGCTGTAAATCTAGTAGAGCCATTGTCCTGCTATATGGAAGATGAAGCCAGAGTTTGAGAATGAATGCTGAAGAAGACATCTCTCCGGACATTCTTTTTTATCCTGAAAATCTATATCATTTTCGTTAACGAATGATGCAGTTATGTTCCTATATACATATATATATATATAAGCACAGATAATGTAGTGACGATGACTATAACACATTTCACCAACTTTGCCCAACTTTAAAATCATGTATCTCAGCAAATATTAACACATTTAATTGAAATTTTGTATAGAAATTTAAAATGGTATAGACCCTATAAAATAATTTTTCCATTAAAATGCATTCATTAATCATTTACCCATTGTTTATCATACACTTGACATGACTAATTGGATAATTTTGTATTCTTGAACACATGACGGACTGTGTTTAATGTTATATCCGGAAGTGGATATAATTATATCTGAAGTGGTAAAATTTATTTTCTCGAGACGTGATAATTAGTATGACGACACAGATCAAAGGATTTCATTTGTGCATAAAATCTGGACATGATATACAAATATAAAGTATAAATTTGTTGGGTGCAACCAAAAATATCCTATGCAAAAATTGGCATTAATACGTTAGACGGTTACTCAGATAATTACATTTGTTTGAGGGCAAAACTAGTGAAGTGTGCTATACCAGACTATCACTGTCTGGTGCTAATGTGAAAAAACATAAATAACAGTACACAGGACATAACCATACAAATAACAGTACCACACTTGTGCTAGTACATAACAACAACATGTGCTAGTTACACAAAATTTATCATCTAAGAACTCAACAAAAACACATCCAATAAATAAAAAGTTTATTTCAAGCACATAATCAACTTTTATCTTCATTAACAAATGTTAACATTCTCATTCCTTTACAATTGTTAACATTCACATTAATCCCACTAGCAGTGACTTTCATACTCATTTAAAGAAGTTAACGTTCACAGAATGACTGCTGAGATTCATTCACATGGCAATAATTATGCATCAAATCTGCAAACACTCCAACAACATTTCTATATTATGCATACAGATGTTATTCCAATAAACGCCACTCTTACAGTCCTGAACACTAATTGCCATCTAATCATCCATTCGAAACACAAAGTAGAGAAATATATTCAACCACAAATGTAGAAAATACACACACAAAAATCTGGTTCATTTTCGATAATGAGGTACCAATATCACAAGATAAGTCTGATCATTGACCAGTGACTGAGATGTTTATGAGAGATCACTGACTGATTGAGATGTTTATGAGATTGACCAGTGAATGATTGAGATATTTATGAGATTGACCAGTGAATGATTGAGATGTTTATGAAATTGATAAATGATTGAGATGTTTATGAGATTGACCAGTGACTGATTGAGATGTTTATGAAATTGATAAATGATTGAGATGTTTATGAGATTGGCCAGTGACTGATTGAGATGTTTATGAGATTGACCAGTGACTGATTGAGATGTTTATGAAATTGATAAATGATTGAATGAGAGATATATTTATACATATAATGATAATGCATATGTTATCCTAATCTCATACAGAACTGGCTTAAAATGTGTGTCCTGAAATACAACTGTTAAAAGATGTGAAAGCAGAAAATATATCACTCAAAATGTATGACAGGGACAGGAAACACCACTATCGATATATTGCTAGTGGCTACTGGTGGATATAAAGTACACAATGGGTGACCAAATTTGGTGTATTATCTGGTAAGAGTGACCACTAATATATATTGCCAGGTAGAGAGGAAGTGACCACTAAGGGATATACTGTTACATAGAGTGGAAGTGACCACTAGGGATATTTTCCATGTAAAGAGAGTGACCACTAAGGGTATATATTGGCAGGCAGAAAGTGACC
This sequence comes from Meghimatium bilineatum, assembly GCA_034231615.1. NCBI lineage: Eukaryota > Metazoa > Mollusca > Gastropoda > Stylommatophora > Philomycidae > Meghimatium > Meghimatium bilineatum. Next base: position 29,981,313 of record CM067314.1, on the reverse strand, counting down.
AAAGGCCCATATAGTCAGGCAGGTAGAATCACTAGGAACCTTACTTCTGTCTGAAGAATGTTAACAGCTTGTCCATATTGCTGCCAAGCAGTAACATATTAGGGTTACTATTTTTATTGCCAACAGAGTAGAATTTAAAAAAAAAAACCTGATTGCTAATGGGTTCACATAAAAACTACACTGTCGGAAGATAATACAGTGGAATCCTTCTATAGTACATTCTTTTATAACAAATTTACCTATATAACAACACTTTTTACAATCCCCATTTATATTTATTCCATATTGTTTATACTGTATAGATACAAATTTCTGTTATTACATATTTTGTCGATGCAGACCAAGTTGTTATAACAGGATTCCACTGTACTCCTATAATTATCACATCTGATCACGAGAATTAAATATTTTGTAAACAAAATGCTGTAGTGGCATAGATGATGCGCAACTCGTTCAAGCTATTCTTTATAGAAAATTACAAAGGTGCATATGGAAAACATACATAAACAGAACATATAAGTGGACAGCCTCAGAACAGATATCATTGAGAATAAAATACACAAATAGACAGAACTGGACATAACATGACAAGAGCATCCTCTGGAGTCTCTCCCCTCCCCCAACAACATAAGTTAAGAAGGGAGATGAACATGGGATGAGAGATGAATAAGGGAGATGAAGATTGGAGATTAGCAATACCTAATGAAATATACAAGAAGGCAAACAAAATTGTCCTGACACAATAAATTTGTTGAAAACAGAACAAGAATCCACAAGACAGGATTGCTGAAAATATAGGACACAGAGTGCGATATAATAATACACTGGCTCTCAAAACCACTCAGCATGGCACATGATAATGATAGATTTATGAACAAGTCACCGCTATCCAAAAAAAATTTACAAAATTTAAGTACATTTATGGTTATTTATAAAAAAATTAAGTGTCACAGAAGAATGGTAAGAATACCAAGGACAAATCACAAACTGATTCCATGTCTTTCTAACGATGCTCTTAGAATAATTTAGTCTTAACTATCTATTTGAGTGTATATATGTGCCCCCCCCCCCCCCACCTACCAAATGACTTTGGCTAGTCAGCAGAAATATTTGCAGCTACTTAGCAAGACGATGTCCTACTCTAATGTACACACAACTGCTGGTAGAAAGGATGTCCCTCCCTACTGTACACACAACTGCTGGTAGAAAGGATGTCCTTCCCTACTGTACACACAACTGGCTGGTAGAGAGGATGTCCTTCCCTACTGTACACACAACTGGCTGGTAGAAAGGATGTCCCTCCCTACTGTACACACAACTGGCTGGTAGAGAGGATGTCCTTCCCTACTGTACACACAACTGGCTGGTAGAAAGGATGTCCCTCCCTACTGTACACACAACTGGCTGGTAGAAAGGATGTCCTTCCCTACTGTACACACAACTGCTGGTAGAGAGGATGTCCTTCCCTACTGTACACACAACTGGCTGGTAGAGAGGATGTCCTTCCCTACTGTACACACAACTGCTGGTAGAGAGGATGTCCTCCCTTACTGTATACATAACTGCTGGTCTAGAGTGCAGAAAATTATTAATAGCAACGGCTTAAAATGCGAAAGTTGAGAAGACCCTATATTGGGCTGAGGGTGCATCAAGGACGGTAACTGATGAGCGGCCAGAACTGACTCCAAAAGCAATGGCAAACTACTCAGGCATATCTAAAAAAATTCACGGCATGATGACTACAAATAAAAACATCACAGATAAAAATAAATCTAAGGCAAGGGGCAAACAGAAAAACAGAATTACAACTATTAAGAAGCTATATTTTTCCAGTGGCAACATATGGCTGTGAAATCTGTACAATGACATCCACAATAGAAAAGAAAAATCTGTATTTTAAATAATGAAATGCTACAGAAAGGTTCTAAGAATATCATGGACAGAAAGACAGCTACATGAAGATCTGAACATAGACAATTAACATATTTTGGACACATTAAAAAGATAATGGTTTAGAAAGATCAATCACATAAGTGTCAACTAATACGGATTTCCGGCCCCAAACAACAAATATTTGTTTACATTTTTTTTTAAAAAGAAGGTTAAAATAAAAGTCACGTAGTGTTAAATTTCATAGTAATTATTACTAATGTGGACTTTACTATCTCACATGCTCATATTTAAATGCAAAAAAAAATTAAAATTTCAAAGTGGGTTTTTAAAAAATATATATATAAATACGGACATTTTTATTGAACTATGGAAATAAATTGCTAAACATACGGATTTATGAAAAATTAAGTTGACAGCTATGCAATCATGAGGAGAAGATTCCAAGAAAGTGAACAAGAGGAAATAAAGACATTAATGGATACAAGATATCAAGGACATATTGAATATTACAGCAGAAGAAACATGGCATTTTGCAAAGAACAGAGAGGCTTACAGAGTGGCAGTGAGAACAACATCCTACATGTCACATAGAAGGTGCTGTCAAATGTGGAATATTGCGACACAAAAACACAAAGGAGCAAGTGTCAAAAGATGTTCAATCAAAGATATCATGACAAATAATCTCATTATTACGATGACAAGTATGAAGTATCCATGAGATTCTAAATACACCACAAGTTTACAAATAAATGGTATCACGTACATGATTAATTTGTGCATGGGTACTTAGGAATAGCACATAAAACTGGATTATCTAGACACAGTTGATCACACATCTGATCTTACTCTAGCATTCAATCATATAAGACACAATTAGTCTGTCAATATTCCACTCATTCAAGTCTTCACACAACTAGTCAGTCTGTCAATATTCACCTCATTCAAGTCTTCACACAATTAGTCAGTCTGTCCATCTTCCACTCATTCAAGTCTTCACACAATTAGTCAGTCTGTCCATCTTCCACTCATTCAAGTCTTCACACAATTAGTCAGTCTGTCCATCTTCCACTCATTCAAGTCTTCACACAATTAGTCAGTCTGTCCATCTTCCACTCATTCAAGTCTTCACACAATTAGTCAGTCTGTCCATCTTCCACTCATTCAAGTCTTCACACAATTAGTCAGTCTGTCCATCTTCCACTCATTCAAGTCTTCACACAATTAGTCAGTCTGTCCATCTTCCACTCATTCAAGTCTTCACACAATTAGTCAGTCTGTCCATCTTCCACTCATTCAAGTCTTCATACAATTAGTCAGTCTGTCAATCTCACTCAAGTATAAAGGCCCACACTCACAAACAATAGGCACTAACTGAGAACACAAAATATTTTTCAGTTTTACAGTTCACAAAACAAAAAGAATATATCACATGAAATAATTTTTTCTTAAATCACATGAAAAAAATTGTTAACAGTTCATAAAAACAATAGATCACACGAACAATATAGTTAACAATTCATAAAACATAAATCACATTAAAAAATTGTTAAGAGTTCACAAAACAGAATAGATCACGTGAAAATAATAGTTAACAGTTCATAAAACAGAATAAATCACATGAAAAATATAGTTAACATACAACAGAAAAGATTACATGAACACATTTTTTTTTACAATTCATAAAACAGAATGGATCACATGAAAAAAATAGGCAACAGTTCATAAAACAGAATAAATCACACAACAGACTAAAACATGCAACAAATATATTTACAAGTTCACAAAATTTGACCAAAACAAGCCAGTTAACAAGAGAGAAATACACCACAAATGGAGAACAAAATAACACCAATATTGCAAATGGGCTATATGTTTCAGGCATGTCAGTGATCCAACAGTTTTAACCCTACTATTCAATTCATAACCAACAACACTACTGTGTCTACCAACTTCCTTGACATAACTGTCACAATTCACCATTCTTACCTTCGCACATCTGTATACTACAAACCTAACCGAGGCACAGCTTTCAGCTATAAACTTTCTTCGGCCACAACTCCTTGCCATTCTTCCAATTTCTCCACCTTCTTTGATTATGTACTGATGTTGGCAATGTTATTGATCAAGTCTATCAGATTCTTCTTTCATTCATCTAAAATATCTAAATATGTATTTTTTTCTCCTCAATAAACTTCAGCAACTTTTGCAGCTCATACAGCTTTGATTCCATTCATATAGCTTTGATCCCATTCATATAGCTTTGATTCCATCCATATAGCTTTGATTCCATCCATATAGCTTTGATCCCATTCATACAGCTTTGATTCCATCCATACAGCTTTGATTCCATCCATACAGCTTTGATTCCATCCATACAGCTTTGATTCCATCCATACAGCTTTGATTCCATCCATACAGCTTTGATTCCATCCATACAGCTTTGATTACATCCATACAGCTTTGAATCCATCCATACAGCCTTGATTCCATTCATACAGCTTTGATTCCATCCATATAGCTTTGATTCCATCCATACAGCTTTGATTCCATCCATACAGCTTTGATTCCATCCATACAGCTTTGATTCCATCCATATAGCTTTGATTCCATCCAAATAGCTTTGATTCCATCCATATAGCTTTGATTCCATCCATATAGCTTTGATTCCATTCATACAGCTTTGATTCCATCCAAATAGCTTTGATTTCATCCATATAGCTTTGATTCAAGTGTTGCTCTATGGGTCAGTATGTTTTTTCTCATCATAACGTACTTAGATGATTTGACTTCTTGCCTGGACTCTCATATTGACAGTGTCCTTTCCTTAGTTTTGTTACCTGTCTTTGAAGCTACCACTATCAACTCCCTCTTCTACTTCTAGTAAAAATCTGAAAGATATCTTGCTCCACTGCCACCTCAGGGTGAATAATTCGGGAAATTTTGGCTCAGATCTGTTGCACATGCTGGTGAAAGAAAACTATGCCTATTTGGTGCAGACACATTTCACACCATTTTCTAAAGCCACATTTACTATCGACCATGGATTTACATGCGAATCCTAATGCATCATCATTCATAAATGCTGTAACATGACCTATATATGCAAAAGTGGCAAGAGGTTTGGTGACCGCTTCTGCCAACATCTTCATGACCACAAATCTCTTACACTTGTTGCTGCATATTTTAATAGCACTGACCCTTTTGTTGTCCATGATATCAGTTGCTGTAATAAAATCATGCTCCCCTAACAATAAGGCTAGGAATCCCCTTGTGAATAATGAAATAATTATATATTGCAGGATGGTACACTAAAGTCATTTGGTCTCAATTCATATTTTGTCAAAATATGCTGCTGTGTGATTCAATTTGTTTAGCTGTTTTGTTTCATTCTAGCTCCAACTATTTCATACTGATTTCTTCAGTTTTTAATATGCATTTCTACCACAATATGTCATTGCTTTTGTGATTGTTGTTACTAAAGGACTACAATCCAATTCATTTACAATAATATTCTATTGTGTGTTCTCCAGTTGTGTTTATTTTTCTTGATAAAGACCTTTTGGTTGAAATACTGATTAGACAGTTTTGTGAACTGTAAAACTAATAATATGTGTTCTTAGTTTTTACCTATTTCTAAACAGTTTTACTGCAATCCCACCAATTACCAACACTCAAACACACAAATTTATATGACACTAGCCGGTAACTTATCAAACACATCATGCTTTCCAGGTTGTGCGCTGCCACGCCGCCGTGGTAATGTGGGGTGATCTGGACATCCACTTATCGTAAGCAGCTCCATACATTCTGAAGATCCTGAGCTTCTAGCGTACCACAAAGCATTACGGTTTTCATGGTCCATGACTGTTACGTTTGCATTATACTGGAGACAGAACACAAAGAGTTAGTCAAACAAATATGTATGAGGCCTGTTCAAATGAAACACGCCCAAGTGGTTTTATTACATTATGAAATGTACATCAGCAGTTGTGTTATAAATTAAGTAAAGCAGTTATTAGGGAATATTTATGCACCTGTAGTCGTCAGAAGTAACCATAGGCATAAAAACATGCATCCTATTGTCTGGGTGGACAGTCAATTCCGTTCGAGAAGGACTTTGTCTGATCATTGAACCATTTTGTCACTGCTGTCATATCATTGGAGTGGAATCGTTGTCCCATTAGAGCTTTCTTTAAAGGTCCAAAAAAAAGCAAGTCACATGATGATAGGTTGGAGCTGTAAGCTGGATGTTGCAGAAATTTCCCATCATTTCTGGGCTAGAGCTACCTACACAATTTTTGCAACATGTTGGCAAGCATAGTCGTGCAACAGAATTACAGTGTTACAGCATGCTGGGTTGCTTATTCTTGATGGCTGTATAGTATACAGCTTGTCTAGTGTGTTCTTGTAGCCGATAGCATTGATGTTCACACTAGACTCATACAGATGTTAAATTTGGACGGATTTGTTATCATACTGGCCATGTTGTTGACTGCCTGCACAGTTTATACTAAACATACAAAGAGAATGACTATGTTACCATCTGTTCATTGATGTGTACTTATTACATCAGTGATACTTCCAAGCAATATAATGCCATTTAATTGCATTAGGTCAAAGGGCTCATGCCCTTTGACCAACATAGTGTGCTCACTCTCTTCACGTGCTAGCATAGGTCACACAGCTAGTTTTATTTGAACACGTCTCATATGTCACACAGCTAGTTTTATTTGAACACGTCTCATATGTCACACAGCTAGTTTTATTTGAACACGTCTCATATGTCACACAGCTAGTTTTATTTGAACACGTCTCATATGTCACACAGCTAGTTTTATTTGAACACGTCTCATATGTCACACAGCTAGTTTTATTTGAACACTTCTCATATGTCACACAGCTAGTTTTATTTGAACACGTCTCATATGCATCATAATTTAACAATCTCAGGAACACAGTGTAGTAGAACAATTCTTGAAAAATACACGTACAAAGCAGTAATTCAACTGCTCCCTCTGCACACCATTCAGGTGTAATGAGACATGATGTATTTTCTTCTATAAGACATATCCTTTACAGCTTGGCTGTGATAGAATGTAATTTTATATTTTGTGAGCTCAGGAGTCAGTGCATGTAATAATTCTAAATTGCCTTGACAGGCCAGTAAAAATGGCATATTAAATCTGCTTGGCTGATCAGTAAATACAGCAGGTTAAATAAGCCTGGTTGGTCAGCAAAAATGGCAGGTTAAATCAACCTGGTTGGTCAGCAAAAATGGCAGGTTAAATCAGCATGGTTGGTCAGCAAAAATGGCAGGTTAAATCAGCATGGTTGGTCAGCAAAAATGGCAGGTTAAATCAGCCTGGTTGGTCAGCAAAAATGGCAGGTTAAATCAGCATGGTTGGTCAGCAAAAATGGCAGGTTAAATCAGCATGGTTGGTCAGCAAAAATGGCAGGTTAAATCACCCAAGCAGGTCAGTAAAAATGACAGGTTAAATCACCCTAGCAGGTCAGTAAAAATGGCATTTTAAATCAGCCTTGTTGACCAGTAAAAATGGCTGGTTAAATCACCCTAGCAGGACAGTAAAAATGGTATCAGTAAACATGACATATTAAATCACACTGACAGGCCAGAAAACATGGTAGGATTCTGCATACATGTCATATTTTACACAATGCTTTCTGGGTAATTAAAATAATTTTCTGTGTCTACTTCTGTGTTTATTCTCAAACTCCTGCTGGTTGGTAAGAAGTAGTATGGGATATGGAATGCTTTATGTACTTTCACTTTTCATGCTGAGTGCATGCTGAGTACATGCTGAGAAAAGAATGGTGGGACTTATTTAACAACTCAATTGTCCATAGCATTACATGGATTACTGCCCTGGTCATGCTGGGGTTAGAGGAAACAAGAGAGCCGCCTTATTGGCAGGCAATGCACAATAAATGGCCCAATGCTGAGAAGAGATAAAGCAGACTTGATCAAGGCAGTAATAAATTCATTTCAAGATGAAGATGATGTCAATGAGGCTGAGAATGTACACATACAGAGAATATCATAAATGGGAGTATCTAGAGGGGGGGAAAGAAAAAGTTGTTTCTTTTGGAAGGTTCCGAAGATCATGCAATCAATACCTGACAGTGATTCTGGTTCTCCATACACTGGGATAGCTGCTGGAACGGAGGGCAGAGCACTTATGGTAATGCCCCACTTGCTGTGAAGCTAGTTTCTAAACAAGAATCAAGAAGCTTTATGTTATATGGTTTACAGCTTGGCTGTGTGTCACAAAAATCTGTGCCTTTTGACCTGACATATCTGACTTCAGCATGACTTTAGGATCACTTTGAATTTCCTTATGGTGAGGCTGTCAAATGTCATCATCAAACCTCCCTAGTAGACATGCATGGCTGGTCAGATCATCAAACCTCCCTAGTAGACATGCATGGCTGGTCAGATTGTTACAATTCTTTACCTCCTTTTTTGGGACACATCAAAATTAGAGATATATATAAGTTTTTATATTTGATATTATAAAACAAAAGAAACCTTTACCCATAGTAAAAGTTGAACAAAGACAACATTGCCCAGAGCTGCTGCGATGTGAAGGGCAGTGCGACCATCATCTTTGCTGTATGGAGCATTAATATCTTCTGGTTCAGCACGTCCTAGGATGAGAATTATACTTTTAATGTCCTCACGGACAAGGGCATCAATGAGTTGCTGAAAGAAAAGAATTGGCATCATATAACAATAATACAATCTATAATGTGTGTGGGGTTCTACATTAGAAATATGAGAATAGAAAGCCTGCCAAACATCCCAACCCTATTCTTAGCCACTTCTCACTTGTGTAGCAACCAGGGCCTCGACTTTAAGTTTGATGCAAATAATAGAGCCACTGTCTTCTTTCCAGGCATATCATAGGCATGACTAAAGAATGTTGGGAGATGAAAACATGACTGTCACAGTTTGTCTTGTCAAAATTTATAACTTTTGTCTACTATCAAATGATCTTCATGGCTGATGAAGAGATGCAAGCTTGAGGACATTGCATCTTTTGGGGCAGACTCATAGATGATAGGAAGTGCCAGATGTATCATCACTGCGCATGGGTCAACAAATTTGATAGAATAATGTTGGCCAGAAGTTTGTACTGCGCACATGGCAGGAAGTGATGATCGTGGAATACAGCAACACTAGAATACCTCCCTTGACTAAACATCTACAAATACTCCTAACACGATGCATTTCAGACAACATTATATGAGGTCAGGTGTCGCATCGGTTACAAAACAGAGAGAAACATGCTTTTTTTTAGAAAGGCTTTGAACTGTCAAGAGCTACCTGTTCACAGCTAAAGAGATTATTTTATCATCCGTCTTGGTCATACAGATGAGTGTAGAAATATGAAGCCTGGATCACTTTAATGTTCTGTTCCCACCTCTTCTCATTCAACCCTCAGCTGTTCCCACTATTTGTGTTTTCTATTAATATTACAAATACGTTCATAGGTGGTGCCATCCTGTGCTCATTGTGTGCTATGTTATGTTCTTGATAAAGACCTTTTGGTCAATCATAAATAATTTGTGTGTTCCCTGTCTGTTTTCAGTACTTCACAAAAATTCATTACCTTGTGTTTCCAATATCGTCTCTTAGATTATAGTTTTTGCTGCAGTTTATCTTTTATCAATGTTCCTTCCCTTCAGTATAATCTTTGAAAGTTGTCTTTTTACATTCCAAACAATGCAAGCTTACTGCATTTCAGCGCTGTCAATTGTGCTTCTTGTAAACTCGATTATTTGTATCAGACACCCCACTGAGGCCAGCACCTTTAAGTGGTGATGAGGCTTATTTCACCCATCAGGGGCTAGAAACTAAAACTGGTCGAGCAGGACTAGTCCTGCCCAAGTAAGCAGGATGCTGAAGATGGAGGAAACCAGCCAAAAGGCGCACAATTAATCAGGATACCACATACAAAACACAATTTGAACCTTTATGGACCACTGTATGAACTACAAAAGATAGTAAGTTTTATTCAGGAGACAGAATTACAGATTTAGATATGTTTAAAGTGAACGAAAGAAGAAGTATCGGACAAATGTATTTGTCCGATACTTCTTCTTCTTTTTATGTTTCTATAAAACTAAACTGTAACACTTATTTGTAGCACTTGTATTCAAACATCTGAATCCAATATTTGTCTGCAGTGAATGTTCCATCTCTCCCATCCATACAAAACAATAGATATTACTAGTGATGTGTATACATTCATCCAAACTCCATTACTAATATTACTTTAACTGATATTACTACATTCATACTTCCCATGGTAGCAATAACAATTTCAAATTTTTTCTTGGTATCTACACTAGAGTTACCATCATTGCGTATCTGGTATCCTCTGAACAATTGTTATGCATTGTTCATTAGAATGTTCATCATTCTTAATTTGGTCTCCTCTGAACGATTTTTAGGCATATAAAAAACATTGTGTTTTTAAAACACCCACCAAAAATAATGCAAATTGTCAAAAACGGATTCGGCTCCAGGGGGAATTTACTCCATTTTTATTTGGCTTGGTAAAGGCTAAATAACAATTTTTATTGCATTTCCTCATGTAAATAAAATTGTCATTGTGCTTGCTACTTGTTTTTCAATGAGACTATTATGTCATTGTGATATTGTGACCATTTAAGCAACAAAAAAAAAGGTTACTAAAAATCCCACAAAAATGAAGGAATTACCTTTGTTTAGGTACACCCCTTCTTCCCCCCTCCCATTCCAAAACATATCTGTGGCCATGGTTGGGATGGTATTGGTCTATAAAATCTATACAAAAAGTGGGCGGTGACATGAAAGGAGTATGAGAAACACCGATGTCAATAAAACCACCAATGAGTGATCAGCACATTTCATACCTGATTAACTGGAATATCTATATATGGTAATGAAGGTAGAAATTCTTTCGTTTCATATTTCGCTCGAATCCACCTTTCTTTCTCATCTCTGAAGAATAAAAGAAATGAATGGATGACTGCAGTAAAACTGTGTACCATATTGTAAAACAAAAAGGAAAAATAATATTTACGATGCAGTTTTATGAATAAAACTGAATGTCCCAGCTATGGTTGACATCAGGAAAATACTTCTCCCTCCGAGGCCAGATAAATGGAACACCTTATATGGAACAAAATAACAGCTCACAAACACATGCATATATCAAAATGGCATTGGGTCTAAGGGCATGAGCTCATGGACTGCTGATTAACCAACAATGAATAAAACAAATATACAGAATCAATGTTTCGACCTGAAGGCTTCTATCAAACACACACATAACATAAAAGAAAATGTAACAAAGCTACAAAGAGATGGGTATCTGTGTTAACATACAAGAGAATCAGGCAGAAGTAAAGTAGAACACAACAGAAATATCAAAAATTACAAGTTAGGATAAATAATATATTTAAAAAATACTGTCAATATTGCAAGATTCCCGTCAGGGAGTTGAGTGTGGCTTGTGTGATAAAGCAGCGTGGCTGTAGCCACTCATATACATGGTGAGTTTTTAAAATTTATCCTCTCACAGAAAAAAAACCCAGGCTTTACCAGGAGTCGAACCCTGGACGGTGGGCGTCTATGACGACAGAGACGCAAGACAGTGACAAAAAGGTAAAGCATTCATGGTTGTGTTAGCTTTAAGCTTGGTGACCAGCTGGTAGGTACAGGAACCAGTTCTCATGCATGGCTGGCCAACTATACTATCAATATGGTTACAGATGTCCATTTTTCAGTGGAACTGGTAAAAACTATGAATGTATTAGTTGAGTCATTAGCATAATTAAAATGGCAGCACAATGTATTCTAATTCTCTCAACTACACCCTGCTGGAAATCTTGTAGAAATATTGACCTGCTATAAGAGAGGACGGTGGGAGTGTGAGAATGAATGGCAAAATAAACCTGGAACTCATGGTTGTGAGATCAAACTCTAAACTCTCGGCTATACATCATTCAAATATTTCATGGTAGAAAAGGTTAGTGTGAAAATAAGCGTCTTAGGAGTAAAAATTAGACAAAACTTCCTGAATAGACAACTTGTTACACTGATGATGTTCGTCCGTCGTGATCGACGATGACCAAAAACTCAACCATAATAATAATAACAATAAATAATAAAATAATAAAGTTACTATCGCAGTGACAACAGGATGCAATGTAAAACTCTATCTATTGTCTTTTCTCTGCTTTGTTGTAAGATATCTCAGGAGTGAATGACGATTGGTTTTTGGACTGGCAAGTTTGATCGCATGATACGCAGTAATATTGTGACATCTCAGAACATTGGTAACTCCTTTAATCGACCTTCTACTTGGTCTTCCTCTGCTTCTTCCTGTTTCCATTTCATGTTGTATGCTCTTGCCGATGGCCAATAAGGGTTCATTCTCATGAAGTGACAGAATCATTTCAGTATGTTTTTAAATATATTTGACCACAGATGTTGTTCTTGTAATCTCTTCATTACTCATATGATATCTTCTTGTTCTGTTTGTTGCTTTTCTTAAACATCTCATTTCAAACGTAGTAAGCTTTCTCTCTTGCTCTTTAGTTAAATGTCTATGTCTAACATAAATAACACAATGTTGTATCAAGATTGAATTTATGATTTACCCTTTGGTTTCCATCAGGATAGATTTATGTTTCAAAATTGTTATAAGTTCATAATTTGTATAGTTAGTTTTATAAATTCTTATCTCGATCTCTCTGTCCATTCTTCCATTGTCTGCCCAATATTCAATTGCAATGTAAAATTGGAGAAAAATGTGATGTCAGCTAGCATGTGCTGAAATTTATGGACACGGCTAGAATACCAAGGTGATGATCTGACTGACAGACTCACAAAACCAACTAACTAAACTAACCAACCAATCATGTAAAGTGTATTCTAGACATACCTCGGTGAGCATGATGAAGGCTTAGGCCTGCCCTTGGTGTTTGCTTCCCAGACACTATTCACTATGCCATTACCTACAGACACCATTACTTTCACTATATCATGCCTGAAAAAAATTAGTACAACAATTAGGACTTTCAGTGCAACATTGAAACTTTTGTTTGAATACTCACAGTAAACAATGGAAGACTTTGTGACAGGGAGACTCAGGATAAAGAGGATGATGAAATAATCCCTTTGGCTGTGACCAGGTAGCTTTTAACAGCCTTTCCGACAAAAGCATAGGTCATCCTAAGTTGAGTAACTGAGTAACTCAATCGTATAAAGTATGCGGTCTCAAAGGCATGGTTGTGTTACGTTGGTTTACGGATGCATGTTTAGCCCTTGAGAGACGGTACTCAATGTGTCAATATCCCAGGATAATTACACCCTGCAAGGGGTTTTGAGAGAAGGTACTCCATGTGTCAGTTCCCAGGATAATCACATCCTGCTAAGAGTTTTCAGAGAAGGTACTCCATGTGTTAGTATCCCAGGATAATCACATCCTGCAAGGAGTTCAGCATATACTTCTGGGCCAACATATTTAATTCCTGTGACAGATATGTGTACCTATTGCAGTGATAGCACATCTAGCATCCCCCACAATCTAGGAGGCTACCACAAAATGATAAAGGTGCAATGTTTGCTGACTTGTATCTCTTCGTCACCCATAGCCCCATTTAACAGAAGACAAAAGTAAGTAATTGAGGTAAGACATGCTGTGACAATTTTTTTCACAGGTGACAGATTGTGAGACCATCCCCCAACTTTCCTTAGTCGCCTCCTATGACATGCCTGGAAAGAAGACGGCGGCCCTATTCTTTGCACCCAGAACTAGAAGCCCAGGCCCCGATCATTGCATGGGTGAATTGAGGATATTCAAGTCATGAGATGTAATAATAAAATGACTGGATAAACAGAAGTTAACTACTGGCATGCCAAATATTCTTTAGTTTTCATTTTCAAGACTTCTGCATATCAGCAGGATGATATAGTCTTGAAAATTAAATAGGCTGTGTTATGGTTTACAGATTAGATGCAATATATGTTTCTTTTTGCCTGACACATCCAACATCAGCATGGCTTCTGCATTACTTTAACCCACCATGGGATGGGACAACCAACCCCAGCCAAAAACCATCTTAGCTGACTTCTGCAACATGCATGACAGTGTTTATTCATTACTTCCCCTTCAGGCCTCGACAACACACTTGTGTGGATACTCTTGTATGCAAAAAATAATATTTGAGGAAGAATTTCATTAGCACCAAATATTTCTATAACATTCTATCAATCAATAAGTTCAAATTGGCATCTAAATTTCTATCTTTTGGCTTTCACAGATTATTTAGGATTTATCTGGCACAACACTTTCAGTGTATACAGGTGATCAATACTTACGGCCACTCATCAAGATCCAGGGATCGAACTCGAGATATGTGTGTTCCAAGGTTGCGATGGATGCCTGAGCATTCAATACACACTAAAGATCCTAAATTTATGCTTGCCCAATCAGGACCTGAGAAATAATAATAATAATAATAATAATAACAATACCAATAATAAGACTCAATCTCTCAGGGTCGTAGAGGTGTCACACTAGAGACATCAGCACTAAAGACCTACAAATATCTCTATACTCAGCCATTCAGAGGAGTGTAGAAAAGTCCTGATCATTCCTTTATGTTATCAATCCAAGATTTTTTTTGTCTGCCTCTTCTCCTTCCACTCATAACGGTTTCTTGTAAATAATTTTAGAAAGTGAGTTGTGTCTCATTACATGCCCAAAACAAATGAAATATCATTATTAGTTAGTTAATTAGTTCCTTTGTGCCGCGAGAGTACATAGAGCAGAGGTTTTCATTCTCCATGTATCGCAGTCCGCTGCCTGCAGTTTTAGTTCTTGTATGGTTTTGCAGCCTGTTATTTCCCCCTCTTTAAGTATGGTGTTCTTTAGGATTGCTTTAGGTCTCCCTTGTTTCTTTTACCCTCAGGTGTCCAACATAAGGGATTGTTGGTTTATTCTGTTTTCATCTAATCTTAAAACATGACTCATGTATTTACACCTGTGTTTTCTTATGATGTTTGAAATATATTCACGGTGGGTTTTGTTTCTTAAATCAATATTTGTGATGAGATCGCTTCATTTTGTGTTCATCAGTTTCTGGAGACGTTTGTGAAGCTGTTTCATTTTTTGTCTGTTGCTTGAGTTGATTTCCAGCTTTAACTTCCATATGCTAATACTGGGACAATACAGGAGTTGAATAGCTTTAGCTTGGTGTTTCTTCCTAGATCTTTTCATGTAGGAAAATATCATTAAAGGAAAATATAAATATAATTAGAGTGGATGAGACATTACTAGAGTTAGGAAACATTAGTCTTGGTTAGTAGAAGTTGCTTGGGATTACAATAACTGCCAGAATTCTGATGATTGTGTTGATCTGGAGAACGCAGCTAAACTGTGTCCCATTTGGTAAGTAAATATTTTAAAAATATATATCTATAAAAAGGTTTAAATAGTAGTTTTATGCTGAACAATACACATGATTGACTTTTCTACCAAAAGCTCTTAATCAAGAAGACTTTCTCATCAAGTAATCATATTTTCATGGTTCTCATCTTTATTTGTTGATTTCTAGACCTGTATAATGTATACTATAACATCGCTTAGTGTTGCATGTAGTCTGTTTGTGGTTCCATTCTGTATTTGTTCCGCCATTTCTTGATAAAGATCTTTTGGTTGAAACTGCGATCAGTGTTTAACGTATCATCATCATCAAGTGCCGTCTCCGCAACAAAGGTTGGCTGCAACGTATCTCCAACATCTCCTGTCTCTTGTCTTGGTGTAGCACTCTACTAGACTGTAACCTGTCCATCGTGTGATGTTACTCTCCCAATTGTATCTCTGCCTACCTCTTGCTCGCTTCCCTTTGACTTTACCCTCAAGTAAGGTCTTCAATAAGGTGTCATGTCTTTTAATGTGTCCAAAGTATTTTATTTGCCTGATCTTTATTTCTCTTAGTAGTTCTTTCTTCATATTAAGTGTCTTTAGCACCTCTTTATTTGTTTTCTTCTCTTTCCATGATGTTCTCCCTATTCTTCTATATACCCACATCTCAAAGGCATCAATTTTGTCTTCTAATTATTTACTTAGTGTCCATGTTTCTGAGCCATACATTAATATGGAATAGATGTAGCATTTTATAATTCTCATTTTTAACTTTGTAATTTGTTTATATTAATAATTTCCTCATGTCATTGAAGGTACTTTTTGCCATTCCTATTCTCCTTTTAACTTCTGTTTCACATCTGCCATGATTTGTGATTATGTGTTCAAGATATTGATAATAACTGCTACTTAACCATTTTTTTATATATATATTTTTAATTTACTTATTAGCGGACAAAACTCGATAATATAATGATACCAACGAAAACTTAACGTACTTACATGGGGCTCCACAGTCAGCACATGCATTATTGCCTGCTGTACACCTGATAGCCTGAATTCCAGCTCGGTCCGAATTATTCTGTTTCTAAAGTATGGCAGACAAGCATATTAGTATTGAATTCATCTCAGAAAGCAGAGCATATTCAAGTAAAACATTATCAATATCTTGTACACATAACCACAAATCATGGCAGATGTAAAACAGAAGTTAAAAGGAGAATAGGAATGGCTAAAATTACTTTAAATGACATGAGGAAAATATTAAAATCTAAACAAATTACAAACCAACTAAAAATGAGCATTATAAAATGCTACATCTATTCTATATTAATGTATGGCTCAGAAACATGGACACTAAACAAATAATTAGAAGACAGAATTGATGTCTTTGAGATGTGGATATATAGAAGAATTGGGAGAACATCATGGAGAGAGAAGACAACAAAGAGGTTCTAACAACACTTAATATGAAGAAATAATTAAATAAAGATCAGAAATAAAATATTCTGGACACATTAAAAGACCTTGTTGAAGACCTTACTTGAGGGAAACGGTAAAATCAAAGAGAGGCAAACAAGGTGTAGACAGAGATACAAGTGGGAGAGTAACATCACAAGTTGGACAGGTTACAGTCTAGTAGAGTCACCACCAAAACAAGAGACAGGGGATGTTGGAGGTCTGTTGCAGCTAACCTTCATTGCGGAGATGGTACTTGATGATAAAGGCTGCATGCTCTTGATGTCATCACATCATGTACAGGGTGAGTTTTTTTAATTTCTTAGAAAAAGTCCTTAAGTCCTTACCAGGAATCAAACCCTGGACATCGCAGTTGTGAGATCAACACTCTAACCTCTCCACCATATGCCATACAGCATGGTATCAATCACAGAAAAATGCAGGTCTAACATATTGACCATATAGAAAGAGGTTCAATAGGACTTCTTTCCACTAGGATTACAAGGTACTATGATTGCAGGCATTGATACATGCTGTTTACATGATTTTAGTAGATTCTTTGAAGACACACACTGATTAAAAGCCTCATTTACAAGTATTCTGACCTCAGGTACTACGAATGAAAAGCCTGATTACAAGGTACCCAAGATTATAGGTATTATAATTACAATCATGATATATATATATATATATATATATATATATATATATATATATATATATATATATATATATATATATATATATATATATATATATATATATATATATTAGCTCAGATGGGCAAGGGTGTGGGGGTAAGGACTCTCTGAAAACTGATTGCAGCACTTCAAAAGTTTCACAACCATTTTTTTTCAAGAAGAAAATATAAATCAACGCTGAAACTTGGTTGAAGATTCATATACTCTTTTAAAATGTGATGAGCACTACTAGGTCACCTTCACTTATAAGATACCACACAGCTCACTCATGTATGACGTTACAGATTTCTGGTGTGGTACATACATAGATATAGTTCTAATGTACACACACACACACAAACATTTTTTGACAAAGTCATCCCTTAATAGCTGATGTATGGTGAGTTCCTTAAGGGTAAACAATTGACTGGTGGACAGAAGAAATACTTTAAGTACTCTAAAGTGCTTCAATATAGACGTCACCTGTTGGGAGTAGATTGCTCAGAATCAACCAATGTGGTGCAGCAACACGAGCAAAATTGATTGCATCATTGAGAAGCATCAAATTGTGATGACATAGAGAAAACTTTCTACCTGACAGGGCATACAATCAAACATATAGATGTCCCAAATGTGGCAAAGAATTATATGCCAGAATTTGATATTTTAGTCATCACCAGCACACACAATATCAGGGCTAGATATTTCCACACTCATCCGCATCGCTGAGGATAGAATTCGCTGGAGGACTCTGTGTGCTGAAGCTTCCAATGTGGTACCCCTACGACCCTGAAGGGTTATGGGTTTTATTGATTGATATTGATTGATTGCACACACAAGAGATACAACACAAGTCTAATAATGTTGTCATCGTCACCTACGATGGACAGTTAATATTATATAGACTATCTAGTGACCTTCTCAAGGAAATGTCTATCAGTGAAAATGTGCCAGAAAATACTTACTTTATTTTTACCAGCATCATTTGCTTGAAGACTAGAAAGAATCTGTTGTTCTATTGCATCAACCCAACCATCACGATCCTTGAGAAATCATAGAAAAACAAGGACAGAACATATTTAAATTTCTATTAACATTAAGATACTAGCATGCGTATAACAACACTATATCAACAGAGAAGTCAGCTATCATTTCCCTTCATAAAACAACACTATCTCAATAGAGAAGTCAGCTATTTATATTTGTACAAATCTCCCAATCCAAGTTTGACAAGTCTAGACCACCCAAGTGTAGACCACCCAAGTGTAGGAGGCCAGTACAGATGTACAATTGCAGCATTCCCAGCTTCTTTCATTTGTCAAACAAGTCTGCTGGCAAGGGAAACTCACGTAGAATTGAAGCACAACATACTGGTTTATGTGGTTTTAGGATATAATGTAACAAGTGCTACAAAATACTGGTTTACGGGATTTCAGGATCTGATGTAATAAGTGCTACAAAAATACTGGTTTATGGGATTTCATGATCTGATGTAATAAGTGCTACAAAAATACTGGTCGATGGGATTTCAGGATCTGATGTAATAAGTGCATCAAAATTAATAGACTTCCAAAATAACTTACGATGCACGACAAAATAGTCTGCATTGCAATATAACCTATAAGTTAAAGTCAACAGACGTACAAGAAGTGTGGGACTTACCTCCCCACTTTGAGCTTCGAAGTGCCACTGTTTATTTTCCAGCGACACAATTAGAAACTCGTACCCATCTGAATCTGAAAATAGGACAGAACATTAAAATCTAGCAATGTTTATTAATCATAATGTGCAGTCTCTGTATCAAATGAAATCCCAACATTCTCTCTCTTGCCTTGGTGGTGCACTCTAACACACTATCTTGTCCATCTCACTTGATGTTTCCCTCTGACTTGTGTCTATGCCTACCTCTGATAGGCTAATAAAACTGTATATGAAATTGCTCCTAAACTATTACAGATTTTTCAGATCCCGCGTATATGTGGCATGATGCTCTGACCTATTTATGTAATAAGTGGCATGTTGCTCTGACCTATTTAAATAAGTGGCGTGATGCTCTAACCTATTTATATAATAGGTGACATAATGCTCTGACCTATTTAAATAAGTGGCATGATACTCTGACCTATTTAAATAATTGGCATGATGATGTGACCTATTTATATAATAAGTGACATGATGCTCTGACTTATTTAAATAAGCGGCATGATGCTTTGACCTATTTATATAAGTGGCATGATGCTCTGACCTATTTATATAATAAGTGGCATGGTGCTCTGACCTATTTATATAATAAGTGGCATGATGCTCTGACCTATTTAAATAAGTGGCATGATGCTTTGACCTATTTATATAAGTGGCATGATGCTCTGACCTATTTATATAATAAGTGGCATGGTGCTCTGACCTATTTATATAATAAGTGGCATGATGCTCAGACCTATTTAAATAAGTGGCATGATGCTCTGACCTATTTCAATAAGTGGCAAGATGCTCTTATCTATTTATATCACAAGTGGCATGATGCTCTGATCTATTTATATCACAAGTGGCATGATGCTCTGACCTATTTAGTGAAAATTTGAACTGAAAGATTATATCAATGACCCCTCTGTCACACGGGTATCAGGGGCCATGTAAAATGGTAAACAATATTAAGACCCATAACCAGTCAGGGTCATAGGAGTGTCACACTCAAGACATCAGCACAAAAAGCTCTCCTGACAACTGTATCATCAGTCATTAAGAGGGTTGTATAAAAATCATGCCCAGACCATTCCTGAATGCTATCAAGCCAAGATTTTTGTTTCTCCTCTCATCCTTCCACCCTCAACTGTACCTTGCAAAATAATTTTAGATCGCAAGCTGTGTATCAATGTCATAATTAATCTCAACTGGCATAGGAGATCATGAATCTCCACAACTCTCTATCTTTACTATCTTGTATCAGGATTTTGTTGATTTCTTGCTTTAAAGTTCATATTTCCAACTGTCTTCTCAGAAAGAATATGAATAAAAACAAGACAAGACGCCAATCTTGATGTGGGGGATGGCCCAACCAATCTTAGTTTCCAGCCTCTGTTGACTGGAGGAATAAGCCCGACCTCCGTTTCAAGAAGCTGGTCTTTTTAGGGGAGGAAGAATGAATAATCACAAGATGCCAAAACTTACCATCTCCATCACCAGGATTAGAATTTTTAACACCTCCACTTTTTGCTCGCCGGTGTCGCTTTTTCACATTTGGTGTGTCTCTACTGGAACTGTTGATTCCAAGTTTTGGCAATAGGGGAGATCTTTCAGGACGTGTGCGAGGCTGATCAGGGATAACTAAGAGAGATAACATGCAAGACTGTGAAAGTAAATACAAGCAATCATTCAGATTATACAGGTTCTTGAATACAACAAATATGCAACAAATACAATTTTGTTTCAAACAAGTACATGGGACCAAGAAACACCACACAACATACAGACTTGGAGGTACATGAATGTTGTTCCATCTCAAATTAACACAAATGAGAAAGCTGTGGCAAGGTAGTAATAACGAAACTAAAGTAACCCTTTTAAGATCATGTGTTTTCCCAGTGGCAACATATGAATGCGAGACTTGAACTTTAAACGAACCAATATCCAAAATAATAAATTCATTTGAAATGAAGAGCTCCAGAAAGATCCTACGAATATCATTGACAGAGACAAAGGAGAACACTGAAATTTTTGAAATTACTGCAAAGGGTGGCTTCTAAATACCATCATAAGAAGGAAGCTACAGTATTTTGGATACTTAAAGTGACATGATGGTATCGAAAGGCTGATTCTTGAGGACTAGATGAGAGAAGAAGAGGGCAACCAAGAAGATAATAGACCAGCAACATCAAAGAATGTATGCACGTCTCAAGCCAATGCAGGCCTGTTTGCCTGGGACAGAGAGACGTTCAGAGTATCCACGATGAAAACAACGTTCTGGAAAGAACATGTCACATGTTATGTAATTTATCATTTATCTCTATGGTGATTGTGTTAGGTTCTCTGCCTATTGTGTTAGACATTACTGTGTTGATCTCTTCTTCTTCTGCGTTCATTCTCAAACTCCTGCAGATTAGCAAGATGTAGCCCGGAGAACGGAATACGCTGTGTCATGGTTTGCAGGATTGCTGCGATATCTGCGCCTTTCGGCCTGACACATCCGACTTCAGCATGGCTTTGGGTCACTGACCCTATATGGGATGGGACAGCCAACTCCATCCCATAATCTCCTTTTACGACATGCGTGAAAGGTAAACAGTGTTGCTATTCTTTGCTCCCCTTTCGGACCCTGACAACACATGGGCATGTGTTGATCTTCATATTGCGATTGAGGCAACTTTTGTTGAGTAGGTTTATGTGATCTTGCAGCTCTTCACTTGAACTGTGGAGTAGGCACTGATCATCAGCAAAGAGTAATATATACAAAAAAATATGTGTTTACTTTAATTTTCTCTTTATTACTTCCTGTATATGAGAATATCTGTGTCATTTGATTAAAATTACCCTATTTTCATCTTGATACAACATAGACATTGCAAGCTCGCATGCAAAAAAAAATTTAAAAACTCAGAAACAAACTTGTAATGAATAAGCAAATATAATATTACCTGGTGTGATCGAAGAATTTGGTATAACTAAAGAGTTGTCTATCTGTCCATCAGCCGAGACATCAAATGCTAGAAGAGAGAATTCAAGCAAACTTTGAAATGTGAAAAAATAAATTATGTATGATTGTGGAACTTGTCATATGGCATAAAAGATACTACCACATTCAGATAACATAGGAGCTGCGATATGTCTAGTACCTAAGACGCTTAACAATGTTAACAATACAGACTCTAAAGTGAACAATACAGGCAATACAGTTAACAAAACAGACTTAACAGTTAACAATACAGGCAATATAGTTAACAATATGGACTCAGTTATTGTACTGTCTATGTTAACAATACAGACTCTACAGTTAACAATACAGACTTTAGTTATTACATACTTTTTTGTCTGCAGTTAACAATACACTCTACATTTACTACATTTTGTCTACAGTTAACAATACACCCTACAATTATTTCATATTGTCTACAGTTAACAATACAGCTATACAGTTATTACATATTGCCTACAGTTAACAATGCACTATATTTTTTAAAAATTAAGACATAATATCTACAGTTAAAATAGACTACAATGAACACAGTTAGATGGTAGCTCTCAGCAGCTGTCAACAAACAGATGGTTACTGGACCTACCTATGGAATTATTCATGTCTCCATTAGGAACATTTGTAGAAGTGATAGCCCTGGAGCCACGAGGTCTCATGCCCGGTATCTTAACTGTGGTCCTAACAAGAGGGATTTCTTTGGCATGTGTGTTCTCCATGTAATCCTGCAACAGTGTGTATATATTGACTAAAAGACAGCAAATGACAACAACTATGTAGACAAGTTTCACATAAACATCATCATCATGTGTTCGATTTGATAAATTCCTTCCACATCTTGAATCCTTTGTTTGTTAAAACCCATTTGATGAAAACTTTGATTGAATCTTATTATTCTTCTGTGTTCGTTCTCAGACTCTTGCAGATTAGCAGGATCTAGTCTGAAGAACAGAATGTGTATTGTCATAGTCTACAATTTGGCTGTGATATCTGGACCTTTTGGACTGACACATCTAACTTCAGCATGACTTCTGAGTCACTTTGACCAACTATGGAATGGGACACCTAACCCCACTTGAAAACCTCCTTAGTTTCCTCCTTACATGTGTTACTAGTGATTAGCAAAACTTCATTACCCTGTTCCAAGTTTCTATCAATATATAAATATACCAAATAATACTATCATATGGATGGACGGAAATGTACCAGAGACAACTAATCTTGCAGCATTTCAAGATTATATATGTTCAAAGCTTCATATCTTTAGTATTGTTAATACATTCAGGTGCAATATTCTCCAATGCCACGATGACAATCCATCCAGCATCTTCTCTCTGCCTCTTCTCCCCTTGATGTTTCAGGTGGTTACTAAATTTCAAGCTCTGCTCTTCTCATTACATGCTCTATAAACCTTGTCTGCGTCTATTGTTGCTATAATTTTTCTTTCTTTATTCCAGCATCTATGAGGATCTATATATTAATTTTCTATATATTAAATGTGTAAAATCACATTTAACTGATCTTCAGTTCGCGTTGAGCATTTTTGTTTACCATCCATACCTCACACCCTCAGAAAAGTTCAATGTAACACCCTAGCACTGGAATTCACATATACATTGATTCCCATATACATTGGTAGTGCTCCATTGATTCACATATACATTGATAGTGCTCCATTGATTCACATATACATTGATAGTGCTCCATTGATTCACATATACATTGATAGTGCTCCATGGGTTCACATATACATTGGTAGTGCTCCATTGATTCACATATACATTGGTAGTGCTCCAGTGATTCACATATACATTGGTAGTGCTCCATTGATTCACATATACATTGATAGTGCTCCATTGATTCACATATACATTGGTAGTGCTCCATTGACAGATACATTGACTCCCATATACACTGATGGTTGCTGATCCAGCGGTCCATGGGTTCATATATACATTGATAGTGCTCCATTGACATATACATTGATTCAGTGCGTGCATGTATGTGTGTGTGTGTGTGTGTGGGGGAGGGGGGGAAGGACATGTCCATAAATTATGTCACAAATATGACACACCTTCCGCACGGTCAACAACTTAGGGATCCATCTTCCCCCAGCTTATTTGTGTCCCCAAAAATGTGCATGTACATTCTGAATAATACATATATAAATGAAAAATATATGAATTAATACATGAAACTCACATGTATATTTGAGTGATAAACAAATCTGCCATCATCATTCAAAGCTACATATTTCTTCTTCCATTCCTTGTTGAGGCCATTGCTCTTCTTGTATAACCAGCCCTGAAAACAAGTACACAATTTTAAAAATGTCATGTGTTTGCTGTATCCACGTCATGTTCAGGGTGATTTTTTAAATCTACCCTCTAACAGGAAAAAAAAAAAATCCTGTCATAACCGGGAGTTAAACCCTGGACCTCATAGTTGTGAGACCAACACTTCAACCATGCACTGCACACAAGTACACATACATATAAATTATACATAAGTATAATACTTTTTACAGGACAGAAACACCACATACACTAGATGTGTTAGAAACAGAGGATGTTGAATGCTCATTGCCCACCGAAGACGGATGTGTCAGGCCATTTGCGCAAATAAAACGGTGACACAGCGCATTCCATTCTCTGGACTACATCCTGCTAGAAATCTAGTAGGACAATGGTCTTGCTACAAGGGAGATCCAGCAGGAGTTTAAGAATGAACGATGAAGAAGAAGAATGCTCATTGAAGTCAACCTCTGATGTGGGATGGAACATGATGATGCTATAAAGCAAGAAAAGTATTCACAACCACATTATTCCAGTACAGTTAGAAATATGACAAGTATTCACAACCACATTATTCTAGTACAGTTAGAAATATGAAAAGTTGGACGGGAAAAGTATTCACAACCACATTATTCTAGTACAGTTAGAAATATGAAAAGTTGGACAGGAAAAGTATTCACAACCACATTATTCTAGTACAGTTAGAAATATGAAAAGTTGGACAGGAAAAGTATTCACAACCACATTATTCTAGTACAGTTAGAAATATGAAAAGTTGGACAGGAAAAGTATTCACAACCACATTATTCTAGTACAGTTAGAAATATGAAAAGTTGGACAGGAAAAGTATTCACAACCACATTATTCTAGTACAGTTAGAAATATGAAAAGTTGGACAGGAAAAGTATTCACAACCACATTATTCTAGTACAGTTAGAAATATGAAAAGTTGGACAGGAAAAGTATTCACAACCACATTATTCTAGTACAGTTAGAAATATGAAAAGTTGGACAGGAAAAGTATTCACAACCACATTATTCTAGTACAGTTAGAAATATGAAAAGTTGGACAGGAAAAGTATTCACAACCACATTATTCTAGTACAGTTAGAAATATGAAAAGTTGGACAGGAAAAGTATTCACAACCACATTATTCTAGTACAGTTAGAAATATGAAAAGTTGGACAGGAAAAGTATTCACAACCACATTATTCTAGTACAGTTAGAAATATGAAAAGTTGGACAGGAAAAGTATTCACAACCACATTATTCTAGTACAGTTAGAAATATGAAAAGTTGGACAGGAAAAGTATTCACAACCACATTATTCTAGTACAGTTAGAAATATGAAAAGTTGGACGGGAAAAGGGAAAATTTTTTTAGGGTAGCATATCCTATTCAGGATGTAGCTATCAACCCAGCATTTGTTGGCTGTGGTGATTTTCTATGCAATATAAATACATTAGTAGTTTGCCATTGCTTTCTGAACGGTCCGGATGCACAATTGCCTGTGGCAGGGATCGAACTCGGTACCTTGACCCTCTCAACACTAAAATTATCAAAATACTAAACTCATCCACAAATTAAAATTACTTCATAATAAACTATTCCAACTTTACTAAAACAAAAATATCCAACACGAAATACACAAAATATTACAAACAGCAATGCAAAAACTTAAAGTTTCTTGGGCAGACAGACCTGTTTTATAGGAATTGTTCGTCCACTTCCAACTTTCTCTCCATCTGGAACCTGTTTCTTTTCTTCTTCTTTAGACTTTGGCTGCAAGAAGTTAAAAAAAAAATTCATTGCAAATTGAATGCAATTAATTATGAATGCACTTCATTATCATTTTTCAAGAATGAAAAACAATTATCATTATAAATTGAATGCAATGATAATCAGTAATGTTAAAAAGTAATCAAATTTGTTTATGTGTAACTGAAATTTCCACGACCATACAACTGAGAATGATGTCAAAGAATGAATTCCACGAATGTTTTCATACATGTTGGTAAAAGTGTGTAGTTGCCGAAGAGAATTATTTTGAAGCAAATGTAGCGTAGATAATTCTAGTGACTTATTCCTTTATACTGGGGTAATCCACTTTTTTCCAGGAACTTTTTGAAGCTACCTTGTATTATGCCCCCCAACTGATATTCCTGACATCTCTTGTAACGATCTCATTATGATTTCACTGTATAAATTGAACAAATCGGGTGACAGCACATAATCTTGTCTAACTCCTTGTTTGATGTGTTGAAATGCTCCAGTTTGCTTATCAATTCTTATGGCTGATCTTTGTTGTCAATACATATTCCTTTTTATTCTCAGATCTTTACCATCAATGTTTAATTTCTCTAACATTCGAACTATTTCTTCATGTTTCACCTCATTAAGTGCCTTAGTATAGCCAATAAAGTACAGATAAAGATCTTTTTTTACTTCCGTCATTCTTTCTACTAATGTTCTAAAGATTTATATGGCGTTGTTTGTGTTTCTGACTTCAAGAATCACATAACAAAATGACAATATAGAGATTTGTTTGGACAAAAAAGACTCCACTCAGGAAGCCAACAATAATCACATAAAATGAAAGATATCTGTTGGACAAAACAAGAATACAATGCTAATACAAAGTAAAATAATTGAAAACTGAAGAGAAACAAACCTTGAACCCGATTCCTGCACAAAAAATGACTCCGCTGAATCCAAACGCTGGCATATCATTTACCCAGAGATAAACATTGAAAATCCTGTGTACAGCACAGTTTCACATATCTACATTGTGTTTGTTTATACACAGTTTCACATGTCCGTATTGGGTTTGCTTATCAGTACACATGTCAAGAGGAACTAGTAACAGATCGGACTGCAGCTCCACATGACCCTACTGTAGTTTCTAAGTCAGTCAGACTTAATCTTAGTAAGTACCAAGACCTACATACAAACATTGATCTCACGCACGCTCTGTATTAGATATCTGAACTTCAAATATATAAAAACTATAAACCCAAAAATATATGTACAGAATAAATTAATACAGATAGAAATCATATACTGTATACGCCCAATAGGTTATCTATACAGATAGAAATCATATACTGTATACGCCCAATAAGTTATCTATACAGATAGAAATCATATACTGTATACGCCCAATAAGTTATCTAGACAGATAGAAATCATATACTGTATACGCCCAATAAGTTATCTATACAGATAGAAATCATATACTATATTAGCCCATCCATGTGTGAGCCCAATAAGTTATCTAGACAGATAGAAATCATATACTGTATACGCCCAATAAGTTATCTATACAGATAGAAATCATATACTATATTAGCCCATCCATGTGTGAGCCCAATAAGTTATCTAGACAGATAGAAATCATATACTGTATACGCCCAATAAGTTATCTATACAGATAGAAATCATATACTATATTAGCCCATCCATGTGTGAGCCCAATAAGTTATCTAGACAGATAGAAATCATATACTGTATACGCCCAATAAGTTATCTATACAGATAAAAATCATATACTATATTAGCCCATCCATGTGTGAGCTCGATAAGTTATCTAGACAGATAGAAATCATATACTGTATAAGCCCATCCAGGTACGAGTAGAATAATGCAGACATTAGCAATACAAAAGAAATGTACATCAAACAGAGAGAGTAGAAAAACATTGTAATAAGGTCATTCATAAGTCATTAGTGGCTCACTTAATGTGTGAGTCACTTAATGTGCCATAACATTCAAAATAAGGACAGACTTATATCAAAATTGATGTAGCGGTAATGACATGAGGCAACTTGGGAAAAGGTTGACACTATCACGATCTTAAAATTATCCAGAAAAACTGCATGCCGAAAGTGCTGCTTGCCTTGGCAATCCTTGTATACACTTCATTATTAATGGTGGCATTTTGTGATAAAGTACTACTCATGCATGTGAATCTATTCACAGCTTTCATTGCTGCCCCATTTACCTTTCTGCAGGGCTCATGATAGATTTTGTCAGGTGCTGATTGTAACATAGATTCTTTCTCTGTATTACCAGAAATAGTACGCCCCTAAAGTTGGTACAAGCTTTGGAGAATCTGCCTATAATAATTTCTAGATAAAGATAAGCTAGCATTTAGGGCACAGTCATCAGCAAAAAGGAGATCCCTGATGATATGTGATTTGACTGGTTTTTTATCAAAGCTGCTGAAGGTTGAACAATTTTCCATCAATGCGATATACGATGTCTACTGCCGTCCAGATCTCTTAAAATCATCATATAACATAGTAGAGGACACGATGTTAAACAGGGTAGGTACTAATACACATCTCCGTTTCCCTCCATTTAAACAGGGTAGGTGCTAATACACATCTCCGTTTCCCTCCATTTAAACAGGGTATGTGCTAATACACATCTCTGTTTCCCTCCATTTAAACAGGGTATGTGCTAATACACATCTCCGTTTCCCTCCATTTAAACAGGGTAGGTGCTAATATACATCTCCGTTTCCCTCCATTTAAACAGGGTAGGTACTAATACACATCTCTGTTTCCCTCCATTTGAGATAGGAAAAGCTGCAGATAACTATCCATCATCCTGAACTGTAGCTTGCATCATACTTTGACCCTATATGGGATGGGAGAGCAAAGTAGAAGGCTTCTTCAATAGGCATTACACTAAGCTGAAAGCTGAAGTCTCCTGGGTATGAAACACAGCTCAGAGAAACCATTTGACTGCACATAGGAATTATAGAGCAAGTTGCTCAAAATGTGTGGGGACAGCAAACAAACAAACTCTCAAACCATATCATGCTTGAGTGCACAGAGATGAGCAAGCTGACACTCTGGCTACAAGAACACCTGTGGTAAGCACTTTGAATATGGACAAAGGTGAGATCTTGAAAGGAATACTGGATCACCTATTGGAAAATGAAAATCCACTGGACGAATCAGTATTACAGAGACTAAGAGATTCGGGATCAAACATGGAACAAGTAGAGAAAGTCAAGAGATAGGTCGAATTAGGCGGATGAAAAAATCAGCGAACAACAGAAATGATAAACATACATACTCTACATCATCTGCTAAAAGAATCTAAGCACCTAGGGGTGCCCAGAGTACAATGATCTTCTTAAATACTTGAACTCTCAATTAATGTTTCATGAACACTAAAAGTGTCATTTTAATACAGACACTAAAGATGAAACAAATCCCATTTGTTTATTTTAAACACTCACTTCAATCAATATTTTCATGAACAGAAAAAAAAAGTGTCATTTTAAGAATAAAGACACTAAAGATAAAACAAATACTATTTGTTTATTATTAGATTCTAAACTCTCTGTTTCAATCAATATTTTCATGAACACTAAGTGTCATTTTAAGAATGAAAACACTAAAGATGAAAGACTATTAGATTCTAAACTCTCTGTTTCAATCAATATTTTCATGAACACTAAGTGTCATTTTAAGAATGAAAACACTAAAGATGAAAGACTATTAGATTCTAAACTCTCTGTTTCAATCAATATTTTCATGAACACTAAGTGTCATTTTAAGAATGAAAACACTAAAGATGAAAGACTATTAGATTCTAAACTCTCTGTTTCAATCAATATTTTCATGAACACTAAGTGTCATTTTAAGAATGAAAACACTAAAGATGAAAGACTATTAGATTCTAAACTCTCTGTTCAACATCATACAGAACTCCCTTGATGATGTAACCATTGCAAATAATTAGTATCATCAATGTTCAAACCTGCATCATATGAATGAAAACATTCCTGCAAACAAACATTAAAACAACACCAGACATTTATCCATGAATCAAGTTGCTTCAATGCTACACAGCCCAAGAATGTCTAAAACTACACAGAAGAACTACGGCTGCTCACCCGCTGCTTAACGTGCGCATGTGGTCACAGATGCACATACATAACTTATGACTGTGCTAGATACAAACATATTGCACTCACAAGCAATCTGACTTGACTATCAATATCTGCCACCTCTTGTGCTGTAATGAGGTCAGCAGACGACTCCCAGCTTACACTTGTGGAGTCAAAAAAAATCAATTCTAAACAAAAAAGGTCACCAAAGAACAGCTGATAAGAATAAGTAAGAATAATTCTATAATGTGAATTCATTACAGACATCACAGAGATGAATGAATTCATTACAGACATCACAGAGATGAATGAATTCCTTACAGACATCACAGAGAAGAATGGAGATGGAAAGATTCTTGACAGAGAAGAATGGAGATAGACCAATTCTTGACAGAGAAGAATCGAGATAGAACAATTCTTGACAGAGAAGAATGGAGATGGAACAATTCTTGACAGAGAAGAATGGAGATGGAACGATTCTTGACAGAGAAGAATGGAGATGGAATGATTCTTGACAGAGAAGAATGTAGATGGGACGATTCTTGACAGAGAAGAATGGAGATGGAACGATTCTTGACAGAGAAGAATGGAGATGGGACGATTCTTGACAGAGAAGAATGGAGATGGAACGATTCTTGACAGAGAAGAATGGAGATGGACCAATTCTTGACAGAGAAGAATAGAGATAGAAAAATTCTTGACAGAGAAGAATGGAGATGGAACAATTCTTGACAGAGAAGAATGGAGATGGAACAATTCTTGACAGAGAATAATGGAGATGGAACAATTCTTGACAGAGAAGAATGGAGATGGAATGATTCTTGACAGAGAAGAATGGAGATGGGACGATTCTTGACAGAGAAGAATGGAGATGGAACGATTCTTGACAGAGAAGAATGGAGATGGGACGATTCTTGACAGAGAAGAATGGAGATGGGACGATTCTTGACAGAGAAGAATGGAGATGGACCAATTCTTGACAGAGAAGAATAGAGATAGAAAAATTCTTGACAGAGAAGAATGGAGATGGAACAATTCTTGACAGAGAAGAATGGAGATGGAACAATTCTTGACAGAGAATAATGGAGATGGAACAATTCTTGACAGAGAAGAATGGAGATGGAATGATTCTTGACAGAGAAGAATGGAGATGGGACATTTCTTGACAGAGAAGAATGGAGATGGAACGATTCTTGACAGAGAAGAATGGAGATGGGACGATTCTTGACAGAGAAGAATGGAGATGGGACGATTCTTGACAGAGAAGAATGGTGATGGAACAATTCTTGACAGAGAAGAATAGAGATAGAAAAATTCTTGACAGAGAAGAATGGAGATGGAACAATTCTTGACAGAGAAGAATGGAGATGGAACGATTCTTGACAGAGAAGAATTGAGATAGAACAATTCTGGACAGCAGAACTACCTGGTGTGCTAAATGTCACATTGGAATTAATCTACAGTACACAAGAGAAAAGTCTTCTTTGTTTGTTCTCAAACTCCTGCAGATTCGCAGAATTTAGTCCAGGGGACAAAATTAGTTGTGTCGCAGTTTTCAGCTTAACTGCGGTATTAGCCCCTTTTGGTGTGATACATCAGACTTCAGCACGGCTTCCAGGTCATTTTGACACTATATGAGATGTGACAGCCAACTCCACCCCAAAACTTCCTTAGTCATCTCTTACGACATACATGGAAATAAACAGTGTTGCTAAGAGAAAGGTATATGAAGATCCATAACTTGGACAAGAAATATGTAAAAAGCTATAGCATGGTACAGTTTCATCTGTTAAGTCTCACCATGATTTGCCATATCTGCATCGAAGGTTGACTTGCAAGACATGTTCTTTCAGTGGCAAATAACCTATTTCTATTTTCTTTTCTCTGGTGTTGCAGTTATCCATTACAGGATTGGATGACAATCAGTTTTTAGTCTTTGGCGCATTGGTCGTTCTATATGCAGAAATATTGTGCTGTCTCAGAATATTGGTATCTCCTTCAATCTACCTTCTTTTTTGGTCTTCCTCTGTCTCTTGCTGTTTTCATTTTCATATTGTATGCTCTTGCTACTGTAACCAGTATGTGTTCATTCTTATTTAGTGGCCGAACCATTTCAGTCTGTTTTTCAATAAATTCGACTACATACTTTTCAACAATTCATGAATCTCTCCTTGTTCTGTTTGCTGTCTTTCTTTAGACATCTCATTTCACATGTGATAAGCTTCTACTGTAATAGCGGGTCAACGAGAACCACTATTAACAATAGTGAAACTACGCACATGATGAGAAATTCCTCGACAACAAAGGATGTTCTTTAAGGTATGGCGGATGATTAAGAACACGAGAAGGCCAGAGGAATATGAGGTCAGAAGAAGAGGCCAGGAGGCCTTGGATAATATCAAGGACTGGACAGGCTGTGTAGTTTCCAAACTCATCAGGATGGTAGAGGATAGAGATACATGGTGATATTTCTGCACCAAATGTCTCAATGTGACACCCCTATGGCCCTTATGGATTGTGGGTATTATTATTATTATTATTATTATTATAATTATTATTATTATTATTATTATTATTATAATTATTATTATTATTATTATAATTATTATTATTATAATTATTATTATAATTATTATTATTATTATTATTATATAAGCTTTCTCTCTGGTTCATTATTAGTGTTCACGTCTGACATTGATAACACAATATTGGTATGAATATTGAATTTGATTTGCCTTTTGGTTTCCATCGGGGATAGATTTGTGTTTCAAGAATGATAAGTTCATAATTTATGCAGTTGGTTGTTTTTTTACTACTTGTCTTGATCTCTCTGTCCACTCTCCTGTATCTGTAAAAATGCTCCAAAGATATTTCAATTCCTGCACCATGCGGTTATCTATCTGTGTTCCTTCAGCACCGAATACTGTGCATAAGGCATAACAGAGCTCTCCAGTTCGAGTGATGTGAAGTTACTGTAATTCTTGCATGCTGTTGAGACAGTCATAAACTCTTTTTTGGGTTTTCTGTGAGGAGTCTTTTGGTCTTCCTCTTTTTCTGTTGCCCATCTGGTACCCATTTCAATGCTTGTAATGGCATCTGTTTTCATTCAATCTAAGTAAAGGTACATGTCCGGTATAAGGACACAATTATTATACCATAACAAATATAAGATCTTGCTTTTATTATTGTTTCTCAACTCTTAATTCATCTGCTCTTCTTGAGTGAAGCAATCATAGGATAATCTGCTCTTCTTGAGTGAAGCAATCATAGGATAATCTGCTCTTCGTGAGTGAAGCAATCATAGGATAATCTGCTCTTCTTGAGTGAAGCAATCATAGGATAGAGGAGAATCTGAAATGACCTCTAACTTCAAGTATGTGCAGCAATGTGTCTACCTATGCCAGAGAGTCTACATGGACACGTACAAGTAGTATGCACAAAGTGAATGTAGGACAGTTCATAAATCAATACAGGTACGCTGAAATGTTGCAACCCGGAGCAATAAAATGAAATAGATCAATAGAGACATTCATACAAATAAAAGTACATCACAAGAACAAGAAATATATTGGCAACCGGTGTCGCTGCTACTGGGTTTGTGTTCTGCTGTTGGGACCTTCCTGTACAGTTGCTGTTCATCCATCACAAGCGATGATGACCATTTGTTACATCCATTTCTTGACATTCAGTTATTAATGTCCTTGTTTATAAGCTTTTAGATGACAAATAAAAGTCTATGATAGCATCAATGGTCTTTGGACAAGTTGGAAAGGTTCTGTAGGTTGGACAGGTTGGAAAGGTTCTGTAGGTTGGAAAGGTTCTGTAGGTTGCACAGGTTAGCATGGAATGATCACTTTAAATAGTGCTTGATCTACCCATGTCTTTCTTGGCAGTCTCTGCTGCTGAACTGCAGTATTTTAATTTTTTTCCACTATTTGCTGCATCTTTATTGATTGCAGAGTACCATGTAGCTCTATCTCGTGCAGTATCTTCCCATGTGTCATTTTAGTTAGTTAGTCATTGGATCATCATCACTGCACTCTGGACAAGTTCATAGGTGTTCAGAACTCTATCCGCCATTACACAGTGACTAACGGTCCCAGTATGCCATTGATTGAACATCATTTTTTCTCACCCATGAAACCGTTCCTTTCTAGCGACACCACATTACAAACCAAACTCCCTTATTCTAGTCATGGAACAAGAGTCATTGTCACTTATAGTCATTTGTTCGTGGTTTTTCCATAGAGTGTTAAAAATGTTTGCCCGATCCATCGCTCCACCAACAGCTGTAGTTGCAACTTATGCTGCCAACCTATCTGCTCTCTCATTACCCCAGACTCCCGCATGTCCCGGCACAAAAATAAAAGTCACTTTACGCACACATGAACTCTTCACTGCATCCAGCCACCGTTCCCAAATGTACCCCACCTGCACTTTTACCATCATGCTCATCGAATCCATGTCATGGTTTATGTCAAAGGTATTCAGTTAGTTAGTTGTCACATTACCATAGCACTGCAGACAATCCATGTGTGCTGATCTCATATTCAGTATGTCCTTCAGCATGTGGTAACTGACTGTTCCAGTTCTGTGCTGGTTGATAACTTTTCTTTTGATTCCCATAATTCACTCGTTTCTTGCAACACCACAGGTTGTTTGTCCAGGTCCTGCATTCTAGTCATTGACACGAAAGACAAAATACACCCCATAGTTTCTAACCGGTCTAACTCCTTACTTGAATTAAAACTATCAGCGCTGTCCATGGAACTACATATATACATATATATTTATATATGGTACATGTTAGGCAAATGTGGCTTCATCACGAGTCCAACTTTTGCAATGTTATGCGCACAACTATGCAATTTGTTAAAAGTTTGCGCATCTTTCATGTCATCACAGAAACCTCACGTCACTAGTAGATGACTCAATGCTAAACCAACATGGCTAATGCAATCGCAGATTTATGTTTACTGAGCTTGCCAGCTACAGAGAAAGATGCTAAAGTTACAGACTCTCTGACTGCTACACCGAGACAGGATATGCTATCACAGTCACCGAATTCCCATATAATATTATAATGATGGATGCATCAAACACTACATTATAGGAACTGGATAAAGGGAAAAATTAAGTGTTTAGGATAATTGTGGGGGCACTGAAATCAGTATCCACAGTAGAGATGGAGAAAATTATACCACCTTTTTTCCTAATTTCTTCATTTCTTATTTTATCTAGTTTAGTAACGATTGCAGCTTTCCTCTGACACTTCATTTCACATGTAATGATTTTTACTCTGCAGCAAGGCTGTTAAAGACCATGTCTGACATTAGTAACAGAGCGTTTGTATAAAAATTGTAGGTATTATTTGTCTTGATTTCCATCTTGATCTTTAGGTGAAGAAGTAGGTAATGGTGAAAGTTGGTGGGTAACTGTTTGCTTTCTGACACCTTGTTTCTATTTCTCTGTCATCTTCCATTTTTGAAAAAAAAATGCTGCCAAGATAATTCAATTATTTGGCTTGTTTCATTTTGGTGTTATCTATTGTTATATTCACTGGTATTGCAGACTTGCTAATTTTCATAACTTCTGTTTTTTTTGTATGTTAATTTTCATGTTGTACTTCTTACATGCTAGTAGCAGTGCATTAATATGGTATTGAAAATTTTCCTCATCTTTGTATATTAGACTTTGATCGTTGGCAAATAGTAGTTTGTAGATTTCATTTTCAAATTCTTCATCAGGTTTATTTACAATATTTTTCGCTTTATTGATGTGAGCTTCTTTTATTACTCTGTCCATGTATATGCTGAAAAAAGCTAAAGCATGCAGCCTTGTCTTACTCCAGATCTTGTTTCAAAGGTTTGGTCATCTATCTGCTGTTCTTACTGAGCTTTTGCGTCTTTAATATATCGCTTTTATATTATCTAACACAAATTGGCATTTTTTCTAGCTAGTTGATATTGTAGATAGTCGTCATATTTTGATTTCAATCATTTCTGAAACCATTTTTTTCTGTTACGCAACTTTATGTATCTTCACACTCCACCATGATGTTTTCTTATCTTTCTTGGGACAGCTTGTGCCGCATATATTTTGTAGTTGTTGTATACATGTACCTTATAGAAAAAGTACATTTACAAGGACAGTACTTAGATATTGATATATGCAACCGAGATGTGATTTTAAAAAGAATAATGAAAATTCCATGGACAGCCAAGAAAACTAATATTATAGTTCTTGGAGATGCTGGAGTAAAATGACAAATTATAGCAAAAATTATAAACAGACAATAAAGATTTTTACGGCATGTGATGAGGCAAGCAAAACTGTAACATTTAGAAACCACCATAAACATCAAGTGGAGAAGAGACAGAGGAAGTAAAGAGATCAATTTCTGAATGGGTTGTCACTGTAGCACAAAAAGATGTCACTAACTGAACTTATTAACAACACAAAAGACAGAGTTGTGGAGAAGCATGATCGCCTATGTCACTCACCATGGCACTTTATTGATTGACTTAGATATAGGTATACATCTTCTTCTTCAGTGTTCATTCTCAGACTCCCACTGGATCTCTCTTGTGGTAGGGCAACGGTCCTACTAGATTTCCAGCTGAATGCATTCCAGAGAATGGAAATGCATTATGTTGCCATTTTATTTTTTTACTTGTGCCACTGGCCAGACACATCCATCTTTGTCAAAGGACATATTTTAAGCAAACAAAAGAAGAGCAATGAAAATAAACTATTAACAAAAACTAATGTTCAAGATTTAAGTGTACATCTTGTGCCACTGGCCAGACACATCCATCTTTGTCAAAGGACATATTTTAAGCAAACAAAAGAAGAGCCATGAAAATAAACATTAACAAAAACTAATGTTCAAGATGTAGGCGTCCATCTGTCACCAGTAACATATGCCTACCAATCTTTCTCTCACCCCTCTCTCTCTCTTAATCTGTTCACACGCACAGATTGGACACATTCAATAAATGTACAAGACAAGAAACAAGTAACATAACTATAGCATTACTCATAAACAAGGCAGAACCAACGTCCGTGATTAAAATATCTATACATATTAACAATGTTCAATAGTACTTATGTAAAACACAATGTCGATCCATCTTTACAGTGAACGCATAGATTACACTGGCCAACAAATATTTGACTAAAGTTATGTTACTGAAATTATATTAGTCTATGAAGTTCTGAGCATGAATATGATAGTCAGATTTCAAAATCTAATAGCAAAAGTCAATGCTTATGCCCAGCAAAAATTGAAAATGAATACACCTCGAAGGAAATATTCTACCTATTCGAAATGGACTTTGCTTGACTGAAATATTTTTATGAAGTTTCTCACCACCCTGATAAACATGGGTTTGGACCCCAAATATTCTATACAAGACTTTTGGTCCACAAAAAAAGCACAGAAGAAGCACATGGTTTGGGTCAATTTTCAGCAGGACCAAATTTTTTATTGATTTACCAATCAATACTTCATGCGGCTGGTACTGATGCACAGGGTAAATGTAAAATTAATGAATTGTGCGCTTTCAGAATGCATTCTATTCTTCTGAAAACATATGTATAGATGAGATGGTTATAGGTTACAAGAGGATGTTTAGGCAGAAGGCACAAGCAATATAATTCAAACAAGCCAAAAACAAATAACATATAAAGTGATATAGACTTTAGATTCCATCACCGGATAAGTTTTCAATCTGATGGTATATTTTGCTGCAGGTTGCAAACTGACACCACGCCTACCTATGCCGCCAAAATCTTTGTCAAACTACTAGAAGGCATCAAGTAAATTTACGTAGGAAGCCAGAGGACAATTTTTAAAAATTCTTGAGACTAACGGGAATTGAACCAGTCCGTTCTACGGCAATGCCGTAGAACGGACTGGTTCAATTCCCGTTAGTCTCAAGAATTTTTAGAAGGCATCACAGGACATCACCATTTGTTTGCTGACATGTATTATTCTTCCTTACCTCTTGCCCAGTTTCTGAGGCAGAGAAACCACCATTATACTGGAACTCTCAATGTGAACAGACAAGGATTTCCACCAGAAATCAAGAATAATAAAAAATGTCAATGAACCAAAATGGTATGGAAATGATGAAGATCAAGTTATTGTGTGTCAACTGGAGAGATAAGAAATCTAAGAACTCTTCCAACTGGTAACAACATATGGAAGTGCAACATGGGGAAGTGCAACATGGGGAAGTGCAACATGTGAAATTAGAATTGAAGGTAAGAGTGAAGTCCGGAAACCATCATCCATTCATAATTACAAAATGTCAATGAATGAATGTGATAGAGTGAATCAGATGATTTCATATTATGGAAACCACACAAGAAAAATAGTCAAGTAGTGGGGAAAAAAAGTATTTATG
Source organism: Meghimatium bilineatum (assembly GCA_034231615.1). Lineage (NCBI taxonomy): Eukaryota > Metazoa > Mollusca > Gastropoda > Stylommatophora > Philomycidae > Meghimatium > Meghimatium bilineatum. The sequence continues at coordinate 29,942,545 of CM067314.1, read as the reverse complement.
TTGGTGTTAGAAATAACACAACTGAACGCCAACATTTTATACACTGAGCCTCCCTCGTTCATTTGTAGCAAATAAAAACATGTAAATAATAAATATATAAATGACTTGATATAAATATTTTCATATTTTTATTGCTTCTGATGTCATTCATAAAAATGTACATAACTTTAACATTTATTGACATAAAAACATCAAATAAACTGCACAGTGAAGCCAATTGGATACTCTTATGTAAACATTCTTCAAAAATGGATATCAACAATTCTAACTATGGATACTTTTGGATATGGGAGCTTATCCTATTCAAGACGTAGCCATCAACCCAGAATTTTTTGGCTGTAGTGATTTTCTAGGCAATATAAATACATTCAGTAGTTTTCCATTGCTTTTTTTATGGTTGGATACACAACTGCCTGTGGCGGGGATTGAACTCAGTACCTTGACCATTACATATGGGCTCTGGACAACTTCACCACAGATCCGGATACTTTTGGGTAAGTCACAAAAATGTTAATAATAAATGTCCATTTTCATGTTTTGTGTTTTACTAACTCTAACCTTGTGAAGTAATCAAATATCATCAATGTACTTATATACTCATATTCTATGTCCATCTCTCTTTCCAATAATATATTACAAGTATGTCAAGTCATACAATGAAAAATACATGTACTGAAAATTTTCTACACCTGATAATTAATTTGGTCCAACCCTAAAAATAATCAAGTCCAGAAAAAAGTTAAAGAGACATGGGCTTACCATGGCCAATGAGATCCAAATGGCCAAAGACAGACAACTCCAACTCCTCCCCCATGACACTTAAAGGCAAAAGTAGAAATAACAATAGGTAGACAAGAGTAAATGTTCAAGTGTTCTTCTTACTTTTCTACCAATCATTACATTTTATACTAGAGACAATTTAAGAAAGATAAAGGACAGATATAGCAATCAATTTAAACCAAAAAAATAATATTTTCTTACATTGAATAGGTTGGATCTCCGTCTGTTTTTCCGACTTTGAGTTGGAGTTGAGCTAGGGGTTGGTAGATCTTTCCCTTCTATAGATTTATCCTGTAAGATCAGAGGATCGATTGAAAATATTTTAACATACAAATCTTGCAATCACACCCAAACCATAATGATAACAGGACAACTTGTTACTGAACATACATTGATTACACACACTTTACTGCCTTAATTAAATATTATACCTGTTTCTGTGTAAATTTGACCTAATAATTTCAAATATGGCACCTTTGCTCCTAGTTTTTGAGATAGAAATATTTATGTATATACACACAAGTATCAATAACCATACTGTCAAAAACAAGGAGGGGAGTGTGGCAGCATCAAAAATTTAATAATTAAAATTTATTTTTCTTTATAAACAAAATAAAAAGATCTACCGACCTTGTGTGTATATATCTGTGTATAGAGTTAGCATCATTGACACGAAGCATTCACTTAATCAGGTTTGACTCTCATGACACATTTTCTGGTAGCATTCCACTTACCCTGTTTGATGTTTGTCTATCAATAGTGCATAAAATCCATACAAGCACCGCAATTGTTTAACTAAACATCACTGCACATTTTTTTCAAATACAATGAGATGTTGCTGTGTGACCTACTAATTGTATTGACAGTTTTGTGTTTTTATTTCTAGTTTATTATTTCTTGATAAGGATCTCTATTGACCATAGCGAGGAAAAAAAACCTTGCTCCTTTACTCTTTTGTTATTCCTCATTTACATTATTTTTGCTATATTAGTAGTCAGTGGCAATAATACTTTATCATTGGTGGTATATACATACATACACTCATATATATATATATATATAGTCAAATCTCATGGTCAAGACTGACAATATATGTATGTAATAACAGAAATTTGCTATATACAGTACAAACAATACAGAATAAATATAACAGATTTTTAAAAGTTTGTTAAATAGGGAAATTTGTTATAGATGTATGTACTATAGAGGGATTCCAATGTATGTGAATAAAGTAGGGTAATATCTTCTTGTATAATAGAAACAGGAACCTATTGATACATCACATAATAGACATGTTTCTGGTATATTTAACCTTAGTTATGATTGGTAATGTTCAGTATACATGCGAATACCCAAAAGCAGTGTTATGCAAATATGTTCAAATTATAGAACAATAGCCTTGATCAGCCAAGCCAGTAAAATACTACTGCACATTATAATGAAAAGAATACATAACAAGATGGAGGATGAGATCCATGAAGCGCAAGCAGGTTTCAGAACTGACAGATGCACGAGAGATTATACATTTAACATGAGGATGATCATAGAGAAATGTAGAGAGTATAACATAGAATTGCATGCATGCTTCATAGACTACACTGACATTCGACTGTGTCAATCACCATCAATTATGGGAAATAATGAATGATATGGGTTTCCCAAAACACATTAATAGCAGAGCTGTATAAAGACCAAGAAGCAGCTGTAAAAGTGGAGGGTGCAAGCTCGAAGTGGTTCAATGTAAAGAAAGGAATAAGACACGGTTGTCGTCATACTTTTGCAACATCTATGCAAAAAATATAATAAGAAATGTGAAACAAGAAACAATGAAGCCTGATTTTAGACCTGTAAATATAGGATGGTTGCAGATACCAGAAATTAGATATGCAGATGACACAGTGCTATTAACAACAAACGAACACGACTTACTGAACATAATTAAGCTAAAAGTTCAGCGAACAGCAAAAACTTGTTCTTAAATATGAAAAAGACAAAAATAATGGCAACTGACAAAACTAAATCAAGACTCACAATTAATATTGAGAATTGAAATTTAGAAGAAGTGACACATTTTGATTATTTAGAAACTAATATAAACAATGTGGGGGGGGGGGGGGCTGCGCAGTTGAGATTAAGAGGTGAACAGCAATGGAGCTGTCAAAATTAAAACAGCTAAATAAACTATGGCAGGTTACTAACATAAGAACAAAGTTGTGTTTACTATGAACATGTGTGTTTCCTGTGGTGACATATGGATGTGAAGCATGGACACTAAATAGAATAATGGCCAAGAGAATAACATCATTTAAATTAAAGTGTTATAGACGAGTTCTGAGAATATCATGGAAAGCAAGGAAAACAAAACAGGAGATGTTAAAAACAATTAACGTCCAGGAAGGCTGGTTTCTGAACACCATATTTTAGAAAAAGCTAGTTTTTTCCTGTCACATTAGGAGACACAACGTCATGGAGAGAATGTTACTGAAAGGGGATGATAGAAGGCAACAGGGGCAAAGGCCACCCAAGATGCAGCTAGACAAAAAACATTCAAGAATGCCTGCGCAAGTCACTAAAAGAGGCGAGACAACTTGCTTAAGACCACGGAGAATTCGAGAGACCCATAGGGAAGACTACATTCTGGAAAGAATATGTCGCCTGATGATTGGTCATATAAATAACTACATATGATAGGGAAAAATTGCTGCTAGTTTTAAGAGCCCCCAAATAACCTCAGAAACAGATCTAAAAACCAGGTCACCAAAAAATGTTTTCTTGTTGGCTTATCATTATACATACCTAATTCTATTTATTCTGTATTGTTTGCACTGTACGTGGTGAGTTTCCGTTATACATACCTAATTCTATTTATTCTGTATTGTTTGCACTGTACGTGGTGAGTTTCCGTTATACATACCTAATTCTATTTATTCTGTATTGTTTGCACTGTACGTCGTGAGTTTCCATTATACATACCTAATTCTATTTATTCTGTATTGTTTGCACTGTACGTGGTGAGTTTCCGTTATACATACCTAATTCTATTTATTCTGTATTTTTTGCACTGTACGTGGTGAGTTTCTGTTATTACAGAAGCATTTCATAAAACCAGGCCAAGTTTTTGTAGTAGAATTTGACAGTACTCAGCTGTATACTGATGAGAACATTTTGGTTGATAAGATGATTTGTTTCACCAAAAAAAAAACGTTGACATGATGTAGAGGATTGACTTCATTGTACTCAGATTATGCCACATTCACTTTAACATAACTGCCTGTTGTGCTTATCGCTGTGTTAATACCACTCATTATGAAAGGAGATACTGACAGTAGTGGTGATGGGAATAGTTGTGAAGGTGGTGGTAATGACTAAATGATGGTAGCGGTGGTTGCAGTGATGGTGGTTATGGTAACGCTGGTTGTGATTGTAATAGTGGTATAGTTGGTGTCGGTCATGATGGATGTAAACGACACACAGGCACATACTCTCACCCACACAAAATTCACGCACACTATCACTAACATGCGCACACACATATATTAAAAGGTTTGCAATACTGCATCCATTTTTGGATGCATTTTGCTCGCGATGTGAACACGAGTTGTATCATCCCTATTTGTCATTTTTGTTATATATGTGTATGTTATACTTGATAAAGGACTTTTGGTCGAAATATTGATTTGTGTGTGTGTAGGCCTATGTGTTTCGTGTTATTAGCAAAACTTCATTACCTTGTTTCACACTTTAACTGTTGGATTTTAGTTTTGCGCAGTGAGTACATATTATCAATTTTGGAAGAGGCTGATAGTAAACGCTTGTATAATTTTTACATTACAGATGATGTATGGCTGTACTAGAAGGCTGTACTTGAAGGTTACAAAATGATTAATGTGGATATACTCATATATTGGGATGTTTATAAATTATGTTAACAATTTTTTTCCCCGTAACAACTGTCAAGAATTCAGCGTTCCCCCTCCCCATTTTTAGCAGGAAAAAAACGTTATCACACAAATACCAGAACATGTTTTGTTTCATGTTTTTGCACACAAATAAAAATAAAAATTCAAACCATTTACCCCAGTATCTGGTGCATTAGAAACAGCATTGTTGACATAAACTTGTGTCCACCCCTCCTCCCCATTGCCAACAGATGTAAAAGGCTTTCAGACTAACAACTTCCTCCCCAACCGTCAATTATTAACAACATAATTTATAGGCCAGCTACGTAAGACAGCCTCTATATAGCCTCTATATAGCTCTATATGAGCGCAAATATTCGGATAGGAAGGGAAATATTGTACATGTTTGTATAGCTTCATTTGCATGAAGATGCATAAAGAGTTACAGAAAGTAACAAATATGCACATACTTCAACATGCACATGCAGGTGCTACTATAAACTGACAAACAAACAAACAGAGAGAGAGGAGAACATAATCACATAAACACAGATAAACATACATAATACAAATGGCAAAATATCGCTTCAATATAAATAAAAAGTAATCCTTCTTGCAAAATTATCACTGAAGAACTGTTACATTATTGGTAGTATATCCCATTATCATTGAAGAACTGTTACATTATTGGTAGTATATCCCATTATCACTGAAGAACTGTTACATTATTGGTAGCACATCCCATTATCATTGAAGAACTGTTACATTATTGGTAGTATATCCCATTATCATTGAAGAACTGTTACATTATTGGTAGTATATCCCATTATCATTGAAGAACTGTTACATTATTGGTAGTACATCCCATTATCATTGAAGAACTGTTACATTATTGGTAGTATATCCCATTATCATTGAAGATATGTTACATTATTGGTAGTATATCCCATTATCATTGAAGAACTGTTACATTATTGGTAGTATATCCCATTATCATTGAAGAACTGTTACATTATTGGTAGTACATCCCATTATCATTGAAGAACTGTTACATTATTGGTAGTATATCCCATTATCATTGAAGAACTGTTACATTATTGGTAGTACATCCCATTATCATTGAAGAACTGTTACATTATTGGTAGTATATCCCATTATCATTGAAGATATGTTACATTATTGGTAGTATATCCCATTATCATTGAAGATATGTTACATTATTGGTAGTATATCCCATTATCATTGAAGAACTGTTACATTATTGGTAGTATATCCCATTATCATTGAAGATATGTTACATTATTGGTAGTACATCCCATTATCATTGAAGAACTGTTACTGTTACATTATTGGTAGTATATCCCATTATCATTGAAGAACTGTTACATTATTGGTAGTACATCCCATTATCATTGAAGATATGTTACATTATTGGTAGTACATCCCATTATCATTGAAGAACTGTTACTGTTACATTATTGGTAGTATATCCCATTATCATTGAAGAACTGTTACATTATTGGTGGATAGATAGTGTATTAGAGACACTCGGAAATATAACAGCAGAGGAGGCAAATAGAAGGGCAAAAGACTGTACACTCACTCTCCCCTCAACACCGAAAGGTACATGAGGACAGAAAGAAGAAGAAAGAAGAATACCCATTATCATTGGAGAACTGTTACATTATTGGTAATCAAATCCTATTCAAGTGTAGCCATCAACTCTGCATTTTTTGGCTGTATTAATTTGTTCTTGGCAATATAAATATTTTAAATAATTTGCCATTGTTATCTGTTAAATTATTAATGAATTCTTATGATTGAGAAATAGATGTTTCTTTGCAAAATACATTTTGAAATATATATAACTGTAAAATCGTTACTTCATTGAAACATTAATTTAGAGTACTGTATATTATGTATATTAGTCCAGATATTTGGCGCGGAGTGGTACAGTGCTATACTATGATTACCAAGGTACCGGGTTCAAATTCTGCCACAGGCAATTGTGCATTGGACCGCTCAGAAAGCAATGGCAAACTACTGAATGCATTTATATTGCTTAGAAAAATCACTACAGCCAAAAACTGCTGAGTTGATGGCTACGTCCTGAATAGGATATGCTGCCAACCTGCATGTTACTCTTGCAGAATTGTTATCTAATTGCACAAGTAATTTTAACGTGTTCACAAAAAATCAAAGTTCAAGAAGGCTGGCTTTTAAACACCATATTAAAAAAGAAGTTAGGTTTTTTTCGGCCATGTGAATAGACACAATGGCACGGAAAGAGTTTTGGAGAGGGAGATAGAAGGCAGTCGAGTCAGAGGCTGACCAAGATATTTTGTAATTATAATTAAGAAATATTCATAAATGCATGCACGTGTCACTAGAGGAATTGTTAAATTTAAACATTTTAAATTTTGTGTCACATAACTAATTGCTAAATGACTAGCTCCTTGCTAAACAAATTCTACAAAATGTATCACTTAAATGTAGCTCTAAGTAAATTTAACGATGCCAGGTCAAACTAATGAAAATCCATGTATCCAGCTTTAACTTATAGTTTCAAACCAGTTCTCTTAAGTTAGCATTTCTGACAAGCCATTACATAACCAGTTGTATTGTAAGAATCTTCATCAATGTGCTCAAATAAAGTGCATAGTAATGTCTACTGCATGAGAAATGATAGACATAATTACATGACACATCAATTTCATGTCTACAGTTCATGATGAATGTATTAGTCACAAATATTTTGCTTTGAATCCTGACAACCATACTAATTCACCTTTCAACTCCTGTGGAGCATATGCCATCAATAAGTAAAAGAATATACTCAGAGCTAATGTTAAATGCTTGACGAAGTGGGTACTGATCATGTTTACAATAGAAATTACATGAGCACTGGTCATAACAACCTGATTAGAAAAGCAATTCTACAATTGAACAATGATAAATAAAACCTATCTACGTAGATTAAATTTGAACATGGTAATTATAACTTCATTACAAAATGCATGAGATGTGAGTAATTATAACTTCATTACAAAATGCATGAGACGTGGGTAATTATAACTTCATTGCATTACATAATAAACTATAACTAAATAATAATAACTTATTTACAAAAGGAACTATAACTGGATAATAATTACTTTACAAAATAAACTATAACTAGATAATGATAATTTCTTTACAAAATTAACTATAACTGGATAATTATTACTACTTTACAAAATGAACTATAACTGGATAATTATTACTACTTTACAAAATGAACTATAACTGGATAATTATTACTACTTTACAAAATGAACTATAACTGGATAATTACTACTACTTTACAAAATGAACTATAAATGGATAATGATCGCTTCATTACAAAATGAACTATAACTGGATAATTATTACTACTTTACAAAATGAACTATAACTGGATAATGATCACTTCATTACAAAATGAACTATAACTGGATAATGACAAAGTGATTAATCTATTAAGCTTAGCATAAAGACAACCCCCCCCCCCCTATTAGCAGAGGACTGTTTGAATACAGACACAAATGTTACTAGAACAAAGTAATTGATAACTCACTTTTTCCATGACTACCTAACATTTTAATATTTTATTGACAATGGACAAGAAAAATGTTATGGAAAGCCATTACCATGGAGATAATGCATGATGATGGGAAGCTGTTACCAAGAAGATAATGTAAACTAACAATAAGCTGTTACCATAGTAAGAACACATCTGTGATGTGTTTTGTTACCATGGAGATACAGTAATATGATGAGAAGCTGCCATGAATGAGATAATGACATTAAAGTACATTTAAAGTACATTTCGCCATTCTTATCTGCATTTTGTGTGGCCATTTCTGTGGGAGTTGGTCACCATCGTATTAAAACAAGCACACTGTACTATCATTTTGAGATATTAAGTCTGTGTTTCAAGTTAACCACTATTAAACCAAGTGAAACGTTGTAAACTCCGGCGGTATGGGCATGTAATTAGAAATACCTCAAAGACAAAAGACATTCATCAAAGTACGTTGGAGGGTGGAAGGAGACAAGGCAACTAGAAGAAGACATGGCTGAATACTATCAAGAAATGGACAGGGTGTGAAGTTTCCAAACTGATCAGGATGGTAGAGGATAGAGATGGGTGGAGATCTTTCTGCACCAAATGTCTCAATGTAACACCCCTACAACAATGTCTCACCCCTACAACACTGAACGGTTACGGGTTTCATTATTACTATTATTATATCGGTGTATTAATTTCTTAACTTAAAAGAAAATGAGATAAAGGATGAAAAATAAGTAAGAAAGCCAAATTTGTGTGTTGTTTCAAAGTATTTATCATTCATATATATATATATATATATATAGAGTGAGAGAGAGAGACAGAAAGCACTTGGTGGTTCTTACTTGTGCATAGAAGCAGATTATGAAACAAATCAATGAGATATAAGGAAATGCAGGATTATCTAATATGAAGCAAAGATAGAGAAGCGTAAAAGATATTGTACAAATAATGTGAAACAAGCTGTGTATTTGCATGGGAATATGTACAGATTCAAGCTGAAGGAATAGTTAGGTAGCTATATTTGCCAATACATGAACTTTGTATTGTCAGACTTACAAGAGCCAGACTAGACCGTACTCGTATGAGTCGTGTCAGCACTGGCGAGACAGGTTTTGTTAACGGGTGACCTGGTGTATGAGAATGAAGCTCCGAGAAATATCTGGTTAGTTTTTCCTGAAGAACAATCAAAAGACAAATTTGGTTAATTGTCTAAAGTCCATGTTTATCTCCATTGACCATGTCCTAATTGTCTGATGTAAGGCCCGTGTATAGAACACTAACCATGCTACAAATGTCTGATTTTATTTCTATGTTTATCTCCCTTGACAATATCATTTTTGGTTACGTAAAATGTACCTCTTATGGTGATGTAAAAGTAAAGTAACCCATAGCATTTATTAATGCCATACGGGTGTGAGATGTTAGCGACCTCACATTTCACAGGCTCTGCAAATGAGGGCGGTAGCCATCTCCTCTCCCTCGCAGTCTTTACTTCCCGGAATATGGTGATGTACATACTTTTAAACTGCAGACGCCAGTCCGATTTGGGTATATCAGAGCTTCACAATCATAAAAAAAATGGTAGAGGTCACAGTTCTAGCAATCAAGTCACTATGACCTCCGGTTTAACCATATTGAACCTTAACCATGTCCTATTTTTCTGATGTAAGGTCCACGTTTTAAACACTGACTATGTCATAAACCTCTTATTTTAATTCAATGTTTATCCCCCTTAACCATGCATAGCTGTCAACATATCAACTTATTGTTTCATAAATTCGTATTTTTAACAATTTATTATTTCTGTATTTCAATAAAAACATCCAAATTTAGCACCCCCCAAAAAAACCCCACAATATTTTTTTTAAATGCCCTTCAAGATGTTCAAAACGTCCACAGTAGTAGTAATTACTGAATGTGTAACACCAAATGACCAAAAGAAAAATAACATCGCAAAAAAGTTTTAGTTTTTAAAGGGTTTTTTTAAAACCGAAATCTGTATCAATACTGCAAATCTGCACTAGTTGACACACCTATGACCATGTAACAATTGTCTGACGTAAGGTCCATGTTTTAAACACTGACGATGCCACAAATCTTTGATTTTAGTTCCATGTTTATCCCCCTTGACCACGTCCTAATTGCCAGATATACAAAATGTGTTCAACACCATGTATTCTAACAATTGACAAGAGTTGGGAATAGCTATGTATATTTCTTAAATCAATAACCCACATTATGCAAACGGTTTCAGGCAGAGGAACACATACTGAATAATGCAGTTATTATCACAAAAAATTAAACATTGGACAATGTGGCAAGCCAGATCAGGACCTCAATTCTGGTTGGCAGCTGGACTAGGTGGGAAGTCCCAGATGAGGTCCTCAATCCTCAATCCTGGATGGCAGCTGACTTAGGTGGGAAGTCCCAGACAAGGCCCTCAATCCTGGTTGGCAGCTGACTTAGGTGGGAAGTCCCAAACAAGGCCCTCAATCCTGGTTGGCAACTGACTTAGGTAGGAAGTCCCAAACAAGGCCCTCAATCCTGGTTGGCAGCTGACTTAGGTAGGAAGTCCCAAACAAGGCCCTCAATCCTGGTTGGCAGCTGACTTAGGTAGGAAGTCCCAAACAAGGCCCTCAATCCTGGTTGGCAGCTGATTTAGGTAGGAAGTCCCAAACAAGGCCCTCAATCCTGGTTGGCAGCTGACTTAGGTAGGAAGACCCAGACAAGGTCCTCAATCCTGGTTGGCAGCTGACTTAGGTAGGAAGTCCCAGACAAGGCCCTCAATCCTGGTTGGCAGCTGGACTTATGTGGGACAAAGCTAGCACAGCTCTACTGCTGATTCTCAAATTATCCCTTGTTCTACATGTTTTGTTCTACATGTTTTGTTCTACATGTTTTGCCTTTAACCTCTGTTGTTTACAAAACAAGATATTAGATGAACCATGCTGCATGACCAACACACATATGGTCTCGACATTTCAGCCTAATAATTGCGCTTCAGATAGGAATAACTCTATCCCTGACCGTAATAACGTGTGTCAAATGGAAGGCTGTTTTGGAACCATTTATTAACCTGCTTCTTACATTCTGATTGGATGCCTGTGTGTCATTCGACCCACATTCCTTGCTGGAAAACTAGTCAATCCACTATCTAGACCCACGTTTCTCACTGGAAAGCTAGTAAATTTGCTATCTAGAACCACATTCCTCACTGGTGTTAGTAAATCCACCATCTAGACCCACATTCCTCGCTGGTAAGCTAGTAAATCCACTATTTATACCAACATTCCTCACTGGTAAATCCATTATAAAACAGCAAACAGAATTTGAACCAGTTCCATTCAGCTGTCACCTATTCACCTCGCAACTTCTGTCAACACATTTTCCATATTCAGCCACACTACATCCCAGAGATCTGGCTAAAATCCTGTTTGCTGAATTTTAATTTATCTATAACCATAAGGCCTCAAAGCTGTTCTATTATGTTATTCACTGATAAGATCCAACATTTGTACAATTTCTTGTAAATATACTCTATCCAACATTTGTACATTTTCTTGCAAATATACTTGTACTATATTAAACAGAGCTCAAATTAAGTTTGTACACTAACTCAAAGACAAATCCATTCTTAAAGTCTACCCATTTCTACAGATTTTGATACTAAACATGTTAATACAGATAATATAGCCAAAATGTACAAATTAGCCAATTAAGTACAAATATCAGCATGTATAATATCAAACATAAAATGGTAACAACAGAACTTAACATCTTACAGACAACAAGTGATAATGTTTGCTTTTATCAATAGTTTTACAACAAATGTGCTGTCAAGAAAACAATGCCTCTACTTATTTATGATCTGACAACAACAATCTGTACATGTCATTGTGTCATTATGTATATGTCATGTCAATAAAACTCCATGTCACTCCGAATGTACACTGACATATTCCTTCAAATGGTGCTACCAATACTGAAAGCAGTTTGACAGTACAACTATTACGCACACGTATTGGTGCTGAGAAAGGTAGGTTGGAAATGTTTCTTTATGTTAATCAATAATAAGTGAGACTGCATGTAAAACTGTATAACATTAATACTTACATAAAACAAGCAAAAGGTCGGTCAGCTTTACAACGGAAGCACAGACTATAGGATATAAGTATGAAAAAACATACAATTGTATTTTCTTGAAAAGACCTAAAATGTTATTTGTATTTTTTATTACCCATACCCTATAGTCTGTGCCTTCATTGTAAAGCTGATCCACCTTGTGTTTTACACAAGTGGTGTGCTGTGATGTGATGTATTCTCTCCAGAACATTATCTTCCCAATGAACTCCCTGAACCCTTCTCTGTCTTGGGCCATGCGGCTTGCATTTTCCAATCACATATTAATGTTATCTTTAATGCATATACTCTGTTTACTCTAAGAATGAAGTGGTTCAGTGCTTCTGATTGGTTGTTGGACGCAGAACGCATTAATCGATTGTTAAGTGCCCAATAATATTGTTTTTAAATGTTTTTTTAATGTTGTTAAAATATTGTTTTTAATTGTTTTGAAATATTTTACATAATATTGTTTTTACATGTTATCAGCTGTTTAAAAATCACCTGTTGTCACGGATTAATATGGGAGTGTGTTTTACCCACTTCATTCTTAAAGTGAACAGAGTATAGAAGTAGTATTTTTACTACAAGTAGTATTCTTTATTTGAAAAAGTTTATAGTCAATCTTTGCATATATCAGGTACGTTTTTAGAGAAGACTGGTCAACCACTGATCAGATATTCTAGTTACAACAATTAACGGACGAATGGATGGAAACATGGGGAAGAAACAGGAATGGAAGGAAACATGGGAAAGAAACAGAGGAATGGATGGAAATATGGGGAAGAAACAATGGCATCTTTATAGATTTAACAGAAGTTTCTGACAGCATATAGACAACTGTAGCAAAGTTAATATGCCTAATTATTTTTATTTCATCATCATCAGCCATAGATGAAGTGATATGGGAAGAAATACAAGAAATTATAAGAAAAAATATGCAAATCCTGGACTATGCAAATTTTAGAGATCATGAGGAAATAATCCTTTTAGCTGCCAAAAGGTAGCAATAACAACGCAGAACCTTTCTGAAAAAAATCATAGGTTCTCCCCAGTTGAGCAACCGAGGTGACACTCAAATACATACGGTTTGCTGCCTTAAACTTATGGTTGTGTTAAAGAAGTCTATGGATAAATGTATAGTCTCTGAAGGGAGTCATTCTAGTGCCGCAGTATCCAAGATCATCACATCTTGCCAGAGTGCAGCATATACGTCTGGGTCAACTAGTTGATCATTCTTCCATCAGATCTGTTGACCCATCTACAGTGATAGCACATCTAGTATTCCCTGCTAGATATAGGAGGGAATAGGAGTCTGCCACAAAAGGACAAAGATGAAATGTTTGCTGGCTTGCATCTCTCTGTCATCCTTGGGGGCAATTTAACAGAAGACAAAAGTCAGAAATCAAGACAAGACATCCAGTGACAATGGCTTTTTCTCAAGTAACAGGTTGTCAGCTCTCCTACAAACCAGCACCCTCCTACAAACCAGCAAAACTAAAAACTTTCATTACTGTGTGTTCTGTTCAGTAATCCAGGGAGGCTTTCTTTAGGCAGTGGAAATACAAAGACATGGCTTTATAGAAGAATGCTGAGAGTATCATGGACGGCGAGAAAAATTAACAAAGAGATGCTGAAAGAGTCAAATGTGAGACTGGGGCTTACCAAATAATATCAGAGGGACAATCTTAATATTTTTGACACATTATGAGGCAGGGAGATCTGGAGAAAATAGTTACAACAGGCAAGATAGAAGGGACGAGAGATCGAGGATAACAACGTGAGAAAATATTAGATAGTCAGACATTGTGGCATGGTTTATGGGACAACAACAATCCGGATAAAAAATAACTGGAAATAGAGAGTTGTGGAGATTCATGATCACCTACGCCAGTCAGTATGGTACCTAATGATGTATTTAACAGCAGAGCAATGGACTGTGCTGGTATACTGAAATCTTATGAGAAACAGCACAAAGAAATGAAATCAATTAAGACGATGATTCCTGCTCCAATGTATAGAATAAAGAAGCTGGGTTTGAATTGTGGTCTTGCCAAAAAATGAATGTCATTATTGGTTTAGAAAAATATTTATCCACTAACAGAGAAACAGAACGATCAGTCATCATGTAACTGGCTACTCAAAGGGAGATCAAAGCAATATGGATATATACTCAAGGTGAGATCAGAGCTCTGTGGATATACTCAAAGGGAGATCAGAGCACTGTGGATATTCTCAAGGGGAGATCACAGCACTGTGGATATATTCAATGGGAGATCAGAGCATTATGTATATACACAAGGGGAGATCACAGCACTATGTATATACACAGGGGGAGATTACAGCACTATGTATATACACAAGGGAATATCAGAACACTATGGACATTCCCTCTGTGCAATGATGATGGCCTGAGACCAAACTAAACACATTTTTGTTGTGATAAAAAAAAAGCAGATAGAAAAATTGGAAGAGGTAACCTAATAAACAATGGTTATTTGACCAGAAACCAGCCGATTACTTGATTACAGATTATTTGATAAAAGCACAGTTCAATCATGGATATGAAAAAAATTGCTTTTTTTTTTAAAGTTTCAAATACGACAATGAGATTTATCTATAAATCTGTTGCTGTACTTTATATTCAATTACTGTACCGGTACATATAAGTAATGTTACTGCTTGTGAGATAAGAAATTTTTGAATCAGGCTAAACTAAACTAGATAATACTGTTCAGGTACAAAATTATACATTTCTGCCCAACCTTTCTTCCTAATTTTGTGTACGTGCTTACTGGTGCTATACACGTGTAATATTGGTACACATCGACATATATTGATGTGCGTATGTGTGCACATATGACCAGGGATTAATGGGCTGAACTTACACCGAAGAAGTGGGGTTTCAAAAACTGTATGTTTGTCCAAGCCAAGAAGGTGGTGGCTGGAAGATTGCTTAACAGCTGGTCCTTCAGTTCACCCGCACCCTGTAGTCAGGTCATCAAGATGAGAGGACAGTGTTGAAGGTGAGCAGGAATAAAGAAAGTCAGAGTTATAGGAGGGTGAGTAAGAAAGATATTAGTTATCTATTACGAAGATATTATGAAGAAACAAGGAAAGTACATGGTAAATGTGATTAAGCAAGAACAGTGTTTGATTGGATATTGAATAAGGGATTAGCTAACAGAAGATTGAGTGGTTAGAAAGTAGACAAGACAATTAATTGGTTACAAAGTAGACAGAAGATTGAGTGGTTAAAAAATAGACAAGATTGGGTGGCTATAAAGTAGACAGCAGATTGGTTAGAAAGTAGAAAGAAGGTTAAGTGGTTATAAAGTTGATAGAATATTGGGTGGTTAGAAATCTGACAAAATATTGAGTCGTTAGAAAGTAGATGGAATACTGAGTGGTTAGAAAGTAGATGGAATACTGAGTAGTTAGAAAGTAGATGGAATACTGAGTGGTTAGAAAGTAGATGGAATACTGAGTGGTTTAAAAGTAGACAGGATGTTGAGTGGTGAGAAGCACACAGAAAAGTGAGTGCTTAGAACATTGACAAAATAATGAGTAGTTAGAAAGTAGACAGAATTTTGAGTAGTTAGAAAGTAGACAGACTAGGGAGTGCTTAGACATTGGCATAATATTGAGTTGAGTGGTTAGAAGTTGCCAAAGATGGTCTGGTTAGAAAATTGACAGAATATTGAGTGGCTAGAAAATTGAGAGAAGAGTAGTTAAAAGTTGACAGAATATTGAGTGGTGTGAAAGTCTACAGAAGATTAACTGTTAGTAAGTTGACATGAAGTTCATGAATATCTAAAGCTATTTGCTTCATTATGATGTCATGGCTTGGTGAGATTCATGAATATATAAAGCTATTTGCTTCATTATGATGTCATGGCTTGGTGAGATTCATGAATATCTAAAGCTATTTGCTTCATTATGATGTCATGGCTTGGTGAGATTCATGAATATCTAAAGCTATTTGCTTCATTATGATGTCATGGCTTGGTGAGATTCATGAATATCTAAAGCTATTTGCTTCATTATGATGTCAATGCTTGGTGAGATTCATGAATATCTAGTTATCTTGTTTCATTATGATGCCATGGCTTGGTGAGATTCATGAATATCTAGTTATCTTGTTTCATTATGATGTCATGGCTTGGTGAGATTCATGAATACCTAAAGCTATTTGCTTCATTGTAATGTCATGGCTTGGTGAGATTCATGAATATATAAAGCTATTTGCTTCATTGTAATGTCAATGCTTGGTGAGATTCATGAATATTTAAAGCTATTTGCTTCATTGTAATGTCATGGCTTGGTGAGATTCATGAATATCTAAAGCTATTTGCTTCATTGTAATGTCAATGCTTGGTGAGATTCATGAATATTTAAAGCTATTTGCTTCATTGTAATGTCATGGCTTGGTGAGATTCATGAATATCTAAAGCTATTTGCTTCATTGTAATGTCATGGCTTGGTGAGATTCATGAATATCTAAAGCTATTTGCTTCATTGTAATGTCATGGCTTAGTGAAATGCTAGACAGAGAAAGAATTTATATAATTAAACAAACATACAGAATGAGCAAAGTAAATAATTGTATACATTCAACAACTAAATTGAAAAGTTCAAAATGTGAATAATTGCAGACAAAAATATGACAAATATTTGACCAACTTGAATCCGAATATCTTGAATATTCGAATATCACATTTGTATTTATAGTCAAAAATAACACAGCACACACAAAAAATCTGGTCTCTTTCTCTTGGTGACAATTTCAAACAGTAAGTAGCAATGTTACTGTAAACATGTGAGTGTAGGAATGTATGAGTGTGAATATGTAACTGAGTGCATTAGTGAGTGTGAATACATGAGTAAATTAATAAATATGAGTGTGTAAATGCATCAGTAAGTGAATGTGTGAGTGAGCAAGTGTGTTACTGTGAATATGTAACTGAGTGTTCTTCTTGATTCTTGATTAGAAACTGGCCTCACAGCACGTGCGGCATTCCCATAAGTGCACCGCCCTCCGTTCCAGCAGACATCCGATTCGATGGTGTTTCGAGTCTAATGCCGCCGAAACAGACATCAACATCAGGGCACAACTCTGGCCCTTGTGACAGGTTTCTTCGTTGTTCTGCCCACTCACGCCGTGCCCGTAACTAGTTCAAGCACAACGTCGGCCTGTCAGGACAACATGGTAACTGCTATCGAAGGTTACGACTACGGGATTGTATAGATGACGTGCCATGAAGCTTCTATAAGAAGATAACCTCAATATAAAGACATGTCATCTACTATGCATGCTGTTGCTTCTGTGGGTCTAACCAATGGCTCACTAGACAAACCAACCAAGCAACAGAAAACCTTAGTAGATATGTGAGGAGTGAATATGTGAGTACATGAATAAATATGAATGTGTGCATGAGTGAGTGAATATGTGAGTACATGAATAAATATGAATGTGTGCATGAGTGAGTGAATATGTATGCGCATCATAGTGAGTGTAAATGAATGTGAGTGCATGAGTGAGTGTGAATATGTAATTGTGTGTGTGTGCATGAGTGAGTGTGGATATGGAATGGTGTGAGAGTGAATGTGTGTGAGTGAGAATATATAAGTGTGTGAGTGAATGAGTGTGGATGTGTGAGTGAATGAGTGTGGATGTGTAAGTGTGAGTGCATCAGTGAGTGTGTGAGTTTTACTTACTATAGACATGTCTGTATTTGTTACGTATAGACATCTGTAACACATGCATGCACGCACGCACACACAACACACACACACACACACAAAACAGTTTGGAAGCATAAATTAAACAATACAAAATAAACTCACGAAAACAAAGTGAGATATCAAACAATGGAACAAAATTCAAATGAATCAAATTGAGCAGTGTCCATGCATAAATTAAACATAAGGGTTGAAACATACAGTGTTACAGACAGAACTTACACTGAAGGAATTTGATTTTTGTATGGAGGATGGTTGTTTGTTTTTACGTAGGGCAAGGGGTGTGCAAGTCACCGTTTCCTCCTGATGATGCCTATCATAAGCCTAAAT
This sequence comes from Meghimatium bilineatum, assembly GCA_034231615.1. NCBI lineage: Eukaryota > Metazoa > Mollusca > Gastropoda > Stylommatophora > Philomycidae > Meghimatium > Meghimatium bilineatum. The sequence goes on along the minus strand of CM067314.1, from coordinate 29,924,083 downwards.
TGGAAAACACAAATAAAAAAACACAACAAAAGAAACCAAAAGTACATTTGAAAAATAAGTAAAAAATGATAAACATGCCGATAGGACAACATAATGGGTAAAGTTATGTTAGCATATCAGGAGTTCTAGCATATATCTACTGCCAAGGTAACAGACACACATGACTGGTTGTCAATAGCAAAACACAGTGGGTAGAAATTATGTTATGATGTCAGGTGTTCTAGCATATATCTACTGCCAAGGTAACAGACACACATGACTGGCTGTCAATAGTAAAACATAGTGGGTAGAATTTATGTTAGCATAACAGGTGTTCTAGCATATACCTACTGCTGCCAAGGTAACATCTCAGACATACATGACTAGCTCTCAATAGTACAACATAGGAAATAGAAGTTATGTTAGTTATAGATGGTCTACTTTATGTACCTCTATTTTATTATTATTATTATTATTATTATTATTATTATTTTTGTTGTTATACTGCCAAAGGTGCATGAGTCAGGTCATTGGTGCAAATATACAGTGATGCAGCGCATCTCTGGACAATATCCTGCTGGAAATCTAGTAGGACCATTGTCTTGCTACAATAGAGGTCCAGCAGGATTTTGACAACAATCGCTTAAAAAATAACTACTTTCAATGGTAAACAATGAAAACTAACATGGTCTGGACATAGAAGTTGATATGATTCCATGTCAGAAACGATCTTGCAGAGAACAGTTGAGGGTGAAAGGAGCAGAGGAAAACAAGAAAATTATGATCAGATAACCACATACAATGGACATCCACATTGTTGAAGCTATAAATCGTTGAAGGGCTCTACAACACTGAATGGTGATGGGTTTTACAAATTATGAATGAATCCACAGAATGAACAGACATTCACAATCTTGTAGAAATGTCATTATATTTAATCTTCTTCTTCTTCTTTCCTTCCTCTTTTACCCTTTATGGATGTCGAGGGAGATACAATATTCTTGTTCTCGCTTTTCTGGTAGCTTCAGATGTTATTTGGTGTTCGTCTTTTATCCGCATTAATTCAAACATTAGCATTAACAACTAAATGAACATTAATAAATATCATTTTTATACCAACATTGTGCTATCAATGTCAAGCATGGACACTTTCAAAAACCCAAGAAAGAAAGATTACAGTGTGCGAGATGAGGTGTTTGAGAAAGATTGTCATTGTCCTAAGAATGGATTTAATGCAAAATAATGACATCAGAGAAATTGTCAATGACTACACCATGAGACAACAAATCAAATGGTTTGGACATTTAATAAGAATGGAACCTAACTGCCTCCAGTCACGAGCTTATACCACCAGAATGTCTGGTATGAGAACAAGGGGAAGGTCAAGACGTAAATGGATCGACAATATCAGAGACATTCTACAACCACATAGGATTACAACAACAACAGCAACACATTTGGCAATAGAACATAGACTTCGGCTCCCAGCGATGCTTCACAGCACAAATGGCTGAGATAAATCCAGACTTGTCTTACAATGTATTTTTAATTGTCTTTTATCCATCATCTATTTAGGTACCACTAATATTTACATATCCTTGTTTATATTCTAAAATGTTTCCCTTAATTCATTCATTATTTGTTAGGTTTTTTTAAAATTATCCATAACATTCCTTCTCAGAATATCCGCAAACAATCAAGCATGACCACATCCACAAATAATAAAAACAACAGAAACATTACCAAGTAAAACACATCCATGCTGTAAAGGATTGACTAGTTTTGTTGATGTGTTTTAGAGCTACCAATTAGTGATCTACTTCACACAAGCAACCACTAGTTAAGTCTACTACTAGAATCACACAAGATTAGATTAGTTGATAACTACAAGAGTTGTCATGCAGAAACCCTGCTATAAGGGTGTCAGTATTGTTCCCTCCTCTAAGATTTAACCTGTGTATGATCATAAACTGAGCTGTTGTTTATGCGAACTCTAAATTTTATATAAAATTTATATATTCTGATTTATATAAAATTTATATATTCTAATTTATATAAAATTTATATATTTTGATTTATATAAAATTTATATATTTTGATTTATATAAAATTTATATATTCTGATTTATATAAAATCAGAAGTCAGCAGATGAAATTTGAACCAGGTCTGTATAGCTGATACAGATTTGCCTTGCAATCTGAGTCAATCAACTTTCCAAATTTGATCATTCAGCATCGGTAAAAGAGATGTGATTATAGTCTAGATACCCTAACATGTACATTCTCAAGGTATGTGTTGTTTAATATTTGTAGTCCGTAAGGAATTTATATACCTGTGCAATTTGTGTGCTATGCTAATTTGAGAACATACCTCTGTACACATTTTCTCTTGAATAAAATTGCATTTTGTTTTTGGAATATGGATTTGTAGAATTAAAAAAACATGAAGATTCAATTTGCAAGGCGAATCAACATCAGCTGAATGGACCTGGTTCAAATCTCATCAGCCACCTGATTTTAAAAAAAAATTATTTCTCAATGTTTACTCATTAATCATTTACTCTAGTTTTGCCAGGCCCGAGAGGGGAGAAAAGAATAGCAACACTGTTTACCTTCAATGCATGCCTTAAGAGGTGACTAAGAAGGTTATGGGGTGGAGTTGGCTGTCCTATCCAAATATATGGTCAAAGTGACCCAAAGCCATATCTGCCGGTCAGAAACGTGCAGATATCGCAGCAATGTAGTAAACCATGACACCTAGCATTCCATTCTCATTCTGTTAATCTGCAGGAGTTTGGGAATGAACGCAGAATAAGAAGATTTACTTTAGTTTCATATATGTTTTTGTCGATATCCAAATGTTGCTGAGCAGTTCTACTCTTGGCAGCAGAATGCCATTCTTAAAATAGTACAGGTCTTCTGAAGTTGACTTAGCAGTCCATACATTGAGTTAGTGGCTTAAGGGTATCTATAAAAGTTTTTTTTCCTGGCAGTTGAAAGGGAAGGGAAGTCAATAAGGAGGTTCCAGTTTGATATACAAATTCTTAATTATGGCGGTGAACTGGAATATGTTTTTTCCTTGCACTCTAAAATAACATGAAATTGATGGTAACATCCTATTCAGGACATATCAATCAACACAGCACTATTTGGTTGCAGTGATTTTTTTAGGCAGGCTTCCATTGCTCTTTAACCTAATACCTTATCCAGTACAGTACAAGTAGAGGCCACCACATCAAATAGTTATTTCCCTTGTCTAATGTTTGCAAATTTCATGTTCATTATTTAATTTTTTATATTTCAATTTTTCCTTTTTTTTAACTTCACAACTGTCATATCACACATACACCAACAAAAACACAATTATATTCATTATTCACTCCTCTATTTACATGTGCAAAAATTATTTTTGATATCTTTACAAACAAAAAAATCATCACATTTACCAAACACTCACCATAAATAATGCAAATTTTCCAAAAAGAATCCAGGCGTAGGGGAAAAAATGTGTACATTTTAATTAGGCGTAGGGGAAAAAATGTGTACATTTTAATCCAGAGCCCTAAAGGTTAAATAGACTAAGACTGGTTCCACCACCACCTCTGTCCATGTAGGCAGGCAGCACAGACTGTGGAACATATCCTGCAAGACTGCATTACACTAAACCAGTTGAGGGTGGAGCACTGGCCCACGGGGACAAACATCCAAAAAAGCTGTATGGGAGCCTTGAGGAGTTTTCAAATACATCAGCATTTATCAGAAAAACCTGACTTGCTGTGTAGACATGTTAAATTGCGAATGAGAAGAAGAAAAGAATTTGTGCAACTACTATTTATGCTTGACTGTGTAAAGATTTCATTCCCATAGAAAAAGCACTACAGCACCTTCACTAGCTGAAAAAGCAGTACAGCACCTTCACTAGCTGAAAATTAAAACTAATGCAAACACTAACCTGTGAATCTATATGGTCTGTAGTTTGTGGTAACGTTGTGGGTTGTTGTGGTGGCGGGACCGCTGGCACCTGAGGTGGTTGTGACAATTGAGATATCACATGCTGTTTATCCTTCTTCTTGTCTGACTTCTCAGACTTCCATAACTTTTCTTTTGGTGGTGGAGCTGGTGGCTGTGACAAGAAAGAATAAAAGAATCATTGTGGATATTGAATAACAAAAACTAACAAATAATTTCTTAGAAAGCAGCCACAATATATTCAATTACATAACTGAAAAACTTGTGATCATTTCCATTCGTCTTTTGATGTTTTGTGCGTATCTTGATAAAGACCTTTTGGTTGAAACATTCAATATGTTGTGTATATTGTAATTTGTATGTTTTCTTGTTTGCACATCATTGCTCTCTAGTTTTTGTGATAGTCCGTCATGTCTAAGTGCAACGGTTTTAATCATGTGTTTACATAAGTACAATTGTTGTTACATTTCACACAGTTATCACCTTATATTGACGGTTATAACTGAGAAACCATGGCACAATTTTTTAATTAATTTACCTTTATATTACTCCGTATCTTGACAAAAGCAAACTACCTAGTATGCAGATATATATTAGTGCCCCTTTAGGCTAAAATACGGCAAATAGTCATTTCTATTCACATTGAGCACCTTGGTAACAATTTGCTGTAGTTCTTGTGCATTGTTTATGCCCAATATTGAGATTTCTTTGTTAATTATTCTGCATAGAGTTTCTTTTCGATGACCTACTCTTCTAATTATCCTCTGCCTTCTACATGAAGGTTTATTTAGAAAGTCTGTTTCCATCCATTTTAAGTACATAGCCTATGTAATTCTAGCATCTTTTTCTTAAACTTTACAGACCACCTCTGAGTAGAAGGCCTTCAAAGCACCTATAGTCAAAGCTGTATTCCCCAGCAAGCCATAAAGTCTGGTCAAGGGAAAAACTTTACTTTTACTTATAATAATTCTTCAATGAATTATTTCTTTTACAATGGATTTTTCAAAATTGTTTAATTTTATCCAATATCAGCAAAGAAATACACATTAGATGTAGTAAAGCATACAAAGTCCTAGGGCAAATGACACCAATTTTCAGAAACAGAAATGCAGATTTAAACACCAAAATAATACTATTATTATGGCAATGCTGTGCTACCAATGCCACACATAGACAACGACAGCACAAGATAAACATAAACTTGTGACAGCTGAAATGGCATGCTTACGCAGAATCCTAGAAATATCGCTAAGAGACAGAGTGCAAAATGAAGACATTAGACAGAGAACTGGCACCGCCCCAATCTTGGAATATATTAAGAGCCAACAGATCAAATGGTTTGCACACATCAGCAAACTACCATCAGACAGCATACCACAGCAAGCTATGTTACACAGATACAGTGATGGCAGACCTAGAGGCCGACCATGAAAACGATGGACCATCGAAATAAAAGAGGCGAAAAATTCCACAACATATACTCAGCACACACGAGGGCCATCTCCAGAGAACTCTTCTACCCCTGACGCTGAAAGGCAATAAAGGGTTTAGTGAATAGAGGTAGATAGATATACAAACTAAAGAACCAACACATTTCTTGTAGAAAAATACTATACTCTGCTTAAACACAACAATAAAGTATTGATTTTTTATTACATAATAATAAGATTCATAACCCGTCACAGTCGTAGAGGTGCAACAATGGAAATATAAACACAAAAAGCCCCACAAACACCTCCAGGATTTTATTTTCTCGCCTTTACTCCTTCCACCCATAACTGTTCCCTGCAAAATAATTTCAGAAAGTTGGTCATGTCTCGTTACATATCTAAATCAAACAAGTTTACGCCATTTAACATCACCAAAAGTGGTTTTTGATAACATGCAAGTATATTTATTCACTGCTGGATAAATATATTTGGCTTGTGTTCTATATAACTAATTCTTAACAAACTTCTGTAGCACTTGTATTCAAAAGCCTGAATTCTTTTTTTTTCATCCATCACTAAGATTATAAGGAATACCAAGAGACAGATAAGAAAATCAAATAAATAGAGGCAGTAATCACAAATTATTCTTACACTTGCTTGTGTATGGCCGGTGGTAACCAAAGTACCTGAACTGCTGGTAGAGTGGCTACTAATACTGTGTGTGTCGTTGGGTTTGTTACTGTTGGTCTGGGAGATGTAGAATGATCGCTGACTGTGGTTAGAAGTTGTAGGTAGTCCAGCAGGCACTGGTGAAGTAGCATTGGAATAGCGCATTTGAACGATGCGTTGGCAGGCTGAAAGTGATATATGATCATTGGTTATTCTGTGTAACAATAAGAAATCTGGATAATGTATTTGAAACATGTAAGGAAGGATGAAAGTGGGTATGGTCAATGATAATCTATGATAGGTCATTGATTATGTTAGAATCTGTATTTGAAACATATAAGTAAAGTAACCCATAGCATTTATTAATGCTGTAGGGGTGTGAGATGTCAGTGATCTCATATTTCAGTGGCTCTGCGAATAAGTCAGTAGCCATCTCCTCTCCCTCGCAGTCTTTACCTCCCGATTAATCCGGCACCCATTTAACGCTGGGTCAACCTGGGAAAACCATATATCTAAAACATGTATGGCATGCTGAATATACCATTGATTGTCTATGTTTGAAACATGTATGACATTCTGAATATACCATTGATTGTCTATGTTTGAAACATGTATGACATGCTGAATATACCATAGATTGTCTATGTTTGAAACATGTATGACATTCTGAATATACCATTGATTGTCTATGTTTGAAACATGTATGACATGCTGAATATACCATAGATTGTCTATGTTTGAAACATGTATGACATTCTGAATATACCATTGATTGTCTATGTTTGAAACATGTATGACATTCTGAATATACCATTGATTGTCTATGTTTGAAACATGTATGACATTCTGAATATACCATTGATTGTCTATGTTTGAAACATGTATGACATTCTGAATATACCATAGATTGTCTATGTTTGAAACATGTATGACATTCTGAATATACCATTGATTGTCTATGTTTGAAACATGTATGACATTCTGAATATACCATAGATTGTCTATGTTTGAAACATGTATGACATTCTGAATATACCATAGATTGTCTATGTTTGAAACATGTATGACATTCTGAATATACCATAGATTGTCTATGTTTGAAACATGTATGACATTCTGAATATACCATAGATTGTCTATGTTTGAAACATGTATGACATTCTGAATATACCATAGATTGTCTATGTTTGAAACATGTATGACATTCTGAATATACCATTGATTGTCTATGTTAGAATCTGTATTTGAAACATGTATGACATTCTGAATATACCATTGATTGTCTATGTTTGAAACATGTATGACATTCTGAATATACCATTGATTGTCTATGTTTGAAACATGTATGACATGCTGAATATACCATTGATTGTCTATGTTTGAAACATGTATGACATTCTGAATATACCATTGATTGTCTATGTTTGAAACATGTATGACATTCTGAATATACCATAGATTGTCTATGTTTGAAACATGTATGACATTCTGAATATACCATTGATTGTCTATGTTTGAAACATGTATGACATTCTGAATATACCATAGATTGTCTATGTTTGAAACATGTATGACATTCTGAATATACCATAGATTGTCTATGTTTGAAACATGTATGACATTCTGAATATACCATAGATTGTCTATGTTTGAAACATGTATGACATTCTGAATATACCATTGATTGTCTATGTTTGAAACATGTATGACATTCTGAATATACCATAGATTGTCTATGTTTGAAACATGTATGACATTCTGAATATACCATTGATTGTCTATGTTTGAAACATGTATGACATTCTGAATATACCATTGATTGTCTATGTTTGAAACATGTATGACATTCTGAATATACCATTGATTGTCTATGTTTGAAACATGTATGACATTCTGAATATACCATTGATTGTCTATGTTTGAAACATGTATGACATTCTGAATATACCATTGATTGTCTATGTTTGAAACATGTATGACATGCTGAATATACCATTGATTGTCTATGTTTGAAACATGTATGACATTCTGAATATACCATAGATTGTCTATGTTTGAAACATGTATGACATTCTGAATATACCATTGATTGTCTATGTTTGAAACATGTATGACATGCTGAATATACCATTGATTGTCTATGTTTGAAACATGTATGACATTCTGAATATACCATTGATTGTCTATGTTTGAAACATGTATGACATTCTGAATATACCATAGATTGTCTATGTTTGAAACATGTATGACATTCTGAATATACCATAGATTGTCTATGTTTGAAACATGTATGACATTCTGAATATACCATAGATTGTCTATGTTTGAAACATGTATGACATTCTGAATATACCATAGATTGTCTATGTTTGAAACATGTATGACATTCTGAATATACCATAGATTGTCTATGTTTGAAACACGTATGACATTCTGAATATACCATTGATTGTCTATGTTTGAAACATGTATGACATTCTGAATATACCATAGATTGTCTATGTTTGAAACATGTATGACATTCTGAATATACCATTGATTGTCTATGTTTGAAACATGTATGACATTCTGAATATACCATTGATTGTCTATGTTTGAAACATGTATGACATTCTGAATATACCATTGATTGTCTATGTTTGAAACATGTATGACATTCTGAATATACCATAGATTGTCTATGTTTGAAACATGTATGACATTCTGAATATACCATTGATTGTCTATGTTTGAAACATGTATGACATTCTGAATATACCATTGATTGTCTATGTTTGAAACATATATGGCATGCTGAATATACCATTGATTGTCTATGTTTGAAACATGTATGACATTCTGAATATACCATTGATTGTCTATGTTTGAAACATATATGGCATGCTGAATATACCATTGATTGTCTATGTTTGAAACATGTATGACATTCTGAATATACCATTGATTGTCTATGTTTGAAACATGTATGACATTCTGAATATACCATTGATTGTCTATGTTTGAAACATATATGGCATGCTGAATATACCATTGATTGTCTATGTTAGAATCTGTATTTGAAACATGTATGACATTCTGAATATACCATAGATTGTCTATGTTAGAATCTGTATTTGAAACATGTATGACATTCTGAATATACCATAGATTGTCTGTTTGAAACATGTATGACATTCTGAATATACCATTGATTGTCTATGTTAGAATCTGTATTTGAAACATGTATGACATTCTGAATATACCATAGATTGTCTATGTTAGAATCTGTATTTGAAACATGTATGACATTCTGAATATACCATAGATTGTCTATGTTAGAATCTGTATTTGAAACATGTATGACATTCTGAATATACCATAGATTGTCTATGTTTGAAACATGTATGACATTCTGAATATACCATTGATTGTCTATGTTAGAATCTGTATTTGAAACATGTATGACATTCTGAATATACCATAGATTGTCTATGTTAGAATCTGTATTTGAAACATGTATGACATTCTGAATATACCATAGATTGTCTATGTTAGAATCTGTATTTGAAACATGTATGACATTCTGAATATACCATAGATTGTCTATGTTAGAATCTGTATTTGAAACATGTATGACATTCTGAATATACCATTGATTGTCTATGTTTGAAACATGTATGACATTCTGAATATACCATAGATTGTCTGTTTGAAACATGTATGACATTCTGAATATACCATTGATTGTCTATGTTTGAAACATGTATGACATTCTGAATATACCATTGATTGTCTATGTTTGAAACATGTATGACATTCTGAATATACCATTGATTGTCTATGTTTGAAACATGTATGACATTCTGAATATACCATAGATTGTCTGTTTGAAACATGTATGACATTCTGAATATACCATTGATTGTCTATGTTTGAAACATGTATGACATTCTGAATATACCATTGATTGTCTATGTTTGAAACATGTATGACATTCTGAATATACCATTGTATATGTTTTACATTGTACATGAAACATGTATGGCATTCTGAATATATGTTAGAATCTGTATTTGAAACATGTATGACATTCTGAATATACCATTGTATATGTTTTACATTGTACATGAAACATGTCTGACATTCTGAATATACCATAGATTGTCTGTTTGAAACATGTATGACATTCTGAATATACCATTGATTGTCTATGTTTGAAACATGTATGACATTCTGAATATACCATTGTATATGTTTTACATTGTACATGAAACATGGATGGCATTCTGAATATACCATTGTATATGTTTTACATTGTACATGAAACATGTATGGCATTCTGAATATATGTTAGAATCTGTATTTGAAACATGTATGACATTCTGAATATACCATTGTATATGTTTTACATTGTACATGAAACATGTCTGACATTCTGAATATACCATAGATTGTCTGTTTGAAACATGTATGACATTCTGAATATACCATTGATTGTCTATGTTTGAATCTGTATTTGAAACATGTATGACATTCTGAATATACCATTGTATATGTTTTACATTGTACATGAAACATGGATGGCATTCTGAATATACCATTGTATATGTTTTACATTGTACATGAAACATGTATGGCATTCTGAATATATGTTAGAATCTGTATTTGAAACATGTATGACATTCTGAATATACCATTGTATATGTTTTACATTGTACATGAAACATGTCTGACATTCTGAATATACCATAGATTGTCTGTTTGAAACATGTATGACATTCTGAATATACCATTGATTGTCTATGTTTGAATCTGTATTTGAAACATGTATGACATTCTGAATATACTATAGATTGTCTATGTTTGAATCTGTATTTGAATCATGTATGACATTCTGAATATACCATTGATTGTCTATGTTTGAATCTGTATTTGAAACATGTATGACATTCTGAATATACCATTGATAAACTGTGGCACCTGATCAGAAATGTAGTGGATTTTATAGCTTTAACACGCCTCTTACCACACCAGTGCATCAAAACAAAACACGTTTTTACTTGAATATTGACACCGAAAACTTACCGTCCTGGAAGACCCTCTCCACATTCAGCCCATAGGTAGCACAGGTTTCATAATATGAGCACCGTTTCAAATCGCTAGCTAGCTTCCTAGCTCTGGTGTCATCAATAATACGAGGGTTGCTTTCACTAATAGCATCTGAAAATAAGTTTGAAATCAAAGCAAATTCATTGTTAAGAATATCTATCATCAACTTTAGAGCATATAAAATGAAATAGATCCATCCACACATAAGCCGATAATCTGTCAGTGTCCTACCAGGCACTTTCTGCAGATTGTACACAAATGTTTGGCATAAAAATAGCATTAATCTACAGACTAAGCTGAAAGTTTACAGAGCAGTAGTACTTTCAGTGCTGTTGTACACTAGTGAAACATGGGACTGTGTATAGATATCATGTGAGGAAACTCAATTACTTTCACACAACTTGTCTCAGAAAACTTATGAACATCAGATGGTCAATCAAGATTCTGGATACCACAGTCTTGACAGATCTGGTATCCATAGCACTGATACTATTCTGTTGCAGACACAGATTAATTGGGCAGGTCATCTGGGCCAAATACCAGATCATCGGCTGCCAACGATACTTCTCCATGGTGAGCCGGAGAAGGGTACAAGATCTTTAGGTGGCCAAAAGAAGCGTTACAGGAACTCGTTAAAGACCTCACTGAAAGCCTTTGAAATAAAAGATACATAGAAATAACTTGCACAAAACAAGAGTTACATACATGGCACTCTACAGTCAAAGGGCGTATCATTTTGTGAAAAGAGGAGAAATGCAGCAGATTAAAAGCGGAGAGTAGCCAGAAAGTCACGGGTATATCAAACACAGTATACAGTGGTCATTCCATGCCCAAACTGTCCAAGGACATTTGCAGCCAGAACAAGGCTTATTAGCCATCTACGAACTCATAGGCATGGACATAACTCTGAATTTCAAAAGTAGATGTAACAAACGGTCATCATCACTTGCGATGGACAAACAACAACCCATCAGGGATGTAGGTGTACTACATTGAGAGCATTACAAGAATCCTCTAGCGATTTCTACCTTCAGTAATGTTGAGGAGCGAAAAAAACCTTGACCTGTCCAGTCTTTGATATTGTCTGCCAATTATTTGTCATCTCCTCTTTTTCTTCTACTCTCAACTTTACTCTGCAAGGGGGCCGCGTAGCGCAGTGGTTAGCGCACTGGTTTCACATGAGTGGTCCTGTGTTCATTCCCCAGTTGAGGCGGAAATGTTTTTCAGATCGCAATGGCTCCCGGGTCGCTCACCTTAAATGGGTGCCAGATTAATCCAGGAAATGAAGACTGCGAGGAAGAGGAGATGGCTACTGTCCTCATATAGCAGAACCACTGAAAAATGAGATCGCAACACGGCCTGATATAACCAAAATAGACTTGTCTTAGGTTGAAAGGGCCATGCCTCGGCTAAAAGGCTTTATTCCCCATTTAACAAACAAACAAACAAAAGAATGTAAGATCGCTAACATCTCACACCCCTACAGCAATAAATGCTATGGGACTTTACTTTTACTTATTTTACTTACCCTGCAAGATCTCTTTGATAGGGAATCATGTTGACATACATGACCACATCACGATAAATTTTTGTTGTTTCATTATTGAAAGTAGTGATTCTTGTGAACCTGTGATATCCTCGACTTTATTTTATATTTACCCCCCGAAGACGGATGTGTCGGGCCATTGGCGCACATAAAACAGCGACACAATGCATTTCTATTCTCTGGACTACATCCTGCTGGAAATATAGTAGGACAATGGTCCTGCTACAAGGGAGATCCAGCGGGAGTTGAGAATGAACGCTGAAGAAGATTTCTTATTTACACATTTGCATTGTGGATTCAACATATTTGTTGACTACCCTCTGTAGTATTTCTGTGGGTGTCAAGTATAATTGGCGGCGCCAAACTCCTCTATAATAATATTATATATTGGTTCCTTACCACTTACAAATTAGCAGAATATTGCCTCACATGGAAAACAAATCTGCATAGTGGTGTTAGAACAAGGAGAGTTTAATCAAGAGTAGAGCAGAAGAAGGAAGGTGCATTGTCCATTGTCCTGCTACAAGTTAGATCCAACGGGAGTATGAGAATGAAACAAATAACGAAACAAACATATCTCATCACAAGCCAGAAATCATATCTCACAACTGCAACATATCTCATCACAAGCCAGAAATCATATCTCACAACCGCAACATATCTCATCACAAGCCAGAAATCATATCTCACAACCGCAACATATCTCATCACAAGCCAGAAATCATATCTCACAACCGCAACATTCATCACAAGCCAGAAATCATATCTCACAACCGCAACATATCTCATCACAAGCCAGAAATCATATCTCACAACCGCAACATTATCTCATCACAAGCCAGAAATCATATCTCACAACCGCAACATATCTCATCACAAGCCAGAAATCATATCTCACAACCGCTAACTTTCAAATTATTCACATCTGAGATATCACAAGAAATAACACATATTTTACTGATTTATTCACATCTGAGACATCACAAGAAATATCACAGACTTGACTGATTTATTCACATCTGAGACATCACAAGAAATATCACACACTTGACTAATTTATTCACATCTGAGACATCACAAGAAATATCACAGATTTGACTGATTTATTCACAACTGAGATATCACAAGAAACATCACTGACGACTGATTTATTCACATCTGAGACATCACAAGAAATATCACAACCACACAATTTCAAATTATTCACATCTGAGATATCACAAGAAATATCACAAACTTGACTGAATGTACATATCCTATCACAACCGCACAATTTAAAAATTTCTAACCAGCACATGATCCTTGTATCATGAAAGAGTTTCAACTAACAGATCACCTCTAAGATCAGACACGAAATATATCTTCCGACATACAGAATGTTCTTCGACTTCCGACCAGTAATCACAGAAAAGGTAAGAAGTGATCAAGCACTTCCCCGGTGATGCCAAGTTCAATCATGCAGACCTGCTTTTTATTGCTGAGGGAAAGCAGGAAGTAGAGAATCAGAAATATTTACTTACATCTGGTATCTTAACACTCTCACTCAAATTCCACTCCACCAGGATGTTAAATTGTAATTTGCTTTTTCAAAAGAAAAAAAGAAATTCCCAACAAGATCTGGAAGTAGGATAATGAATGTTTTATTTATCATAGGAAAGTATCTACGAAGCAAAGGTGGGACAAAGACACTGGATGAAAAAAAGAAAGAAATCTAGGTCATTTCTTCCACCTCCATCTATACCAAGGCCTGGTTCTCACCATATTTTTTTTTCATTTATAGCTCTTTCTGTTCAGATTTTTAAAAACTTATCTTACATTTAACCTGTTTCCTGGATGACTTCTTTTTGGTTTTGTGTTTATTTACATATATCTGTGAGATGTTGCCACCATTTTAGATTGAGCAGCTCAGGTAAGAGCGTATAACAAAATATCAAGGTAAGATAACAAAGACAAGATAACAGCATTACCAAACTTGAAGCAATAAGGAAGTGACAGGTGTAAGTAGAGTCAGTAAAATTATTAGGTATAGTAAGTAGAAGTACCAGGTATGAGTAGAGTCAGTAGAAATATTAGGTAGTGGGTAGAAGTACCAGGTATAATTAGAGTCAGTATAAATATTAGGTATAGTAAGTAGAAGTTCCAGGTATGAGTAGAGTCAGTAGAAATATTAGGTAGTGGGTAGAAGTACCAGGTATAATTAGAGTCAGTATAAATATTAGGTATAGTAAGTAGAAGTACCAGGTATAAGTAGAGTCAGCAGAAATACTAGGTATAGTCAGTAGAAGTGTCAGGTATAAGTAGTCAGTAGAAATACTAGGTATAGTCAGTAGAAGTGCCAGGTATAAGTAGAGTCAGTAGAATTATTAGCTTGAGTCAGTAGAAGTGTCAGGTGTAAGTAGAGTCAACAGAAGTGCTTGTTGTCAACAGTCAGTACAAATGGCAGGTGCATGTAAAGATATGAGAAATACCAGGTGTAAATAGAGATAGAAGTACTGAGTGTAAGTTATAAGAAGTGCTGAGTGTAAGTTGTCAGAAGTGCCGAGTGTAAGTTATAAGTACCGAGTGTAAGTTGTCAGAAGTACCGAGTGTAAGTTGTCAGAAGTGTCAGGTGTAAGTTGTCAGAAGTGTCAGGTGTAAGTTGTCAGAAGTGTCAGGTGTAAGTTGTCAGAAGTGCTGTATGTAAGTTGTCAGAAGTGTCAGAAGTACTGTATGTAAGTTGTCAGAAGTGCTGTATGTAAGTTGTCAGAAGTGTCAGGTGTAAGTTGTCAGAAGTGCTGTATGTAAGTTGTCAGAAGTGTCAGGTGTAAGTTGTCAGAAGTACCAAGTGTAAGTTGCCAGAAGTGCCAGGCGTAAGTTGTCAGAAGTGCTGTATGTAAGTTGTCAGATGTGCTGAGTGTAAGTAGTCAGATGTACTGAGATTAAGTAGAAATATTAGAAGTATCATGTGTAAATAAAGATAGAAGCACCAGCTGTAAATAGAGATAAAAGTATCAGCTGTAAATAGAGGTAAAAGTACCAGGTGTAAAAAGAGATAAAAGTACCAGCTGTAAATAGAGGTAAAAGTACCAGCTGTAAATAGAGATAAAAGTACTATGTGTAAATAGAGATAAAAGTACCAGGTGTTAATAAATATAGAAGTGCATGCTCTGTTCTCAGAGCAATAAAAACAATTCTTGGAGCTGCAATATCACAGAGGAAAATACCCATCCAACAAAGGACTACCCCACAAGTTCTACACTTGACGTCATGTTCCAGCGTTACTACAAATATTTACATATAGGAGAGGGGATGGAGGGAGGGTGTTCGATGTGATTGTGTAGCTATGGATACAGTCACACACAACAGCACCTGTACTTATAGCTATCAACTATTATTACTATTCACCCTCAACACCTGCAGAAAGTGTACACATACAAGCAGAGACATATTTGTTTGAACTAAATACAAGAGAATTTGACGCCCTGTTAACCAACTTCGTGATCCAAGCGTGTAAACAAACGTTCCATATGTAAAAATTGACAAAACATTTTTTTTTCTTGTGGGGAGGTTATTTAAACCTTTGACATGAACTTCAAAGACCGACCAAGACTCTAACAAGACAACCACGAGTCTCGTACATAGATTTTGTTGGGTGATGCAATGATAACCGTAATACGGATCTGTAGGAGACTATGTACACGAGAAATAGAAGCATATAGGCAGAGTGTACGGTCTACGAATATTCTAAATATATAGTGTCGGACTAACGCTTAATAGACAAGATTCTCAGACCTATATTCAATATATAAGATTATCAAAACTATATTAAATAGACAAGATTGTCAGACCTATACTAAATAGACAAGATTGTCAGAACTATATTAAATAGACAAGATTGTCAGAACTATATTAAATAGACAAGATTGTCAGACCTATACTAAATAGACAAGATTGTCAGAACTATATTAAATAGACAAGATTGTCAGAACTATATTAAATAGACAAGATTGTCAGATATACGATAAGCTGACAGGAAGAATGAAATCCTATTTAAATTGTCTAGATAATTTCTGGCCATTGCAAGCCTGCTTGTCTGTAACAGAAAGGCGTTCAGAATGTCCACGAAGAGAACGTTCTGGAAAGAATATATAGTGATACAATATGAGTTCCGCCGCCAGGTCAAAGTCTGTTGTCTTTGTCAGGTTGGGGTGACTGTGACATTCAAAATGTGCCACCGATGTACACCCCTGGTCAGATTCCTCATCGCGGGTCACTGCAGGTTAAATCTGTAACAACGTGTAATATATGTCAGAAACCAGTGTTACCACTGAGGTTTTAGAACTAACTATAGCTCTCCCTGGGGAAAAACCCAGATAACCATAGACTTTATAATTCAATATGAATATAGAAAGACCCTTGTGAGGTAACCGAATATACCGAAAAAGAAGGTCATTCACCCATTTTCCTGTTAATTCTAAAATTTCCATGCGACTTTTTGTTTTGTGTCTTTCTTTAGAATATCGTTGCAGTGGGGAGTATTATACCCGTCTATTGGTTAAATGCCTAGGATTTTTTTTTTCTAAAATACCCATATTAAGGCAAATTTGACCAAAAAAACCTAGCGCCATATAGTACGACCAAAGACACCAGATATAATTATTTTTTTAATTAAAAAAGATGTGGCATCTCTGCAGAGACTACTCATACCGTAGCTGATAGTGGGAAACTTATTTTAAGACATATCTCTCAGAGCTCGACGATTGGTTCCTCGCATAACTAGGTCACGCACATCAGCAGAAAGAACGTGGCGTGGGAAAAGTCGAGGAGGAAGTCAGCAAATGCCAGACTTCCAAGAGTGTAGGTATCACCGAGCCAGTGTGGAATGTGAACACGTGCGTGTCTAAGTGAAAGGTAATTATGATTGATCTCACCCATCCCCATATTTTTGTGTGTCTGAACCTGTTCAAACTAAGAACTTCATTCCTTGTTTCCAGATTTTGCGTTCAGAACATAAAAAAATCACGGCGAGTACTTAGATGTCGAACTGACGGTATCTACTTGAATTTCTTGAAATTCTCACAACAGATAAATCATGTGTTCCAATTAAAATTAGAAAAAATTTAGCACATATACAATATTACAAACAAATGGGAACTGCTATATAATATGGCAGAAAAATAGATCGCTTCTATAGAATATTACAGTATAGAATCGATCTATCTATTCGCTAAATGCTTTGTTGTCTTCAGCGTTAGGGGGAGAAGAGTTCTCTGGAGACGGCTCTCTTATGTGCTGAGTTGTTGACATGTGACGTATTCCTTCCAGAACGTTGTCTTCCCAATGAACTCGCTGTCTTGGGCGATGTGGCTTGCATTTTCTAGCGATGTATTCATGTTATCTTTAATGTCGTCAGTCCATCGTCTTCTTGGTCTGCCCTTTCTCCTCTACCCAGGTACTCTTCCCTCCATTATCTGTCTCTCTAAACAGTTGTGTCTCTTTATATGACCAAACAGGCGTAGTTTTCTTTTTCTTATTGTGTTTAGTAACCAACACTCTGGAATATTTAATGTTTTTATAATGTCGGAGTTTCTGATTTTATCCTTCCATGATATTCTAAGTATGTTTCTGTAGCATTTCAGCTCGAAGGCGTTGATCTTTGCCGCTGTTTTACTTAGGGTTTATGTTTCACAGCCGTATGTTGCAACCGGAAAAATAAAAGTTCGTAACATTAGCACTTTCGTTTCTATTTTGTTGTTTTTCCATGTTTTTCAGCCGTGTTATTTTGCAATATGCCATTGCCAATCTCTTCCTTATTTCTGCCATGCAGTCTCCTGCACCGTTGATGTTTGCTCCTAGGTATTCAAATTTATCCACACATTCTATCTCGGTATTGTCTATTCTGATTTTTGGTTGTTGTGTTGTTATATCTGTTGACATGATTTTTGTTTTTTGCGTGTTTAAATACAAATTTTGTGCTTCGCTATATTTCTTTGTGTTCTTGATTAGTTGTTCCAATCCCTTTATATCATTTGAAAGAAGCACTGTGTCGTCTGCGTAGCGTAGTTCCGGGATTAGGAATCCACCGATGTTTAAAGCGTGGTAGTCAGCGTTGTGTATGTCTTCTCTCACGTTCCTCATTTTACTTTCTGCATAGATGTTGAACAGGTATGGGGAGAGTGTGCATCCCTGCCTTACTCCACTCTGTACCTGAAACTACTCTGAGAGATCGTCCTCTAACTTCACTGCAGTCTTTTGATCTTGGTAAAGTTCCTCTATTAGATGAATCAGACTGTGCTGAGTATATTGTGGAATTTGTCGCCTCTTTTATTTCAGTGGTCCATCGTTTTTTTGGTCGGCCTCTAGGTCTGCCTTCACTGTATCTGTATAGCATAGCTTGCTGTCTGATGGTAGTCTGCTGATGTGTGCAAACGATTTTATCTGTTGGCTCTTAATATATTCCAAGATTGGGGTGGTACCTGTTTTTTGTCGAATGTCCTCACTCCTCACTTTGTCTTTTAGAGATATTCCTAGGATTCTGAGTAAGCATGTCATTTCAGCCACAAGTTTACGTTTGTCTTGTGCTGTCGTTGTCCATTTGGCCGTGGTAGCACAGCGTTGGCATAATAATCATTTTGAATAGTGTTATTTTGGAGTTTAAATCTACATTTTTGTTTCTGAAGATTGGTGTCATTTGTCCTAGGGCTTGGTATGCTTGACTACATCTATATTGTGTAAATTTAAACGTATAGAATTTAACAGAAAAATAGATCGTTGTATAGAATATTAAAGAAATTTGAAGCACTTGCTATAAAAAATATAAGAGGAAGAAGTGGTGCACTAATAATCAGAGTTGATACATTAAATGAGAGCAAGGTATAGTAATATTCAGTCATTGGCCCGCTGATCAGCAGACCCAAATTTCGAATCAACTCGTAATTCGTGGTTTGTAATTAAAAAAATGACTATCCAGAAGTAGGGTACCAGGGCTCATGCTATGGGAAGGTAGAGGAATGGTGTCATCTCTATTAGTTTCAATCATATAGATATGAGACACTAGTCAGGAGATTTCTGGAAAACTACTAACTAGGCAGCTGAGCACTTATGGGAAACCGTGTGCTGTGATGCTGGTTTATAATTCTAATTCTTTATCCTTTACATATTCAATATACATAACATCTTGTTCAAAACGTTACTTGAAGGTAGAGTTGAAGGGAGGAGAGCAAGAAGTAGACAGAGGTAGCAGTGGGAGGTAAACATCACAAGGTAGGACATGATAATCTAGTAGAGATCACCATCAAAACAAGAAACATGTAGGAGGTCCACAGAAGCCAACCTTCAATGCAGAGATGGAACTTGATGATGGCATTTAAATAGGAAGTAGGAAGTAGGAGAAGTAGGATTTTAAGTAGGAAGGGGAGATTAAGAGGGTTTAACATCCCACCACATCTCCCTCAATGAAAATGGAATATGAAATTTAGTGTTAAGAAAGAAAAGTGAAACAAACCATATACCCCCACCAAAGAACATAATTCTCCTTTAGCAGTTTATCCAAATCTGCTCTAAAAGAAAGTGTAATTTTTTTTCTATGTTAACCACCACCACAACGCTTCCCCATCCTTACCAAATAATATCTGCAGCCTTGTAATCATGTGATGTGGAGGTGTTGTGATCATGTGACGTGGAGGTGTTGTGATCATGTGATGTGGATGTGTTGTAATCATGCGACGTGGAGGTGTTGTAATCATGCGACGTGGAGGTGTTGTAATCATGTGACATGGAGGTGTTGTAATTATGTGACATTGAGGTGTAATCATGTGATGTAGAGGTGTAATCATGTGACATGGAGGTGTAGTAATCATGTGACATGGAGGTGTTGTAATCATGTGATGTAGAGGTGTAATCATGTGACATGGAGGTGTTGTAATCATGTGACATGGAGGTGTTGTGATCATGTGATGTGGAGGTGTTGTAATCATGCGACGTGGAGGTGTAATCATGCGACGTGGAGGTGTTGTAATCATGCGACGTGGAGGTGTTGTAATCATGTGACATGGAGGTGTTGTAATCATGTGACATGGAGGTGTTGTAATCATGTGACATAGAGGTGTTGACCTGTTTGTGAGACAGTACAGAGATGTTCAGACATATGGTATCTATCTATTAAGACAATATACAGAGATGTTTAGACACAAATGTTACATTCACAATAAGACTGTTGACAGCCACATATATTCTCCACAACCACAAGGACAATATTACATCCACTGTAAGACTGTTGACAGCCACATACTCTCAGCAACCACATGGAGAATGTTGATCACTACATGAAAATTCACCTTCATCATCTTCTGCGATCAATTATTTTGCATCTAGTCCAATATTGGTCATATATAAGCCGTTTGTTTTTGGTCGTTGTAGGTCCCCCGCAATATATTTTATAGAGATGCTCCTGTAGGCTAGACTGATCTGTGAGCAACAAGTCCAGGTGCAGGTCACAGAGTGACTTAAGCTTATTTAGTGTAAGTGCACTTCTAGACAGCACCTATGTCACCAGATTTCTAGTCACCTATGTTACCAGGGCTCAAATTGGAAGCAAATAATAGCAACACTGTTTACTTTCCATACATAATGTAAGATGCAATTAAGGAGGTTATAGGGTTGGGTTGATTGTCATTCCATGTATGGTCAAAGTGACCCAGAGGCCATGCTGGATTCTGATGTGTCAGGTTGAAGGCGTAGGTATCTCAGCAAAGCTGTAAACCATAACACACTGTATTTCATTCTCCAGACTACATCCTGCTAATCTACAGGAGTTTGAGAACAAACGCAGAAGAAAAAAACAAAAGCGCCTGTTCTCAATCGAAATATCATTACCTGTTCGTTGCTATTCAATTTATTGATATCTGAATCAAGTATATAGTTTAAATTACATTTTCTCCATTGAAGTTGCATATGGTAACAGAGACCTGCAGAAGTATGTTGTTTACTCTACTTCGTACGTCAGGTGGTAGCTTTACTTTCAGTTCCAGATGAATGTCTCCCCGACAATTTAATCTTAAGTTAATCTTAGGATCACCACTAGTGTTAACATTAACTGATATAAATCTTTGGTTCTGTCAATATTTCTGTACGGCTGTGAGATCTGGACTCTAACTGCAGATTTAGAGAGAAGAATCCAGGTGTTTGAACACAAATGCTATAGTGGTGTGTGTTGGGTTATCCGTTACCGAGAACACCCCTGAAACTTCTTCAATGTAAGATGGGAGGTGAAAGAAGACAAGGTGGCCAGAAGAAGACATGGCTGGATAACATCAAGGAATAGACAGGGTATGAAGTTTCCAAACACATCAGGATTGTAGAGAATAAAGATGCATGGAGATATTTCTGCACCAACTGCTTCAATGTGACACCCCTACGACCTTGGCGGTTATGGATTTTATTAATTATTATTATTATTATTATTATTATTATTATTATTATTATTATTATTATTATTATTATTATTATTATTATTATTATTATTATTATTATTATTATTATTATTATTATTATTATTATTATTATTATTATTATTATTATTATTATTATTATTATTATTATTATTATTATTATTATTATTATTATTATTATTATTATTATTATTATTATTATTATTATTATTATTATTATTATTATTATTATTATTATTATTATTATTATTATTATTATTATTATTATTATTATTATTATTATTATTATTATTATTATTATTATTATTATTATTATTATTATTATTATTATTATTATTATTATTATTATTATTATTATTATTATTATTATTATTATTATTATTATTATTATTATTATTATTATTATTATTATTATTATTATTATTATTATTATTATTATTATTATTATTATTATTATTATTATTATTATTATTATTATTATTATTATTATTATTATTATTATTATTATTATTATTATTATTATTATTATTATTATTATTATTATTATTATTATTATTATTATTATTATTATTATTATTATTATTATTATTATTATTATTATTATTATTATTATTATTATTATTATTATTATTATTATTATTATTATTATTATTATTATTATTATTATTATTATTATTATTATTATTATTATTATTATTATTATTATTATTATTATTATTATTATTATTATTATTATTATTATTATTATTATTATTATTATTATTATTATTATTATTATTATTATTATTATTATTATTATTATTATTATTATTATTATTATTATTATTATTATTATTATTATTATTATTATTATTATTATTATTATTATTATTATTATTATTATTATTATTATTATTATTATTATTATTATTATTATTATTATTATTATTATTATTATTATTATTATTATTATTATTATTATTATTATTATTATTATTATTATTATTATTATTATTATTATTATTATTATTATTATTATTATTATTATTATTATTATTATTATTATTATTATTATTATTATTATTATTATTATTATTATTATTATTATTATTATTATTATTATTATTATTATTATTATTATTATTATTATTATTATTATTATTATTATTATTATTATTATTATTATTATTATTATTATTATTATTATTATTATTATTATTATTATTATTATTATTATTATTATTATTATTATTATTATTATTATTATTATTATTATTATTATTATTATTATTATTATTATTATTATTATTATTATTATTATTATTATTATTATTATTATTATTATTATTATTATTATTATTATTATTATTATTATTATTATTATTATTATTATTATTATTATTATTATTATTATTATTATTATTATTATTATTATTATTATTATTATTATTATTATTATTATTATTATTATTATTATTATTATTATTATTATTATTATTATTATTATTATTATTATTATTATTATTATTATTATTATTATTATTATTATTATTATTATTATTATTATTATTATTATTATTATTATTATTATTATTATTATTATTATTATTATTATTATTATTATTATTATTATTATTATTATTATTATTATTATTATTATTATTATTATTATTATTATTATTATTATTATTATTATTATTATTATTATTATTATTATTATTATTATTATTATTATTATTATTATTATTATTATTATTATTATTATTATTATTATTATTATTATTATTATTATTATTATTATTATTATTATTATTATTATTATTATTATTATTATTATTATTATTATTATTATTATTATTATTATTATTATTATTATTATTATTATTATTATTATTATTATTATTATTATTATTATTATTATTATTATTATTATTATTATTATTATTCCCCCCACACCAAACCTGTTTAGTTCTACGACTCTCGTCGACAGTGGAAGTGTCACTTCTTCACTCTGATATCAAACACACAGGTGAATAAAATCTGACGGAGGGGTGAACATTGGCACAACTGTGCTTACCTTGGGTGCCTACCAGTATCAGGGGTATCTCTTTGGTGTCCCTGTACTGCCTCATCTTAGCATAGTGACTGTGAACTGCCTGAAAGCTCAGACTGAATACAAATATGACAGCATCCACCCAGTGTGTGAACTGAAACAATATTCACTCATTCAATGTGTGAACTGAAACAATATGTAATCATTCAGTGTGTGAACTGAAACAATATGTAGTCATTCAGTGTGTGAGCCGATACAATATCATTTATTGAGTGTGAACGGAAACAATATTTCACTCATTCAGCGTTTGAACTGAAACTATATTCATTCATTCAGTGCATGAACTGAAACACTATTTATTCATTCAATACTCATTCAGCGTTTGAACTGAAACTATATTCATTCATTCAGTGCATGAACTGAAACACTATTTATTCATTCAATATGTGAACTGAAAGAATATTCATCCAGTGGGTGAACTGAAAGAATATTATGTGTGAAAAGAGCAGGCACATATTTAGCAAGATTCCTCAAGATGGTGACTGTAATTATCTGTTCCTCAGTACTGGACAAGTTTTTTTCAGAACTCTCTGATACTTGAAAAAAATCAGCAGACACGGAACTTCAACATGCTTCACCCTGACGGTGATTGTAGTAATCCTTCCCATCTCATTACCATGACAGTGGTTGTTCTGATTCTGTCTACATTATTGAACAATTTTCGTTTACAAGATAAATCACAATGCAGCAAATTAAATATGACCCTGGCTCACTCAGATGACACCTACTTGCCTCAAAACTTGAGTCAAACATTTTCCGTCTTCAACCACAGTCCCGTTTTCTGCATTATTGTTTTTCTATACTAATAAATCCTTGATGCTTCTCTTTATATTATTTACTTATAAGATAACCTCCTAACAATATAAATCAAGCTATTGAACAGCATTTACCACAGAGGACAGATGTGTCGGGCCATTGGCGCAAATAAACAGAAACACAACACATTTCCATTATTCGGACTACATCCTGCTGGAAATCTAGTAGGGCCATTGTCTTGTTACAAGAGAGATCCAGTGGGAGTTTGAGATGAACGCTGAAGAAGAACAGCATTTCTTGAATATATTCTTTAGGATATTGGTTACGAACCAACATCAATGAACTCTCAGACAAGCTCAATTGAGATTAGTCTCCCAGTAAATGTCGTGGTATGAATGTTGATGGTTGCTATGTCTCTCTAGTTCTGCGGTTCTCAAACTTTTTCTGATGCTGCCCAACTTGAATATTTCTTGTTCTTCTTGTTCACAGACTAGGACTTAGCAAACAACCTCACTCTTTTCATCAGTACAAGACATAAGAAAGCAAATTAACTATAGTTCTAAAAACAATTTGTATTTGAAAAAAGTCATTATTTCTTTTGTTTTTTAATATATTTTTTGAAACATACTTATATTTTTGACCGAAAAAACAATCATGCATATAATGCACATTCCCACACCCCACTGAGATCACCTGAAGTTCCACAAAGTTTCGGAACCACTGTGCGGGCCCAAGATGCCAAGCACACCAGAGTGCTAGGGACTAGCGACACATAGCTAGTAACTATGCATCAGGGTCAGCGAAGAAATCAGATGTGTTGACCAAAAGGTGCAGTATTGCAACAAAGCGGTAAACAGACATGACGCCACAAATGTCCTTTTCAGGACGAACGACGAACACGAAGTAACCACTATGCTAGTGAAACATGTTCCTAATTCTACCAGATGTTGATCTATTTCCACTAGCACCACATTTAATACTAAACTCTCCAGTTGTAACTTAGATGTGTCATCAATCCCAGTGTGAACATCCAGCAAGCATTTGTCATGTAGTTTCAGTATCAACTTTGTAATAAGTTTATTTGCTTACATAGCGCCAAAGTCAGATGTGATGGATCACTGGTGACAACACATCTCTGTTTACTTGAGTACATCCTGCTGGAAATCTAGGGCCATTATACAGCTGGAAGAGTGATCTTGTGGGAGTTTGAGAATGACATCAAGAAAAAAGCACATTGTTTTCTTCTTCTGCGTTTGTTCTTAAACTCCTGCAGATTAGCAGAATGTAATCCAGAAAACACAATTTTTTATGGTTAACGATGTACGCCATAACTTTTGGTCATGGTTTACAGCAAGGCTGCAATCTGCATCTTTTGGTCAAACACATCCCTCTTAAAACGACCTCTGGGTTACATTACTTTTTATGGGATGAGAGAGCTAACTCCACCTCCAAAACCTCCTTAGTCACTTCTTATGACATGTGGCAGGTAACAATGTTATTTTTCTTTGCTCCCTTTAAGAGTACTGTGACAAATGGGCAACATCCATTTATACTTTTTGAGTACTGTGACAAATGGGCAACATCCATTTATACTTTTTGAGTACTTTGACAAATGGGCAACATCTATTTATACTTTTTGAGTACTGTGACAAATGGGCAACATCCATTTATACTTTTTGAGTACTGTGACAAATGGGCAACATCCATTTATACTTTTTGAGTACTATGACAAATGGGCAACATCCATTTTAAAACTGAATGTAAAAAAACAACAAATTAACATAAATCATGGAAGGAAATAAAAAATAAAAAAGGGGAAGCTTGTCTTCGAAATTTTACAATAGATATTCACACCCAGAGAGATATATCATTTACTATCAGTGGTAGATTTGAGATTCGGGTGTTCACTCCTTACCTGCATTTCTGGTGTGCCTCCCTCGTCTCTGATCAAGAGAAGATAACTCTGACCATCAATAATGACTTCCTTCTTAAATCTGCCACCTGGAAAGATAAAATCAATACAACTATTTTCAACCAATATATGCCAAGTGATTATCTGTAAGACATTTCTCCAACAGACAGACAGTAAGACATTGCCCCAGCAGACAGACAGTGAGATTTTGCTCCAGCAGACAGTGAGATTTTGCTCTAGCAGACAGACAGTGAGATTTTGCTCTAGCAGACAGACAGTGAGACTTTGCCCCAGCAGACAGACAGTGAGATTTTGCCCCAGCAGACAGACAGTGAGACTTTGCCCCAGCAGACAGACAGTGAGATTTTGCTCTAGCAGACAGACAGTGAGACTTTGCCCCAGCAGACAGACAGTGAGACTTTGCCCCAGCAGACAGACAGTGAGATTTTGCTCTAGCAGACAGACAGTGAGACTTTGCCCCAGCAGACAGACAGTGAGACTTTGCCCCAGCAGACAGACAGTGAGATTTTGCTCTAGCAGACAGACAGTGAGATTTTGTTCTAGCAGAAAGACAGTGAGATTTTGTTCTAGCAGAAAGACAGTGAGATTTTGTTCTAGCAGAAAGACAGTGAGATTTTGCTCTAGCAGACAGACAGTGAGATTTTGCTCTAGCAGACAGACAGTGAGATTTTGCTCTAGCAGACAGACAGTGAGATTTTGTTCTAGCAGACAGACAGTGAGATTTTGTTCTAGCAGAAAGACAGTGAGATTTGGTTCTAAATAAGACATTTCTCCAGCAGACAGACCATGAGATTTTGCTTTAGCAGACAAAGACACATTGTTCCAGTAGACACAAAGAGAGGTATTTAACATAAACACATAAGCAAACAGCACTACACACACAGATTGATACCTTCAGGTGACTCCTCCTGCATGTAAGAACCAGTCAAATATCGATGTACTAAAGCTGATTTCCCACTCTGGACACTGCCCAGAATGCCCTGGATCAAGGAACAAATCAAATTCTCTTACTACAGAACTATGACGTCATACATAATTATAAATAAGCAAAAAGAGTGTCGCAGTAACAAACTGTCCGAGAGTGTTTGACAAATAAAGAGTGTCACAGTAACAAACTGTCAGAGAGTGTTTGACAAATAAAGAGTGTCACAGTAACAAACTGTCAGAGAGTATTTGACAAATAAAGAGTGTCGCTATAACAAACTGTCCGAGAGTGTTCAACAAATAAAGAGTGCTGCAGTAACAAAACAAAGAAGCGATAAATACTACATTAATCGCCCGTGTGTTGCCAGGGCCCGAAAGGGAAACAAAGAATAGCAACACTGTTTACCTTCCACGCATGTCGTAAAAGGCAACTAAAGAGGTTATGGGATGGAGTTGGCTGTCCCATCCCATATAGGATCAGTAACCCAAAGCCATGCTGAAGTCGGATGTGTCTGGCCGAAAGGCGCAGATATCACAGCAATGCTGTAAACCATGACACAATGCATTCCGTTCTCCGGACTACATCCTGCTAATCTGCAGGAGTTTGAGAACAAACGAAGAAGAAGAAGAAGACTACATTAATGTAATAATTTCCAATTATTAGAAATGGCATTTGTGTTCATTGCTTGAAAAAGGTCCCTATTGGACCGTAATGTAAAAAGTCATTGTCCCTTTGTTTGTCTTATTGCAATTTATTTTAAACTGACATTTAAACGCAATATCTTATTGTTATTTATTTTGTACATTATTTTTCCTTATTTTACAGAAAATCCAGTAACATTATTATATTAATATAGTACTTATATGCTGAAGTCAGATGTGTCAGGCCAAAAGGCACAGATATCGCAGCAATGCTGTAAACCATGACACAACGCATTCCGTTCTCCGGACTACATCCTGCTAATCTGCAGGAGTTTGAGAACGAACGCAGAAGAAGAATAATATAATACTTATCATGACTCCATACATTATATAAATGAATATATATATATATATATATATATATGAATAATGATTTTGAACAAGCGTAGTGGCACTGGAAATATATTTCCACACGTGGCTAAGCTAGGATGTCAATCGGCAACCATAGAGCATTTACACTCTGTGACTAATAGAGTTGTTGGTTGTGAATTCTGCAGAGTTTAGTGGGAAAGTTTGATGGAGAGAACTAGTTGTAAGCTGATTCTCACTGAGATCAAGAAGATTTAAAAGTAGCCATCATGCTTAAGTTGGTTATGTCAGGTCAAATGGTGCTGTATCCCAGCCAAGCTGTAAACAACAGCTGAAAGCATTTCGTTTTCTGGACTATGTCCTGCTAAGCGAAAAGAGTTTGAGAACCAATATAGAAGAAGAAGAAATGATAAGTGACCCAAAACACTGAATTAAATGTCTCCATTGAGACAGGAAATATCTATCCTTCAGCGCAGAATATGGTGCTTAGGGTAGAAACTAGTACTCTCCAGTCCAAGCGATGTCAAGCCACCATGTGTAATTCTTGCATGTTGTTGAGATCCATAGTCCTACTATAGCCTAATATTAAAAGTTGGAATGAAATCACGTGATGAGGACACATTAGACCGCAACGAACCTAATAAATAATGGTAATCCGACCACCACAATCCTCTGAAATTAGATGTGATAATTTAGTCTGCTGAAAGCTATTGCACGGTTTCTTTTTTAAATAGGGGAAAGAACCCATGTAAAACGATTTACCCAATTCAATTAAAGTTACTTCCCTTTATTACATAGCCAACGTGTTCTGTGTAGACATAAAACACAAAAACTCTCACCAGTTTCAGATCTGGCACTGAACGGCTTATAGTCCATTCTTGACTGTTAACAAAGGAATCTGATGAGCAAGCAGACAACATACATTATTAAAATATTACTCTTAAAGAAGAAATATTAGCAACATTGAAGGTGGAAGTGAGTTGGCTCTTAAATATCATAAGATGACAACTGGTTGTTTCGGTATTTATAAAAAAGACATGGAAAATTAGCTCAGGTATTTTTAGTCATATAAAAAATAAATGGTAAAGTAGTAATTTAAAGCATAGTTGATAGCAACAAAAAGAAAGGGCTGCCAAAGACAATGATAAAAATAGTGTTTGAACACGTCCTTGGTAGTAGAAAATGTTTACCATTTGTCAACAGTCAAGAATTCTGAGATTCCCCTCCCCTTTTCCGCCTGTCAAACTTTTTCAGACCAACCCTCTCCCACAAATTGTCAATTTTATTTATGGACAGACTCTAAGCTGTCCTGCGTGCTCCAGTGCCATATTCAAACGATCTTTGATATCCTGTGCCAATCTCGTATTGGTCTACCTATTATTCTGTTCTCTGGTAATTTCCCCCCACGATTAATCTTTCTACCTATTGTGTCTTTTTATATGTCCAAAATATGGTAGTTGGCTTTTTTTTTAATGTTGAAAAGTTAATCTTCCATGTTCAGATCTTTACGTATGTGGTCTTATGTGGCTTAAATAATGTTGAATTTTACTAAAACATTCACTCATATATCACCACTCAAATCAGTAACCATATATCACCAATGATATACCACCAATGGTATCACCAATCATGGCCGTGGGTACGACTTCACGGGGAAATGGGTTAACCTTTAAAATCGATTAAATTCACGATCTATGTTTCATTCCAATTTCCTCTTTTTTATTACATTTTTGATGACCCTTTTTGCAGACAACCGTTAAGTGGGATGAAGGTGGGGTTGGTTCCATAATTTGTTCCATGAGTTTTCTTAGTAGGGACAAGCGCCTGATGACTTGTTCCATCGAGTTTTTGTTGGTTGGTCTTCTCTTGACGAAAGTCTGGCTAGGGGTCGGCAATACATCGATCTCGGTAGATCGCGAGAATAAATTTAGAGAATCGCCAGCATTATTTAAAAACAATAATTTTAACTTATCCATTACCTAAAATGGTCTACGAAAATGGGCTGATTGTCTTATTTTTAGGCAACCCCCTTTCAATCGAAGACATATCTACGGCCCCGTAGATTGCCTTGAATATTGCCTTAATATGTATTACTATGACCCCGTATAATGCCTTAAATGTTACCTTAATATTTATTACTAATGCCCCGTATAATGCCTTAAATGGTACCTTAATATGTATTACTAAGGCCCCGTATATTGCCTTGAATATTACCTTAATATGTATTTGACTATTGTCAGAAGCACACTTATATGGTCATTGTAATTATTTCAAAAAGTGTTGATTGTCTCACAATTTGAGAACTTCCCAGTAGATCACCAAAGCATCCATGTTTTCGGCCCCTGTCCCCACACTATTGGTACAAATGGCTACAAGAGCTATAGATGCTTTAATTCGTGTGAATTGAAACAAACGGCGTCTCACCAGTACTTCAACCACTTAACATCACTAGATCTCTGGTCTGATCTGAATACAGAAACTCAACACAAGAGATCACCAGATTAAAGCTAATATTATGTTTATCAGAGTCAAACCAAGCAAGTCGCACAGTCCAGGATTTGATCTCACCAATGATATACCACTACTCATATCACCAATCCGGGCCCGTTAATGAGAGAGCAGATAGGTTGGCTGCTACTACGGATATTGGCAAAGCGATGGACAGAGCAGACATTTTGAACGCCCTACTGGAAAACGCACGAATAAATCACTGAATAAGTGACGATGACTCTTGTTCCATGACCACAATCAAGGAATTTGGTTTGAAATGTGGTGTTGCTAGAAAGAAGCGGTTTCGTGGGCAAGAAAGAATGATGGTTAATCAACTGCGTACTGGGACCGTAATTGCGGCTACACTCAAGGAGAGATTTGAGCACCTATGGACTTGTCTGGAGTGCAGTGACGATGATCCAACGATTAACTAACTAATAAGGGCCATGGTTTTTTTTTCTGTCTGAGTGTAATAATTCGGAAAATTAAAAGACGCACCCTGAACATGACGTGGCGACAGCATGGACATGCTGCCTTTATCACACTCGAAACCTCCCTGCAACAGCCAAACAAGAAAAATGCAGCATTGACAGCCAAGCACAGCAAAGAAGCAAACAAATAACAATAAACCCATAACCCATTATGTTCATATGCGTGCCACACTGAAGACAGCAGCACACAAAAAGCCATTCAATCATCAGTCATTCGGAGGACTATAAAAAAATCAATCACAGGCTATTCCTTGATGCTATCATCCAAAATCTTCTTGTTCCGCCTATTCTCCTTACAGCCTCGACTTTTCTTCGCAAAATAGTTTTAGAAAGTGGGTCGTGTCTCGTTACATGTCCAAACTAAACGAATGTATGCTGTGTCACCACTTGCAAACTAAACAAATTTATGCTGTGTCACCACTTGCAAACTAAACAAATGTATGCTGTGTCACCACTTGCAAACTAAACAAATGTATGTTGTGTCACCACTTGCAAACGAATATCTTACCGTGACGTGTTTATGATTAAAGAAGTGTCTATGATAAAAACTCTTGTTGCCAACGCACACACAACCTTATCAAACATAACAAGTGTTTAGAATAAGTATGTCTTACAGGTCTAAAAAAACATAGGGGAGTGATTGCATTGAACTGGTGTTTCCCCGTATATGCTGTCTCTTTCAACGAGGCGGCACGCTGCCTGCCATGAGTACCACTCATAGCACGTAACTCCGTAGCTTCAATCGATAATTAGCTTAACCGAGATTAATCGTCAAACTGCCGAATACAGTGAAGAATTCCTGTATGCGGAAAGTTATTTTCATTTTTGTGCCGGGACATGTGGGAGTCCGAGGTAATGAGAAAACAGACAGGTTTGCAGCACACGCTGCTACTACGGCTGTTGGTGGAGCGATGGATCGAGCAGACACTTTGAACGTCCTACGGGAAAACGCACGAACAAATGCCTGTATAAGTGACGATGACTCTTGTTCCATGACTAGAATCAAGGAATTTGTTTTGAAATGTGGTGTCGCTAGAAAAGAGCGGTTTCGTGGGCAAGAAAGAATGATGGTGTGTATGTATGTATATATATATATATATAATACATACATACACACATATATATACACACACACACACCTGTGCAAATTTGTAAGTCTGTATGCTCATGTATGTTTTGTTATTTGTATGTACTCATATATATATATACGCATATTTGTATGTATCTGTACACGTATATATAGGTAGTTATGTTCATATGCAGATGGAACGTCTATATCTGAGTTTAGTTGTGTGATTGTATGTGGATGTGTGTATATTCTGATTGTATGTGGATGTGCGTACATTCTGATTGTATGTGGATGTGCGTATATTCTGATTGTATGTGGATGTGCGTATATTCTGATTGCATGTGGATGTGCGTATATTCTGATTGTATGTGGATGTGCGTATATTCTGATTGTATGTGGATGTGCGTATATTCTGATTGTATGTGGATGTGCGTACATTCTGATTGTAAGTGGATGTGCGTATATTCTGATTGTATGTGGATGTGCGTATATTCTGATTGTATGTGGATGTGCGTATATTCTGATTGTATGTGGATGTGCGTATATTCTGATTGTATGTGGATGTGCGTATTTTCTGATTGTATGTGGATGTGCGTATATTCTGATTGTATGTGGATGTGCGTATATTCTGATTGTATGTGGATGTGCGTATATTCTGATTGTATGTGGATGTGCGTATATTCTGATTGTATGTGGGTGTGCGTATATTCTGATTGTATGTGGATGTGCGTATATTCTGATTGTATGTGGATGTGCGTATATTCTGATTGCATGTCTATCCTAGTCGCTGTCTATTGTTATTTATCCTTGCACATTTCTATGGTCTCTGCTTCTATTGGTAGCCCCCCCCTCCCCAGTAACTAATTTTTTTTCTATACTTTCCCCCACCCCCGTTTTGACAATTGCTCATTGGTGGCATCTCTTCTCTATTTCAGCATTTTTCATCTTCTACGTTTAGCTTCCGCTTGATCCAATATATTATCTTGAATATTATCACCTTCGAGCCATGCTCATTTCTATCTATCGGTATTGGGTAAACTAGTTCACATACGGAACGAACGCGTTTATGCCATTTATAAGACATGCGTGGTGCATTGTTACTTGACAACGTTTTTTTGGTACGGAAAACATTGTCCAAGTCATCTCAGTTTTCAATATTTTTATGGTTTGGTTTTGTTTGATCGTTATTTGTTTCTTGAAAAATGTCCCGATTGGACCAATGCGTGGATAATTGTCCTTGTCCTTTGTTGTATTGTTTACTTTTGTTTTACGTCGATATGTAGATATTCATTCATTCATTTTCCTTTTGCGCTGAAGTTAGCGCATAGGGCAGAGGTCAGATCTCTCCAATTCGGTCTGTTCAAAGCTATTCTGTGCAGTTCTTGAATAGTATGAATATTGGTTGTTTTACTTTCTCTAAGTATTGTTCTTCTGAGTGTTTCTTTTGGTCTACCCTTTGCTCTTTTGCCTGTAGGTATCCATTCAAGAGATTGGTGGTGTATTCTGTTGGTGTCTGCGCGTAAGACATGCCCGATGTAGGACCAACGGCGTTTCCTGATAACATCTGTGATGAAATTTTGATATGTCTCTTCTCTGATTTTATCATTCGATTTGAATTCACTTCAATGGGTGTTAGTTATCCTAAGAAGACATTTGTTCTCGAAACTCAGTAATTTATTTTCTGAAAATAAAGAGCTTTTCCAGCTCTCACATCCATATGATAGCACCAGAATAACGCAGGAATTAAATAAGCGCATTTTCGTGCGTGTGCTGATTGACTTTGATTTCCAGATATTAGACAGTCTGTTAAATGCACTTGATGCTAGGGCAATGCGAGTTATAATTTCTGGCATGACATCACCGTCGAGTGTTAATTTGCTTCCTAGATAGGAGAATTTCTGTACTTTTTCAAGTTGTTGTCCATTTAAAGTAATTTCGTTAGGTGAATTGGTGAAGTCCATAATGTAGATATTGCTAGTAACATTTTTACCTTATTGAGTATTTACTATTTATTCGTTTGGTTACTGTTGCACCTTCCATTTTGTCGGGCACCCTCCGATATTTTGATTATTTACATCGTGTTGAAGACCTTACTTGATAATAAAGTGGAAGGAAGACTAGCAAGAGGTAGCCAGTGACAAGTGGAAAAGCAACATCACAAGATGGACAGGTTACAGTCTAGCAGAGTGTAGCACTAAAACAAGAGATATGGGATTTTGGAGGTCTGTTGCAGCCTACCTTCTTTGCGGAGACGGTACTTGATGATTTTCGCTGATCATTATTTATATATTCCGTCGACCGGGTTTCGCCTGCCAAAGAAATGAATAATCAAAAACATGGCCAAAACACGATTTCATTCTGTTGGTATGTCTTCGTATTGACGAAGTCACGGCTTAGCCATGATCGAGCTCCTATATAAAGACATGTGTACAGAAAGTAAACATGATCTGAAAGGCGGATTTTTCATTATATCCGGAATTTCGTTGGTTGGCCGTGACTTTTTTTTTTTTTGCAAGCGACTCCAACTGTATAAATAGTATTTATATATAGGTGCTAAAACACTTAATATGAAGAAAGAACTACTAAGAGAAATAAATATCAGGCAAATAAAAATTTTGGACACATTAAAAGGCATGATACCTTACTGAAGACTTTACTTGAGGGTAAAGATAAAGGGAGGCGAGCCAGAGGTAGGCAGAGATACAAGTGAAAGAGTAACATCACACGATGGACAGGTTACAGTCTAGCAGAGTGCACCACCAAGACAAGATACAGGGGATATTGGAGATCCGTTGCAGTCAACCATCGTTGAGGAGACGGCACTTGATGATGATGATTCGTTCCTCTGCGTTTGCTGTAAGACGCTCCATGGTTGATTGACAGTCAAATTCTGGCTATGATATGTTTCAGGTCGCTTGATACGCAGTAATGTAACCGTTTCAACTCTTTCAATCCACCTTCTTCTTCCTCTGTATCTTGCTATTTCCATTTTCATGTTGTATGCTCTTGCCACTGGCCAATAAGGGTCCATTCTCATTAAGTGGACAAACCATTTCAGTCTCTGTTTTTCAATATAATTGACCACAATGTTGTTCCAACATTTCCTGTAATCTCCTCATTTCTCACATGATCTCTTCTTGTGCTGTTTGCTGATTTTCTTAGACATCTCATTTCTCATTTAGTAAACTTTTTCTCCTGTTCTTTATATAAATAAGTAAAAAAAAGTAAAGTAACCCATAGCATTTATTAATGCCGTAGGGGTGTGAGATGTTATTGATCTCACATTTCATTGGCTCTCTGCAAATGAGGGCGGTAGTCATCTCCTCTCCCTCGCAGTCTTTACTTCCAGGATTAATCCGGAAGCTGTAGTATCTTCAAACACATTGATATCGATCCCATTATCTATCTAATAGTTTAGCCCCCCCCTCCCCTAGAGTTAACACATAGACAACACTATCACAGAAACAAGTGTAAGACGAGAGAGAGAGAATGAGTAATTTCTTGGAATTTGACAGGTAAATCTGCATATTGTCAACAAAAACAAGGGGACATAGTTTAAGTCATCTATGTGCTATCAATATGGGTGTCTGCTACGAATCTCGTGAATTACCGATAAAATAATGCAATTGAATCCCTCTATAGCGTATTCTTTTATAACAAATTTCCCTTAAACAACATTTCACAATCCTCATTTGTATTTATTCTTTATGATTGTGCACTGTACGTAACGTAGAGAATTTCTGTTGTTACATACATATTTCATCGGTACCGACTACGTTGTTATAATGAGATGTCAAAGTATTCCTCAGTTTTGTAAGGATTGGTAGATAGGATGTGATCTATGCGATTCGGTGAACTAGGATATGAAGGTGATAACACCTATGCTAAAGTGTTATTGTCAATGCTCTATGCTAAAGTGTTATTGTCAATGATTATTAATGTATTATTAGCACGTTAATAGCACGTTTCACTAGCTTTACCCTCAAACAAGTATAATTATCTTCTTCTTCTGCGTTCGTTCTCAAACTCCTGCAGATTAGCAGGATGTAGTCCAGATAACGGAATG
This sequence comes from Meghimatium bilineatum, assembly GCA_034231615.1. Classification (NCBI taxonomy): domain Eukaryota; kingdom Metazoa; phylum Mollusca; class Gastropoda; order Stylommatophora; family Philomycidae; genus Meghimatium; species Meghimatium bilineatum. The sequence goes on along the minus strand of CM067314.1, from coordinate 29,887,142 downwards.
CGTTGTGTCATGGTTTACAGCATTGCTGCGATATCTGCGCCTTTCGGTCTGTCACATCTGACTTCAGCATGACTTTGGGTCGCTGACTCTATATGGGATGGGACAGCCAACTCCATCCCATAACCTCCTTAGTCGCCTTTTACGACATGCGTGGAAGGTAAACAGTGTTGCTATTCTTTGCTCCCCGGCAACACACGGGCGATCTAATTATCTGATTAACCATCTAACGTATTAATGCCATTTTTAGCATATGGTTATATATTTGGTTAGACCCAATAAATATATACTTTATTTGTGTGCAACATGTCCAGTTTTAATAAACGAATAAGATGCTTGTATATTGAGCTACGTAAATTCAAGTACGAAGCACAAGGACAAATGAAAACAATTCTTACAGCCGACACGAATTGAACCAGGTCCGATCTAGCGGCACCGAATCGCCCTGCAACTCAAGTAAACTGGTTTTACCGTACTTGACCAACCACATCCCCAAAAAAGATGTGATCTCTCTCGTCAAGACATTTTACCTATGTACTCAAGTCACTGAGAACGGGCCAATCGAGACAAAGACTATTACAACAACAACGAACATCCTATATAATATTCTATGTTATTTATATTCACAAGAAGGTCTTTAGGTTCTTGTAGTACTAATATATATGTTCTATGTTTGTGCTTCTGAGGATACGTCAATACTTGTACGGGATGTTCGTTGTTGTTGTAATAGTCATTGTCTCGATTGGCCCGTTCTCAGTGACTTGAGTACATAGGTTGAATGTCTTGAGATCACATCTTTTTTGGGAGGATGTGGTTGTCAAGTAAGTAAAACATGTTTACTTGAGTTTTACAAGTCAATTCGGTGCTGCTAGAACGGACCTAGTTCAATTCGTGTCGGCTATATTGATCTAAGTATCTTTGTCCGCATACTAATTATTGTGTCTCGAGAAAAATAAATTTTACCAATTCAGACATTACACCGGATACAACATTAAACACCGTCTGCCTATGTTCGAGGGTATAAAATTTCACGCATAAATCAATGCCAACTGTAGGATAAAACAATCATGTGTGAATGAAGTCATATAAATGTGTATGAGACGTGTGTTGACAAGTAGACTTTTGATATATCGCAAATAAACGAAAATTGAAACCAATGGGTGCATTTTAATGAACAATTTAATCCATATAGTCTTTACCATTTCATATTCACACACAAAATTTCAATTACAAGAGTTAATTATTTGCTGAGATACATCATTTTACAATTGGGCAAAGCTGGTGAAACGAGCTATAATAAATATCAGATAATTTCAATGGAAATTTCTAGGTACAATATTCCGTAGGTTGCAATTACTTTCGGGGAAGAACAACCGTTTATCGAGCACCGTAACAAGAACACATTCGTTCTAGTCGGCCATTTTGGCGGAAGTCCAACATGAATACATCGCTAGAAAATGCAAGCCACATCGCTCAATGCAGAGAGAGGTTCAGAGAGTTCATTGGGAAGACAACGTTCTGGAAGGAATACGTCACATGACCACTGTCAACGAGAAATAACAGAACAAAAAAAAAAGACCAAATGAACAAGGAAAACGAATAATGAAATAACAACGAATGAGATAACAAATAATGAAATAGCAAAGAATAATAATATGACTACTGTACTCTGGAAGGTTGTCAAATAACAATGATTAATGTAATGTGAATGTCGATCTTTGGTCACCTGATGCTGTTTCTCCTTCGCAAGCGAAGATGAGCATGGTATGAAAAGCATTAAATGCGATGGAAAAAAATGTGTTTTAAAAAAAATTATTATTATTATTAAAATTGGTAATTAACTAATTTGGTTTGTGAGTTCGTAGATGTCCGATTTGTGCACGGAAAATTCGAGATTAATCTGGTAACCTAACAAGAAACGTACAAAATTATGCAACAGTTTGACTTCAATACCAGACAGCAGAAACAAAACATTTTGTACTGAATATTGACTCAAGAAAGTCGCAACAGAAGACTAAATCCAAGTTGATCTTTATTAGACATAATCTTAGTGAACAATTATATGTCTCAGTCTTAGGCAGAAAAATAAATACACACCAGACACCGATCAATGAAACAATTGCAGGAATTTAAATATTTGGAAGGGGAGGGGGGTATTGTTTTTAACAGACGACAGAAGAATTGACAGGAAGATCGAGACAAGAATTCAAAAAAGTCAACTACGTAAATTATGACCTTACATAAATCTTGAAACAAATCTATCCAGATGTAAACCAAAAGGTAAATCATAAATTCAAACTTCATACCAACACTGTGTTATCAATGTCAGACATGGATACTAATTAAACAACAAGAGAGAAAGCTTGTGATATATTCTTTCCAAAACGTGGTCTTCTATAAATCTCTACGGTATTCGATGAGTTGTACTTCGGCCAGCGACATATTCATACATTCTTGGATATCTCTTGTCCAACGACGTCTTGGGAGACCTTTGCCTCTGCTCCATTCTATCGCTCCCTCCATCAATACTTTTTTTTCCATGCCAATATGTCTCTTTATATGGTCGAAATAATGTAACTTCCTTCTAAATGTTGTGTTTAGAAGCCCGACTTCTTGTGAAATAGGGTGTCTAAGAAAAGCAGCAAACATAAGAAGAGATCATGTGAGGAATGATGACATTACAAGAACTGATGGAACAACATCAGTGCTCAAATATATTGAAAAACAGAAACTGAAATGGTTTGTTCACAATGATAATGAACCCATATTGACCAGCTGTACTTTCATACAACATGAAAATGGAAACAGCAAGATGAAGTGGAATACAAAGAAGAAGATGGATTGAATGAGTTACCAACGTTATGAGACGTCATAACATTACTGCATATGAAGTGACCAAACGTGTCATAGTCAGAAAACGGATTATCATTCAATCCTGCGACGACTCACAGCAAAAGATGAGAAAAGACAAATAGAATCCAGTTTTAGTCTGATAGTAGCGAATGTCTTAATCTGGAATCTAGTTTTAGTCTGATAGTAGCGAATGTCTTAATATCGAATCCAGTTTTAGTCTGATAGTAGCGAATGTCTTAATCTCGAATCTAGTTTTAGTCTGATAGTAGCGAATGTCTTAATATCGAATCCAGTTTTAGTCTGATAGTAGCGAATGTCTTAATATCGAATCCAGTTTTAGTCTGATAGTAGCGAATGTCTTAATCTCGAATCTAGTTTTAGTCTGATAGTAGCGAATGTCTTAGTGTCGAATCCAGTTTTAGTCTGATAGTAGCGAATGTCTTAATCTCGAATCTAGTTTTAGTCTGATAGTAGCGAATGTCTTAATATCGAATCCAGTTTTAGTCTGATAGTAGCGAATGTCTTAATATCGAATCCAGTTTTAGTCTGATAGTAGCGAATGTCTTAATCTCGAATCTAGTTTTAGTCTGAAAGTAGCGAATGTCTTAGTGTCGAATCCAGTTTTAGTCTGATAGTAGCGAATGTCTTAATCTCGAATCTAGTTTTAGTCTGATAGTAGCGAATGTCTTAATATCGAATCCAGTTTTAGTCTGATAGTAGCGAATATCTTAATATCGAATCCAGTTTTAGTCTGATAGTAGCGAATGTCTTAATCTCGAATCTAGTTTTAGTCTGAAAGTAGCGAATGTCTTAGTGTCGAATCCAGTTTTAGTCTGATAGTAGCGAATGTCTTAATCTCGAATCTAGTTTTAGTCTGATAGTAGCGAATGTCTTAATATCGAATCCAGTTTTAGTCTGATAGTAGCGAATGTCTTAATATCGAATCCAGTTTTAGTCTGATAGTAGCGAATGTCTTAATATCGAATCCAGTTTTAGTCTGATAGTAGCGAATGTCTTAATATCGAATCCAGTTTTAGTCTGATAGTAGCGAATGTCTTAGTGTCGAATCCAGTTTTAGTCTGATAGTAGCGAATGTCTTAGTGTCGAATCCAGTTTTAGTCTGATAGTAGCGAATGTCTTAATATTGAATCCAGTTTTAGTCTGATAGTAGCGAATGTCTTAATATCATATCCAGTTTTAGTCTGATAGTAGCGAATGTCTTAGTGTCGAATCCAGTTTTAGTCTGATAGTAGCGAATGTCTTAATATCGAATCCAGTTTTAGTCTGATAGTAGCGAATGTCTTAGTGTCGAATCCAGTTTTAGTCTGATAGTAGCGAATGTCTTAATATCGAATCTAGTTTTAGTCTGATAGTAGCGAATGTCTTAATATCGAATCCAGTTTTAGTCTGATAGTAGCGAATGTCTTAATATCGAATCCAGTTTTAGTCTGATAGTAGCGAATGTCTTAATATCGAATCCAGTTTTAGTCTGATAGTAGCGAATGTCTTAGTGTCGAATCCAGTTTTAGTCTGATAGTAGCGAATGTCTTAGTGTCGAATCCAGTTTTAGTCTGATAGTAGCGAATTTCTTAATATCGAATCCAGTTTTAGTCTGATAGTAGCGAATGTCTTAATATCGAATCCAGTTTTAGTCTGATAGTAGCGAATGTCTTAGTGTCGAATCCAGTTTTAGTCTGATAGTAGCGAATGTCTTAGTGTCGAATCCAGTTTTAGTATGATAGTAGCGAATGTCTTAATATCGAATCCAGTTTTAGTCTGATAGTAGCGAATGTCTTAATATCGAATCTAGTTTTAGTCTGATAGTAGCGAATGTCTTAGTGTCGAATCCAGTTTTAGTCTGATAGTAGCGAATGTCTTAATCTCGAATCTAGTTTTAGTCTGATAGTAGCGAATGTCTTAATATCGAATCCAGTTTTAGTCTGATAGTAGCGAATGTCTTAATATCGAATCCAGTTTTAGTCTGATAGTAGCGAATGTCTTAATCTCGAATCTAGTTTTAGTCTGAAAGTAGCGAATGTCTTAGTGTCGAATCCAGTTTTAGTCTGATAGTAGCGAATGTCTTAATCTCGAATTCAGTTTTAGTCTGATAGTAGCGAATGTCTTAATATCGAATCCAGTTTTAGTCTGATAGTAGCGAATGTCTTAATATCGAATCCAGTTTTAGTCTGATAGTAGCGAATGTCTTAATCACAAATCCATTGGTTTGGGGGGGGGGGGGGGGGTTGTGTGTTAATAATGACCTCTTCTTGTCAGTCAACAGCTGATATGGATATCTTCAAAGAAAAGTACTGTGGTCACCAGCTACGAGACATATCTTATCCGTCAGATCAGCTTCATGTGGAAATAGTTGTCTTTGTGTGTTGTGGTACAGTGGACAGTTCTATAGAATATGTTCTTGCTTTTTCTACAGATTATCCACATGCACAGATATCAATGTTGTCAATTTCACACTTCATTTTCACATATACGGTGTGGGCGCATGCGGTTACGTATGTGGGTCTCACCAATGGCTCACTAGACAAACCAACCATGCAACAGTAAACCTTAGTTGACGACATGCCTTTATATTGAGGTTATCTTCTTATAGAAGCTTCATGGCACGTCATCTATACAATCCCGTAGTCGTAACCTTCGATAACAGTTACCATGTTGTTCCGACAGGCTAACGTTGTGCTTGAACTAGTTACGGGCACGGCGTGGGTGGGCGGAACAACAAAGAAACCTGTCACAATGGCCAGAGTTGTGCCCTGATGTCGACTTGTTTCGGCATCATTAGACTCGAAACACCATCGAGTCGAATGACTGCTGAAACAGAGGGCGGAGCACTTATGGGAATGTCCCACTTGCTGTGAGGCCAGTTTCTAATCAAGAATATACATTGTGGAATACCTGGAATTCCACACTTCATATACCCATATACATTGTGGAATACCTGGAAACGAGAAAGCAGATCGTCTGGTTAAAGAGGGGGGGGCTGCTGGTGATGAACCAGATGTGTCAATAACGTACCATCAAATTAAATAGATGACCTAGGCAATTAGAAAGCCAGCCTCAACACAAGATGGCTACCAAATTATGAGCAGACCAGAACAAATTGTTATTCTGCGACTCAGAACAGGATACAACCGACTCCGCAGCAACATGTAAACAACGTTCAAGATTGGTAACATGGCCATGTGTACATACACCTTAGACAGAAGAGTGTATTCTTCAGGAATGTGAGGAATATGAAATGCTGAGTTAAATACACTGACCCAGTGAAACAACAGTGGAAAAAAAACTATACGGACCTCTGTATGATTTACAAAACAGTCATGTTCCTGGGTGTGGTATAGTCCGTTCAGAATCGTTTGCCGAGATGTTATGATTTATAATTCAAAAAGTTCTTGATGATTTCACATGAATTTTGGCATACGTTGTTAAAATGTCCATGTCGCGAAAACATATGTGTTACTTGATGTCTAGCTGTAACGGTTATTTGAAAGCGGCGAATTCTTTTGATGTTTGCCCATGTAAATATTATTTCGACCATAAACAAAATATTTTACAGTAATCTAGTGCAATGATGACCCATAGGCGTGTCCACAAAATTTTACATGGTGGCAGGTGTAAAAAAAATTTAAAATATATCTTTTGTTCGTAGAGTCAATTTGATATTGTTCCATGCTCTTGGTGTGAGTTTCACAAATGTTGTCGCTGCCTTTGAAATAAGTACATATATTTCTTCATGTAAGGAAATTTTGTCTGTAATAGTTGATCCAAGATATCTGAACTTCTGTATTGAATCAAGCGGGCTAATTTTTATAAGTAATGGTTGATGGTTTGCTTATAACATTTTTTTGAATTGCTTGGGTGGTATTGAGCAATGAAATGTTTTACAAATCAACTTGTAAATTTTGCAAATCAAACTTTTTTTAGTGTAGACTTAATCAGAGTAATGATCATTCATAATCAGACGAGTCAAATAGGTCGATTACTGTTTTCGGCTGAACAAACAACAAACTTTCCTTTTTCCAATATTCCTCTTCTTGGCGTAACACATGATCCTCACATTTCACCCAGTAGTCTTTATGTATATTTGATAGAGCCTGATTTGTAAGAGTCTCAATATCACATAATTTGAAAGTTGTATTTGTAGATGCTACGTGTCCTTTAACTTTTGCCCAAATTAGCTCTATAGGATTTAAGTGTGCATGATATGGAGGTAGTCTCAAACATCTATGACCATGTTCTTCAATTAACTTGTCTATTTTAAATATCTTTGTTCGTTGTGTCTGTTTTACAAGGTTAAGCAATTCGGGTTTCAAGTACCTGTCGGTAACTGGTATGTGTTCTTTTATGAGCCACGTTTTGATTGCATCTTTTGTACTTGATGATGTTGGGATTCTATCTTCTACGTTCACTACGTTATAGTATGAAGCATTGTCCATTATCAGACAAGAAGGTCTATCTAATATTGGAAGAATACTTTTTTCGATCCAGTCTTCGAATATGTGCCCATTCATTTCGGAGTGGTAGTCTCTATTGTCAATGGATTTTGAAATGAAAATTAGATGAGCATTCTGCAACAACCCATTATGTCTGCTACCTGCATGTGCAACTATCAAACGTTGCCCTTTACTACTTGGTACTGATCTTTTAATACTTCCATCTGCTAACTGCCATTCCTTTTCATTTGTATGATGAGCGTTGATCCAAGTTTCATCTAAATACACAATATCATAACCATTCTCGCGCATTCCCTTCACGTAAATACTTGCTTCTAAGAGCTACCAGATGTGGCTTTTCACAAATAATGTTTTTTCCACCAGCATACTTTCTAAAGGTGAAGCCTGCATTTCTTACAGTTTTCCATAATAAAGTTTTTGATATTTCAATGTCGTTATTAGTTTTCAGCCAAATCTTCAACTTTCTAAGTGTCACTTCTTCGTTTTTATCAAACATTCTACATATTTCTCTTTTTACTAGGTCCTTATCGAAACTGTCTATCTTTTCTTTCCTTCCTTGCTTTCGTGAATTTGTTGGCAATAAATATCCGCTTGCTTCCACTATTCGATCAAATGAACGTTTACACAAACCTAAAATATGCATTGTTCTCTTCTCAGGATTTGATAAAGAACAATAAAGATGTCCCTTTTTACGCTCTCTGCAGAAGTATTGATAAATCTTTATAGCTCAGTAAAATTTTCGCTTTCAGATTCATTCTCACATAGACTTGCAGAAGGTAATATGCTTAGTGCCGCCTACATTCTGTAAATATTGAGACGTGCCTCTGACTTGTGACTTGAAATCGAGTCAATATCCGTTTTTGATTTCACATAATTCTAAGTTCAGGAAAAATAATATTTGGTGCTAAACGGGAATTTCCATATGTAACATTGCTTTATACAAATGTACAGTGGAAACAACTACTTTTAGAACGGTGCACATTCTACCGTGAGGGTCATGCCTTTATATTTAATAATCAGATGTGAGATGTAAGCATCTACATAATCCAGCGGTTGTTTATAATTTAGATTAACTTTTTTTTAATATAGGTTAAATAAGGTATCTTTGATACTGGATCACATTTCTTTGATAAAAAAATATTTCTATAGCGACATTATTATTCTAAACCTAACTTCAAATGATCAATCCAAATGAACAATACGTTTTTGATAAAAATAATTTAACATCTCGGCAAACGATTCTGAACGGACTATAGTTGGTACCTCCTTGAGTATATCCGCCATTACACGTTGACAGACGGTCCCAGCACGCTGTTGATTGACCATCATTCTTTCTCGTCCATGACACCGCTCCTTTCTAGCGAAAGTTGTTTAGGGTTGTTACCCTACGCTGGTTGATTTACCACTTTCAAACCAAGCTTCCTTATTCTAGTCATGGAACAAGAGTCATTATCACTTATAGAATCAATTATTCCGGCCGTGTGTTGCCGGGGCCCGAAATGGGAGCAAAGAATAGCAACACTACTTACATTCCACGCATGTCGTAAAAGGTGTTTATGGGATGGAGTTGGCTGTCCCATCCCATATAGGGCCAGTGACCCAAAGCCATGCTGAAGTCGGATGTGTCAGGCCGAAAGGAGCAGATATCGCAGCAATACTGTAAACCATGACACAAAGATTCCGTTCTCCGGACTACATCCTGCAAATCTGTAGGAGTTTGAGAACGAACGCAGAAGAAGAGTCTCTTTCCTTTAGCGTTGATTCTTAATCTCGAATTTAGCGCATATGGCAGAGGTCAAATCTCTCCAATTATCTCTGTTCAAATCTATTCTGTGCAGTTCTTGAATAGTATGAATATTGTTTGTTTTAATTTCTCTAAGTATTGTTCTTCTGCGTGTTTCCTGTGGTATACCCTGACTCTTCTGCCTGTGGCTATCCATGCAAGAGATTGCTGGTGTATTCTGTTATTGTCTCAGTGTAGGACATGTCCAATGTAGGACCAACGGCGTTTTTTAATAACATCTGTAATGTAGTTTTGATGTGTCTCTTCTCTGATTTTTTTCGTTCGATTTCAATTCACTCCAGTGGGTGTTAGTTATCCTATGAAGGCATTTGTTCTCGAAACTCAATAGTTTCTTTTCTAAGATAAAGAATTTTTCCAGTTCTCCCATCCATGACAGCACTGGAATGACGCAGGAATTAAATAAGCGCATTTTCGTGAGTGTGATGATTGACTTTGACCTCCAGATATTAGACAGTTTATTAAAGGTACTTGATTTTGATGCAATACGAGTTATAATTTCTGCCATGACATCGCCGTCGAGTGTTAATTTGCTTCCTACATAGGAAATTGTGTGTACCTTTTCAAGTTATTGTCTATTTAAATTACTTGAAAAGGTACACAAATTTTCCTCAAAAAGATACACAAAAATATCACAAATTGTAGGATATGGGGACATGAAAACCACCTGTCGTAATGGTGTATGAGCGAGAAAACTCTAAACTTAACGAATGATGTACATTAACCTGGATTTCAGTGATCCCGTCATTCTTCTTCGCCGGAGCCACAGAACCAACATACCTAAACATGCAAAATGTAGTTCATAGGATATCAGAATGATTCATGTTCCAGCAAGATGGAGCACATCTACACTATGCCAATGAAGTAAGAGAATATCTTTATCAAATGGATTGTCTGCCGGATGTGTCGGGTCATTGGCGCAAATAAAACGGCGACACAACGCATTTCCATTCTCTGTACTACATCCTGCTGGAAATCTAGTAGGACCATGGTCCTGCTACAAGGGAGATCCAGCGGGAGTTCGAGAATGAACGCTGAAGAAGAAGAAGAAATGGATTGGAATATCTCCAGAGAGAAGGATTATGTTCCAGTGGATAGACCCCATGGATACCAGATCTCAACCCCATGGATTTATTTCTATGGGGATACGTAAAATCCATGTCTATAAAACTCCGATGCAGGGAATGATTCATCATCGGCAGCAAATGGCTCGCAACACGTGGAGAATATAATACCGTCTTAACACTCTTTAGGGTACTAAAGGCTACCATGTTGAGATCTACTTCTTCTTCTTCATCGTTCTTCAGTCAGATATCAGGTTACAGCACCAATAGCTTCAATGAATTGTGTGATTCGCTTCAGGTCATCCATGGAACCTCTCAAGTCTGGAAGCAGTGCCGTCTCAGTAGGCCATATTTTCTCCCTCTCTTCTTGGTAGAGTTGACAGGCATGAAGAATGTGTTCTGCAGTCTCTGGGCTCAGTCCACAGGTCTGTCTCACCAATCTTCAGCTTTCGGAACATGTGACTTCTCAGTCTGTTGTGACCCGTTCGTAGTCTGAAAATGATGGTTTGTTCCTTGCGTGACATTTGGTGGTAGGGGTCATTTGGTTCTGCAGTTGGGTGCATTTGCTTCCACTTGTTCTTATATTCTGCTTTTAACATGGTCTTACTTTCATAGTACGTATTATCATTTTCTATTTGTTCCAGTGATCCCCCTTTCTTTGCCAGGAGATCAGCTTTTTCATTTCCAGGTATGCCACAGTGACCTGGGATCTACTGCAGTACTGTTTCTTTGGTGGTACTGTTGAGGTGTAGTAAGCAGGCCGTAAGTTCATTCATGCTCGTGTTCTTTGGATCTTTCAATGCCTGCAATACTGATTTTGCATCCGTTAGAAATACTACATGTCTGTTGTGACTCGGCAAGCAATTCATGAGCATTTTGGCTGCCTCTATTATGGCTTCCATTTCTGCTTTGAAATTTGTGGAATGTTTGCCTGTGGGTATGGATTTCTCTATTTCTTTTCCATCTGGTGTTACTATATATATTCCTGATCCTCCATCTAATACTGCCTCTTTCGCTGATCCATCTGTGTATACATGTGTTCATATATCCTTTGGGTATGCTTTCTGTATGTGATTCTTAGTTGTCTCCTTTAGTACTGAGATCTACTGAAACTCGAGCTGCTGCTAAAACTTGTTACGTTTACCTAACAGAAAATAAAAACCTGGTCACTCTGTCATTTATAGTATAAATATATTGACATATGTTATTGTTTGTGATTCTGTCGGACAGCTGTACATTCAATTAAAATAGACAGTGGAATCCCTCTGTAGCGCATTTTTTTAAATAGAAAATGTCCCTATATAATTAATTTAAAAAAATATTTTTTAAGATTCCCAATTACATGTATTGTTTGTATTGCATATAGCTAATTTCTGTCAGTACATGCACATTGTGTCCGTCCGGGCCAAGTAGTTGTAACGGGATTTGTGATAAATGTATACGTCCGCAGTTTTGCTGCAATATTTGTACCTTTCGGTCTGACACATCCGACTTTAGCATCGCTTGTGTACATTTGACCCTATATGAAATGGGACAGCCAACCCCACCTCATAACCCCTTAGTCACTTCCTAGGGCATGCATGAAAGGTAAACAGTGTTACTATTATTTGCTCCCCTCTCAGCAACAATCGGATGGTATTATTTATTTGATCTGTATCACTGAAGGTTGGGAAGAATTCAAGTCAAACAAGCACGTAAGAGAAGACACCAAACAGCAATACAGTCATTCCTCGCGACTTCCCGTTTCATTTATCGCGGCCTCAGTACATCGCGGATTGTTCGCGGAAGTCGCCGTACATCGCGGAAGATCGTCCTCTTCATGGACTGCCAGGAGGACATATAACCAGTCTCCATCATGACGGGGTCCAAGTGGAGTTCCTGCCCCCCAACACCACTTCCCTTATACAAGAAAAATTATAAGAATAAAAGAGTTTTAAACACATATTTTTCACACACGCACACACACACGTTTATATTATTTATATTATATTTATATTATATACACGTATATTATATTTATATTATTTATACACACACACGTATCATATTTATATTATTTATACACACACACGTATCATATTTATATTATTTATACACACACACGTATCATATTTATATTATTTATACACACACACACACACACACGTATCATATTTATATTATTTATACACACGCACGTATCATATTTATATTATTTATACATTATTTTATGTATGTTATTTATACTATTAATATTTTATTGACATATTTTAAACTATTCTTGAATGTTCTAATGATAACATATGAACTTATATTGTTTTTATACACACATTGATATTATACATACAGAAAAAAAATTTACGTGTGTTAAAAATGAGAGGATGACACTACTTCGCGGTTTTTCACTTATCGCGGCAGGTTCTGGTCCCTATTAACCGCGAAAACTAAGGGATGACTATGTTTCTACAACAAGTGGAAAAAGATGGACTTATATCGGACATGTACATAGAACGAATGAAAACGGGCTGCAACTACTCGTATTAAAATCGGTAATGGTACTTAGTAGAAAACGGGTGATGAAGTTTTACTGCACGACGACTAACACGCTATGACTATTGGAAGTTTTACTGCACGACGACTAACACACTATGACTATTCGAAGTTTTACTGCACGACGACTAACACACTATGACTATTGGAATTTTTACTGCACGACGACTAACACGCTATGACTATTGGAAGTTCACGTGAAATAATACACACAATGGAAAACAAGCAAAATCATACAAATAACAATACACATGACAAAATCAACTTCATCGCCTGTTTTCTACGTAAGTAATATTTTCCTAGCAGTATTACCTTTTATTGGTTGCTAATAAAAATCGGTACCAGATGGCAAAAGAAAAAGAGGGAGAACACGAAAGACTCTTCGCGGAACTATCAATGAAGGTATGACTATGGGTCTCAACAACACGCACGAATTACGTATATAAATAACCAAATGGTCAGAGGGTGTCCGACAAAGTGGATGGTGCTGCAGTAACATAATGAACAAATAGTAACGCAAAATGAGGTAAACAGGTTACTAAAACACTTACCTGGCCTATTAATAAAAATATATTTAAAAAAGTATATATAAAAAAAACATACAATAAAACTAAACAGGACGATTCTCCACGTATCGGCTCAAATTGAACCTTTTTCAAGAGACAAACAACAGAAAACGACAAAATAAAAAACAAAATAGATGTCTTAAAACCTGCCTGTCTGATAAAGTGACAAAAGGGGTATTTTTCTTATCTTTTTCTTTTATTATTCTTGCACTCATCTATAGTGTCTCTAATTTCCCACTTTCGGTTTGTTTATAATGAATGCACGCATTTTCACTTTTACTAGATGCGTTGCCATCCCTGCGCTATGGAGACGGGGCTTGATGAAATATAGACATCTATTTTGTTTTTTATTTTGTCGTTTTCTGTTGTGTGTCTCTTGAAAAAGGTTCAATTTGAGCCGATACGTGGATAATTGTCCTGTTTAGTTTTATTGTATGTTTTTTTATATATACTTTTTTAAATATATTTTTATTAATAGGCCAGGTAAGTGTTTTAGTAACCTGTTTACCTCATTTTGCGTTACGAATTACGTACTTGAGAGCTCTGGTTTCCACACTATGCACCGTATTCGATGCTGAAGGTACATATATTGATGTACCAATGCCGCCTCCTCCCTCGCGTTTGTCAGATTTTCTCGGACATTCCATTTATCTGATCGAAATAACTAGTAAGAACGAGATATCTTTGTTCCCTATAAGTAGCCTAGTGACACCAGTGTGAGCACCGCGTACAAATCTTAGGAAAACAGCACAAGCATGATTAAGCTATCTCTATATCACACTGTACAAACACATGCTAACAGATGTAGCAAGCTCAGCAAGTACTACTAGAACTGTCAATAAACAGACAGTGCTGAGCTGCACCTTGTGATGATCGTACTTAGCTAGCATGATCCGGCTAGTAAACACGATAGGTTATCCTCTACTAGGGAGTGCTGCTTTCTTGATTACAACAACATTCTTGTGGTATTGGTGATTCAGAGAAATGGTATCCGAATACCATGGGGAACCTCCAAGTGATCTAGGGACAGTTTCATCCAATCAGTACGGCATTGGTGTATAAAGACATTACTGCGCTCAGGAAGGCCCTCAAAGGAGATAAAGAATAATGAACTTACGGTACAATGATAGCAAGCCAGCCCCCGCTGCGTTGGGGGTTTGTTATGTGTGCAATTTTGAAACAACCAGAATTCAACGCACTAAATGATGACGTCATCGTGGATAAAATTTACAGCTGCATGTGTTCTGCTGTCTTGAGTTAGGGGTGGATCTTAGGGGAAGGGTTATGGATTGGGTTAGGGTTAATTATTAAGGTTAGGGTTACTTCTTACTAAATATTTTCTGGAAGTCTGGAAGTATTTTACAATGTCGTGGATAATGACTTCAAAAGCACTGGCAATCTAGAGCCAAATACATGCGGCTGACAATTTTATCACACGATGACGTCATCATCTAGTGTGTGGAATTCGGCTTGAACAATGTGCTTTGTCGTTCTTTCATTTGCGTTTTGTCACGTCGTTCATGAATAGTGCGTGACGTCTACCAAATGCTGCGACAACAATTTCCGCTCAAATTTTTCCCCGCAAAACATCGGGAGTTCGTCTGTTATCCGTGTACCGAAATTACATATGTACTCAGGAAAGTTGTCAAAGGAGATAACAAATAATAAAATGACTACTTTCTTCTTCTTCTGCGTTCGTTCTCAAATTCGTACATATTAGATGTAATCCGGAGAACGGAATAAGTTGTGTCATGGTTTACAGCATTGCTGCGATATCTGCGCCTTTCGGCCTGACACATTCGACTTCAGCATGGCTTTGGGTCACTAACCCTACATGGGATGGGACAGCCAACTCCATCCCATAACCTCCTTGGTCGACTTTTACGACATGCGTGGAAGGTAAACAGTAAACTGTGTTGCTATTCTTTGCTCCCCTTTCGGGCCCCGGCAACACACAGGCGAATGACTACTGTACTCGGGAAAGTTGCCAAAGGTGGTAACAAATAATGAAATGACTACTGTACTGAGAAAACTTACCAATGGAGATAACAAATAATTAAATGACTAACGACTACTGTACTGAGAAAACTTACCACTAGAGTAACAAATAATTAAATGACTAATGACTACTGTACTGAGAAAACTTACCACTAGAGTAACAAATAATTAAATGACTACTGTACTGAGAAAACTTACCACTAGAGTAACAAATAATTAAATGACTACTGTACTGAGAAAACTTACCACTGGAGTAACAAATAATTAAATGACTAATGACTACTGTACTGAGAAAGGTTACCACTGGAGATAACAAATAATGAAACCGATACTCTTCATCAGTATATCCATAAATGTCCTAATTAAGTTAGCTCTGTCTCATATATCACTTCTCTTCATCAGAGCTATAACAAATAACATATACATAATAGTATGTATATATAATACTTCTTTTGTTCCATGCCGTGTGGCGTTGGTTATCATGTCGTTCCACAGCCTTCTATTTCGTGTGCTGTCAATCATTTCTGATATCTATGTTCTCCCATGCCACAATGCTAGATTGTCAAGCATCTTCTCTCTTGGTCTTCCCCTACCTCTATTGCTCTTCAACTTGCCCATTGTTAAAATGTGTTCCATCTTTTCTCTTCTCATGATGTATCCAAAATAAATGAAACTGTCTCTTTCTGATGCAAATCTTCATCGTTCTTCAGTCAGATATCAGGTTACAGCACCAATAGCTTCAATGAATTGTGTGATTCGCTTCAGGTCATCCATGGAACCCCTCAAGTCTGGAAGCAGTGCCGTCTCAGTAGGCCATATTTTCTCCCTCTCTTCTTGGTAGAGTTGACTTGACAGGCATGAAGAATGTGTTATGCAGTCTCTGGGCTCAGTCCACAGGTCTGTCTCACCAATCTTCAGCTTTCGGAACATGTGACTTCTCAGTCTGTTGTGACCAGTTCGTAGTCTGAAAATGATTCTGATGCAAGTAAACAGCTCTCTTTTTTAAATTAACTTCTTTCAAGATATCTTCACTATGCTTGTTAGCTGTCTATGGTGTTCTCAACATTCTTCTATTAAATCATATCTCTGCTGCCTCAATATAATATTTTCACAAGTTTAACCACATTGGATCATCATCTGCACTCAGTCCTGGATTAACCTATAAGCATTATAAGCAGCAGCTTAGGGCACCAAAGCAAACGTGAGTGCTCCAAGATAATACACTTTTCAGTTTACAAATTCCGAGATAAAATCTAGCTGAATCCAGATGTCAATCAATCAAGTGTCATGCCGAATGGCGTAGGTGATCATGTTTCTCTATCTCTCGTGTTGTCAATAAGCTCGATTGGTGAACTTCTACTGTGCCACAATACTAGTCCATCTAGCAACTTTTCTCTTTGTCGTCCCCTATCTCTTCTCCCCTTGATCTTTCCAGTGGTTATTAAGTGTTCAAGCTGTGTTCTTCTCAGCACATGCCCTATATAAATCTTGACTGTCTGCCCCTAATGTTCGATATGATTGATCTTTTTACGCCAGCATCAATGAGAACATCTGCATTAGTTTTGTAAGCTTAGTACAATCCAGATGTAAGCTTAGTAAATAGTGATGTGTTTAAAAGAGTTGATTCTCTCACAATAGTTAAGCTAGTGTGGAGACACTTTTCACTTTCAGTGAGTAGAAATACTCTTTCTAGAAAGTTATTACAGTTTCTACGACCCAATCATCTTTATTTCACTTCAATAAAAACTCTCCAACTGTAATGTCAAGTAGCTAGCTATCTGATCCATAATAAAAAATTGAACAATATATTTCAGCATCATTAAAAGTAATTTGATATTTCAGACTCTGAATCTGACCGCTTGGTGCGAAAACTGACCAGTTTTAGATTTTAGTAATTGCACTTAAGCATAGTTTTCATTCCTGGTCTGAATGGATGAAACAGAACTCAGTGTTCTAACTTGTGAGTGGTAGTTCTAACTTAAAATATTTATTAAAACAGTATTTGTGGAAATGAAACAGATTAATAAAAAGTTTGTGCACATTCCTATTCTGTGTTCACTATCACATAAACTTTAAATATTGCTAGATCTTCATACCAAGATAACTCTCGCACTTTTCTCCATGTCAGAGTTACTGCTCCACAATTTAGGCCTCACTCCAATGTGGTCAAAATTTGCCTTGCAGATTTTTGTAAATTGGACAGTCTTGGAGTATGTGTTCAGGGGTCTGTATGCATGTTCCGCATGGGCATTCATTTGTGTGGGCCATCTTGATCAGGTACAGGCTCTGTAGTCTGCAGTGGCCAGTTCTAACTCAAAAGATGATGGTCTGCCATTGCCTATTAAGTTGGTGTATAAGGTCTAGTTTCTGATCAATACTCATATTTTTCTTCCAATGTGATGTATAATGGTTGCGGATGACTGTTTTGACCTTACTGTATATCAGAGAATACCTGAATTGTTGCATCTTATCCCCATGCATTTGCCAAGGTTTCAGCTCTCTCATTTATTTATGTCATAATGAGATATTAGCACATTATATTTGATTTATATCTATTAGTTGACTCACAGATGGGTTTTATTTGTATAAGAAAAGGATTATTCTGAGAGATAATAATTTAGCAATAATAATCACACCGTAGTAGTTTATTGCTTTCAGTTGCTGATGTTAGTTTATATTAGTGCCCTCAGCCTTTTTTTTTATATACAGTAAATGGAATGTGTGGTCAAAAAGCAAATATTGAAAAAAAATAAAAAGGGCCAAACAGCAATTTTACGTTGAACATTACACAGGGTCGACGTTTTGGCTAAATGGTCTTTATAACAATAGAAAATATTTTATAAAAGACCGAAAATTGAACACAAAAATTAAACAAAGACTGCATGCAATCAATATAGTGGAAACAGATCAGGAATACAAATAAAAAACAAAGAGAGGCAAAAGTAACATAATAGAAACATTATTATAGGACAAGAAATTACAGTAGTATGCACAAAGAAAATACAACAAGGAAAAAAAGTATTAAAAAAATGTAAATAATGACCATAGTGTTAACTTAATTTTATGTGTGGCTGTCTATAATAAGATTGAGATGTCCTAGCTTGTAGATAAGGAGGGATTTGACTAACACCTCCCCCTCCCTCCCCTCAGCAAATCAAAACAACACTTTTAGCACTAGAAATTAAGTCAAAAGGTAGGTAAACACACCCCTGACCTCCTTTAATGGTATGTTACAAAAAGGTCATAACATTTCTTATCAAAAAAGGTTATTACACACAAAAAAAGGTGAGTGGGCTTTTTAAAGTAAAACTTTCTTCTTACTGCAAAAATTCTTGGTGATTTAAAAATATTTTCAATTACTTGAAAATTAAACCTTGAATCACCCGACTAGGAATCTAGTTCCCTAACAACTGAGGCCCCCCCCCCCATATACCCCATTTGAGTTGCAGGTTTCTCAGAGCAGTGCATATCATTGGGAGTCAGGGCCCTATGTGTATGAAACACATATTGTGTATGAAACAAATATTGTGTATGAAACAAACATTGGGAGTCAGGGCCCTATGTGTATGAAACAAACATTGGGAGTCAGGGCCCTATGTGTATGAAACAAATATTGTGTATGAAACAAACATTGGGAGTCAGGGCCCTATGTGTATGAAACAACATTGGGAGTCAGGGCCCTATGTGTATGAAACAAACATTGGGAGTCAGGGCCCTATGTGTATGAAACAAATATTGTGTATGAAACATTGGAAGTCAGGGCCCTATGTGTATGAAACAAATATTGTGTATGAAACAAATATTGTGTATGAAACAAACATTGGGAGTCAGGGCCCTATGTGTATGAAACAAATATTGTGTATGAAACAAACATTGGGAGTCAGGGCCCTATGTGTATGAAACAACATTGGGAGTCAGGGCCCTATGTGTATGAAACAAACATTGGGAGTCAGGGCCCTATGTGTATGAAACAAATATTGTGTATGAAACAAACATTGGGAGTCAGGGCCCTATGTGTATGAAACAAATATTGTGTATGAAACAAACATTGGGAGTCAGGGCCCTATGCGTATGAAACAAATATTGTGTATGAAAAAAACAAACATTGGGAGTCAGGGCCCTATGTGTATGAAATAAATATTGTGTATGAAACAAACATTGGGTCAGGGCCCTATGTGCATGAAACAAATATTGTGTATGAAACAAACATTGGGAGTCAGGGCCCTATGTGTATGAAACAAATATTGTGTATGAAACAAACATTGGGAGTCAGGGCCCTATGTGTATGAAACAAATTATTGGGATTCTGTTTTTCTCTTTATTGTGGGGCTAGTTGTGCTGAAATGTTATAGCAAGGTCCTAAGAATATCATGGACAGAAATATGAACAAATGCAAGGAGTCGGGGCCCTATTGTGGGGGCTAGTTGTGCTGAAATGTTATAGAAAGGTCCTAAGAATATCATGGACAGAAAGATGAACAAATGCAAGGAGTCGGGGCCCTATTGTGGGGGCTAGTTGTGCTGAAATGTTATAGAAAAGTCCTAAGAATATCATGGACAGAAAGATGAACAAATGCAAGGAGTCGGGGCCCTATTGTGGGGGCTAGTTGTGCTGAAATGTTATAGAAAGGTCCTAAGAATATCATGGACAGAAAGATGAACAAATGCAAGGAGTTGGGGCCCTATTGTGGGGGCTAGTTGTGCTGAAATGTTATAGAAAGGTCCTAAGAATATCATGGACAGAAAGATGAACAAATGCAAGGAGTCGGGGCCCTATTGTGGGGGCTAGTTGTGCTGAAATGTTATAGAAAGGTCCTAAGAATATCATGGACAGAAAGATGAACAAATGCAAGGAGTCGGGGCCCTATTGTGGGGGCTAGTTGTGCTGAAATGTTATAGAAAGGTCCTAAGAATATCATGGACAGAAAGATGAACAAATGCAAGGAGTCGGGGCCCTATTGTGGGGGCAAGTTGTGCTGAAATGTTATAGAAAGGTCCTAAGAATATCATGGACAGAAAGATGAACAAATGCAAGGAGTCGGGGCCCTATTGTCGGGGCTAGTTGTGCTGAAATGTTATAGAAAGGTCCTAAGAATATCATGGACAGAAAGATGAACAAATGCATGGAGTCGGGGCCCTATTGTGGGGGCTAGTTGTGCTGAAATGTTATAGAAAGGTCCTAAGAATATCATGGACAGAAAGATTAACAAATGCAAGGAGTCGGGGCCCTATTGTGGGGGCTAGTTGTGCTGAAATGTTATAGAAAGGTCCTAAGAATATCATGGACAGAAAGATGAACAAATGCATGGAGTCTGGCCCTATTGTGGGGGCTAGTTGTGCTGAAATGTTATAGAAAGGTCCTAAGAATATCATGGACAGAAAGATGAACAAATGCAAGGAGTCGGGGCCCTATTGTGGGGGCTAGTTGTGCTGAAATGTTATAGAAAGGTCCTAAGAATATCATGGACAGAAAGATGAACAAATGCATGGAGTCTGGCCCTATTGTGGGGGCTAGTTGTGCTGAAATGTTATAGAAAGGTCCTAAGAATATCATGGACAGAAAGATGAACAAATGCAAGGAGTCAGCAAAGACCTATGCATAGAAGATGACTGGCTCCTCAAATTTATTAAGAGATGCAAATTAACATAGTTAAAGACAAAATAGTTTCGAAAGATTAATGATAGAGGGAATAGTTCCAGGAAAGTGAATAAAAGGCAGATCAAAAGTGTGATGGACACAGGATATTGAAGACCTTCTGAACACTTGGGCAGCTTGCACAGAACCGAGAGGCTTACAGAGTTGCAGTGAAGACAACATTCTATAAAGGACATATCACATTGATATATAGATAATCACTTCTATATTTTTTTCATCATAGCCATAATCCTTCAGGGTCATAGGGGTGATGCTGTAGAAACATCAATACAAAAGTCCAATCATGCCTCTCTATTCCTTGTAAGTGTGAAGAATATTAATCCTGTTTAGTATTTAATATTATCAATTCATACTTTATTTTTTCTCTTTTCTTCTTCCACCCTCAACTGTACCCTGCATGATTGTTTTAGAAAGGGAATCAGTAATGAATTGTGTCTCTGTGTGTATGGCAATTCTGGGTGTGTGGGGGTGGAAGGGGGTAACGCTAAAATTAAATGGAAACACTGTATAGGCGTATACTCATCTTTTATTATGTTGAAAAATTACTTATCTATATAATATATATAAATATGTGTGTGTGTGTTATATTATATATTGGCATACATATATATATATATACTTATATAATGCATATATGTACGTGTATACATATGAGTAGTATGTATGTGTGTGCTTGTGTGTTTAGTGTTACTACACTGTATATATTTTTGTTAAGGGGGGGGGGGGCAAAATCTTTACGTGCTTAGGGCCCTTGAAGATGTTAATCCGGATCTGCTTGCACTCCAAAATGACTAGATTGTGAATGAGTAGGAGTGACTGGGCGTGAGTTGTACTGGGCGTGAGTTATAAATAAATGACTCAACTACGACTACACACTGACTACAGTAACTTACGTGACTTATAATCTACAGAGCGCCAAGTCAATTATTTATTATATATCAATAACCTCACAATAGCTATGAAACATGATCAATCAAATTATAACGTGTCAAGTATCACATACAAATGGCAGCAGTAGTAGTAGGAGTGATTGTGAGGTGTGTCATGATCTGTCAATTGACAGTGAGCACTTAGTAATCAAATGAGCAGTAGATTGATAACAACAGCTGTACACAAGACTTCAAATGATTAACGATTTGTTTATATCTTTCTATCATTACGATATTATAAAAGTGAGTGTGTACTATAAATAAAATAGTACTTACCTTCTATACATACGACGTGCTCCCTTATCTGTTGTTGAATGAGGGGGTCGGGAATAGCTTCAATCAAGTCATAAATAGCGTAAATGCTAGGATGAACGCTCTCAAAGCGTTGAATTTCTTGTCGAATAGCAAGAGAATTACTCCAGTACGACTGCATTGGACTGCGCACATTCATTTTGGTGATTTTTGGAACTCATCCTTTGCGAGTGAATAAAAAGTTAATCCTACCGATCTTGTTCATGTTCATAAAACAATCATACCCTTATAATATTTCCACCAAAATGGCCATCTATATAAATTTTGGAAAATACGCGCATGCGTGTTAGATAACACAGTGCCAGGACATTATGTGGCAAGTCGACTCCTGTCAAAATAAATGGAGGCCAAATATTACGAGAGCTGAGCTGTTAAATGTATCATAATCATAAAGTGCCGTCTCCGGCAACGAAGGTTGGCTGCAACGGATCTCCAACATCCCCTGTCTCTTGTCTTGGTGGTGCACTCTGCTAGACTGTAACCTGCCCATCGTGTGATGTTACTCTCCCACTTGTATCTCTGTCTACCTCTTGCTCGCTTCCCTTTGACTTTACCCTCAAGTAAGGTCTTCAATAAGGTGTCATGTCTTTTAATGTGTCCAAAATATTTTATCCGCCTGATATTTATTTCTCTTCGTAATTCTTTCTTCATATTAAGTGTTTTTAACCACCTCTTTATTTGTTTTCTTCTCTTTCCATGATGTTCTCCCTATTTTCCTATATACCCACATCTCAAAGGCATCAATTTTGTCTTCTAATTGTTTATTTAATGTCCATGTTTCTGATCCATACATTAATATAGAATAGATGTAGCATTTTATCATTCTGATTTTTTAACGTGTTTGTAATTTGTTTAGATGTTCATATTTTCCTCATGTCATTGAAGGTACTTTTAGCCATTCATATTCTCCTTTTTAACTCTCACATCTGCCATCATTTGTGACTATGTGTCCAAGATATTGATAAATGTATGCTCTAGTTCAGATTCTACATCGTGTGTGTGTGCTGCCGAGACTATAAAGAAAAGAAAATAATAATACTGTCACATTTCATGCATATTGCTAGAAAAGAATAAGGAAGGTTTGGTGTGAAGTTTGTTACCCCACCCTGTATAAAATCAGAGTGACCCGCCAGTGCCGTGCCTCTTCTCACTCTGAGCTGTTTAACTATGTTGATGGCAGAATATTGGGAAATGAATTTGGCCCCATTCAACAAATAAAACAAGGAGTCAGACAAGGATGTGTACTTTCACCAGATCTTGTCTATTTATACAGTGAAAATATAATGCATGCAATAGTTGATATCCCAAGAATATAGGTGGGAGGACATAGCATAAATAATTTAAGATAAGCGGATGACACTGTTCTGATTGCTAACGGTGAGGAAGACCTTCAAGAATTAATTAATGTAGTAGTGACAAACATTAAAGAGAACGATCTGTCCTTAACCATCAAGAATATAGAAGTATGGATATTTCAAAGAAACAAAACATCACAGCTTGCAAGATCAAAGTGAATGAAATAGTATTAAAACATGTCTACCAATTCAAGTATTTATGTACAACTATTACAGCAGATGAAAGAAGTCTAATATAATTAAGAACAGAATAGGGCAGATAAAAACAACATTAAAAATGAAAAATATATTGTGTAATATGACCTTGTCATTACAGGCGAGAAAGAGAGTTTTACAGTGTTATATAACACCTATACTAACATATGGATGCGAGTCGTGGACAATAAACAAACAAGAAATTTGGAAATTAGAAGCAGTAGAGATGTGGTTCTATAGAAGTATTCTGAGAATACCATGGACTGCCAGAAGAACGTATGTGGATGTTTTGAAAGAGTTAAATGCCAGATGGAGCTCAGTCAATAATATAAGAAAAAGACAATCTTCATTTTTTGACCACTTTATGAGACAGTGATGTTTGGAGAACATATACACAACAAGCAAGATTAAGGGCAACAGAGACAGAGGGCGACAACGTGAGAAAATATTAGACAGTTTAACAACCTGGCAAGACGTGTGGTTTCGTCTATGGGTCTCACCAATGACCCATTAGACATATCACCCATGCAACAGAAAACCTTAGTGAATGACATGCCGTTATATTGAGGTTATCTTCTTAGGGAAGCTTCATGGCATCTATACAATTATGCTTTTATTTTGTTGTTGAAATGTGTTTCATGTTTACCTGAGTATATATGTATGCACTCTCTGTGGTTGGGAGGGAGCCAGCGATATACTGTGCAGCACTGGGGGAGGTGGAAACTGACAGCCCTGTTTTTTCCTATGGCTGAAACCCATCATAGGGGCACAGTGACTCAGGACGTGATAATCCTTTTGACTTGAACATTTAGTTGCATGCCTGGAGCAATAGAGAAGTTCGGCATAACCAGTAGTAAATTTGTGGCGGGGAATGAGCACAGTGAACCCTATCTTGGCTACAGTGGCTAGGAACAGTGCATAGGTTGAAACCTATCTTCCTGGAGGTGTGATAGTTATTCTCTGGCTCTGTCTCGGGGTGGGCCGAAAATCCACAGACTTTCCAGCAATATAATGCCATTTAATGGCATTAGGTCAAAGGGAATGAGCCCATGGACCGCTGGATCAGCAACCAACCAACCACAACCTGGCACGGCAGGGAATCAACAACGATTCTGATACATACTACTGGAGACAAGAGAGCGGTGGAGAACCATGATTGCCTACTCCAGCCGACATGTCACATGATGATGATGATGATGATGGAGAAACTCCGGTTTCTTGAAAAATGTTACTATATTTGAAAGATCTTCAATACTCTTATCCAGTTGTTTAACTATGGATACACAGCAAATCATGTTTTCTTGCTAAACGTTGCTGTATTTCAAAGTTCGTCAAAAAACCCCATTATCAGGTGCTGTGCCAACCGGCATACGCGATCACTGATCTCCACAACTCTCTATTTCCATCATATTTTAACAGATCTTTGTCGACTCTTTGTCGCGTCAATATAACATACTATCTAGTATTGTCTCACGTTGTCGTCCATGATATCTCTTGCCTTCTATCTTGTCTGTTGTAACTACCGGTATGTTCCCTAGACCTCCCTGTTTCATAACGTTCCCAAACAAAAATAACGATTGTCTCTAAAGACATCAATACGTATGTTGAACTATGTATCTATAGGGCCGTAGATATGTTTAAATATGTATCTATCAGGGCCGTAGTTATGTTTAACTATGTGTCTATCAGGGCCGTAGATATGTTTAACTATGGATCTATTAGGGCCGTAGTTATGTTTAGCTATGTATCTATAAGGGCCGTATATATGTTTAACTATGTATCTATCAGGGTCGTATATATGTTTAACTATGTATCTATCAGGGCCGTAGATACTTTTTCTGTGGGGGAAGATGGTCTACCTAAAAAAGGTCATTCGTCCATGTTCATTTCAATACCCCCTTTTTCCATTATATTTTTTATTACCTTTGTGCATAAAATTGTTAATGTGTAGCTTCTACGCGCCTATTGGAACTAAATTCCTTTTCTAAGTTCTTGGAACTAATAGTCAAGTTGTAGATTCGTGGAGGGAGGGGGTGGGGGGAAATGGGTGTTAATTTCCTCAAACCCTACCCTCTCCCTATCTACGGACATGATGTCTACACAAGGCCGGTTTCCTTGATAACTGTTGCTTGTTGCTGCATTTTAAAGTTTTTCAAGACGTTTATACAGTTGAATTGTGTGTGTTTGTCTCTGTGTGCAATTGGTTTACCGTACGTGCAATCGTGCAGGATAAGTTCCGCATTTGGTATAAGAACGCCACATTATGCAAGCGTTACTCAGATCTATCTATCTATTGTCATTTCACTTGAGTTGTTATGCGTCGTAAGCAGTGCATGATTTACCTATAAGCTAAACAAGCTATAGCTTAGGGCCCCCACTTTCTTGGGGTCCCACCAAAAAATTATATTTGGCACTGACATATAATATCTGGATTTATAAAGGGCCCCATATCTCAAATAGCTTAGGGCCTTATCAAATATAAATCCGGCGCTGGTCGTGAGGGGAGGGGGTCGTTGGAATTATCTGTCTTTGTCCGTTTTGGTCGCATTGGTCATAGTCAACCCGTGTATCTTTAAAGTTTCTTTGATTGTCTCCACTCATCTAGTTCTTGGTCTTCATCGAGCCTTCTAACCCGATCTTCTGCTGATGTACACACGAAATGCTCATTGCGTTTGTTCCATTCTCACCTGGTCTGCTGTTTTTCGATGTGTCTTGACATGAGATTGTCTTTATTTCTTTCCTTATATCCTCATTGCCTGACTGTGATACTGTGGAAAGTCCTGCAATCCGCTTTAAGAAAAGAATTATAATTGCTACATGGAACGTCAACAGCATACACCAAGGAAAACAGCCATACTGTATAAATCGAAATGAGTCGATTAGACATAGACATTCTATGGATATGTGAACATAGATGGGCTGGTCACAGACACTTTACAACCACAACTGGTGGAATGTTCATATATTCAGGCAAAGAGAAAAGAGGTCTCAGTGGAATCGGTATATTACTATCAAAAGATATCGTCAGAACACTTTTAGGATACAACACAATCAACGATGGCATAAAGACAATAAGACTAAACAGGAGATCCAAAAACATCACCATCATCTCAACATATGCACCAGCATCAGCAGACGAAGAAATATGCACATTTCATGATCTTCTTCTTCTGCGTTCGTTCTCAAACTCCTGCAGACTGGCAGGATGTAGTCCGGAGAACGGAATGCGTTGTGTCATGGTTTACAGCATTGCTGCGATATCTGCGCCTTTCGGCCTGACGCATCCGACTTCAGCATGGCTTTGAGTTACTGGCCCTATGTGGATGGGCAGTCAATTCCATCCCATAACCTCCTTAGTTGCCTTTTATGACATGCATGGAAGGTAAACAGTGTTGCTATTCTTTGCTCCCCTTTCAGGCCCCGGCAACACACGGGCGAAATTTCATGATTATCTACAAGATACATAGATAAAACACAAAAACAGGACATTGAAATCATCATCGGGGATTTAAATGCACAGGCTGGATCACGAATCGTATGAGAGGACAGATATGCAGTAGGACATTTTGCTATCGGCCAAAGGAACGAGACAGGAGAACGTCTAGTAGATTTTTGCATAGACAAAAACTTGACAATCACAAACACTCTGTTCCAACACCACCCTAGATGACTGTTCAGGTGTACGTCACCAGATGGCAAGATAAAAAAACATCAAATAGATTATATCTTAACCCAACACAGATGGAGATCGAGCATTCTATGCGCCGAGACCCCCAAGAGTGCCGACTGTGAAATAGACCACGAACGTCTCATGGGTAATGTAAAAAAAAAAGTTTATAGACCAATCTGCTTTGACACCAGCAACATACATGTACCAGAAAAGTAATATAGCATCGAAATTCACAAATTTGAAATACTTCTGGCAGTACAATAAGAGTTAACACGCGATGAACTAGTCAACTATGCCAGAGATATTCTTGTTTCTACAACACAAAATCTTATACTCAGAAAAGTTACCAAGAAAAAATGTTACATCTCAAATGAAGCTCTCAAACTAATTGAAGAAAGAAGACAAATGAAAACAATGAATTCAACTGCAAATCACAGTAAATACAAAGAAATCATCAAGAAAATAAGGAAAGAATACAAGACAGGACAAAAACAAATATATACTGGAGACCTGCAGCAAGATAGAAGAAAGAAAAAACGACGAAGAAGTGATTCTTCTTCTTCTTCTTTCGTTCACTTGAAACATGTCTATATCTGTAATTCTGTCTCCTTAATAAAACTCACTGTCTTTTGTAGTTCATACAGTGTCCCATAGAGCTTTGATTCCAGTGTTGTTTCCTCTGGCCAATATGTCTGCCTCAGCATTTCATGCTCAGAACACTCTTGAAGTATATGTTTGGCACTCTGTGCTGCCTGTCCACATGTACACATGGCCGTGTTGCCAATCTTGAACTTTGTATACATGTGACTGCGGAGTCGGTTGTGTCCTGTTCTGAGACGTAGAATTATAACTTGTTCTGATCTGTTCATAATGTGATAGTCATCTTGTGTTGGTGTTTGTGGCTTTCTGATTGACTTTATCATCTGTTTTTTCTGATGGTAGGTGATTGGTATATCTGGTTGGTCTTCGGCAGCACCTTCCTTAGCCAGTTTGTCTGCTTTTTCATTTCCTGGTATTCCACAGTGAGAGGGTATCCACTGCATGGTTACCCTATACTGGTAAGACAATTCGCTAAGTAGTTTTTTTAAGTCTGTTAGTTTTCCAGACTGGAGAGCTTGAAGCACTGACCTTGCATCTGTCAGGAATACCACAGGCTGTAGGCCAGAGTTGGAGTTCAGCAGTTTTTTAGCTGCCACACTAATTGCCTGGATTTCTGCATCATAATTATTGCAGAATTTTCCTGTCGGTGTTCTGATTGTATCTCTAGGCTTGTGTGGATATTCTATATATACACCTGCACCTCCATTCCTCACAGCATTCTGTGCTGACCCATCTGTGTACACTCTGACCCATATATCTTGTGGATATTCCTCATCCAGGAAACTGAGGGTGACTGTCATTCGCTGCACACTGTTCTGTTCGTCCTCGCTTAGTATTCCTTTCACATGGGTCTGAATGTATATTGGCATTCCATGGCTTTCACTCCACGGGGAAGAAGTGATAATATGTTTAAAGACACCCCCACCACAACCCCCCCCCCCCCCCCGATTACACTACTTTTAGTACTAGAAACTTGGACAAAAAGATTTGCATAAATAGAAAAAAATATTTTTAGACACCCCCCCCCCTTTTCGCCGTAGCGATTTTGTTCACTTACATGTCATCAAATGTTCATTAAAAAAAAAACATATGACACACAACAACCGTTGCAAGTGGGTTTCAAACTCAGGACATCTTAAGCACAGAACGATATGGTACTACTCCAGGGAGATCACTATTTCTCCTCTCAATCACTGTGAGAGTGAGTACCTTATGTTAGTGTGTGTACTTGTGAGAGAGTTAGATGTTCGTTAGCTATCAAACGACTTCTTATTAACAATGTTGCTTGTAGATTCTAACACGCCAGCTATCATTGTCTGAATCCTTAACGATGTAAATATATAACCATCGAGAGAAAAAAAAGTCCCGAAATACGGCCGTTTCAAACATGGCGGAAAGATTTATGCGCTTTGAAAATGTAATTAGAGTTGACAAAAAAAAAAAATGTTTTTGTTAGCGAAAAAAATGTATGTAAGTGCTCCGCATCTTTTTCCACATTACCTATTAGTTCAGGCTGATGCGTTGTATATTTTTTTTAATATAATAGTTAAGCCATAGTTTACTGAAGTATCGTCAAGTAGGAATTCATCTTCACCAATAAAAAAAAAAAATGATAACATGTCCGTATTCCAAGAGAATGATGCGTACTATAAAAATCATAGGCATAGGACCTACTTAAATTGTGAAGGTGTGTTTTCATTAATATTGGATATTATATTTGACGAACAGGAGTTAATATATGGACCGAGGAGATAAAAGTGTATGATAAAAGGACGACTTGCTGGCAACTTGATTCATACAAGGGAGTAGCGAGTGGGGCCGTAGGCCTATATATAATCTGATAATCTGTTCATGAGGAGGGGGGGGGGGGGAAGAGAGTTATCACAATTTTATCACAACAAACAAACGTATCCAACGGACATATGGAAATGAGATGGCGGAATGTGTCGATTAGACGCTATAGCTTAGATAAGCTATAGCTTATGACATTCCGCCATCTCATTTCCATATGTCCGTTGGATACGTTTGTTTGTTGTGATTTTTCAATTCGTCGTCTTTTGATGTTTTGTGTGTATCTTGATAAAGACATTTTGGTTGAAACGTTGAATATGTTTTGTATATTGTAATTTGTATGTTTTCTTGTGTGCACATCATTTCCCACTAGTTTTAGATATAGTCGGTCGTGTCTGATTGAAGGGGTTATATTACGTGTGTAAATACGTAAGTACGATTGTTGTTACGTTTCACGCAGTTATTTTGTATTGATTGTTCACCAACGTCGATGTTTGTCTTGTTTTAAATTGTATCGTGCATTGTCTATTTAGTAGTATTTTGGTTATGTGGCTCATGGTTGTGTTGGCTGGTTGTTGATTCAGCGGTCCATGGGCTCATGCCCTTTGGTCCAACACTATATTGCTAAGAAGTCTATGGATTTTATGCATACTCCTGCCAGAGCCAGAGAATAACTATCACACCACCAGGACGGTAGGTTTCAACATATGCACTGATCCGAGCCACTGCAGCCAAGATAGGGTTTGCTGTGCTCGTTCCCCGCCACAAATTGACTGACTACTGGTTATGCCGAACTTATATATTGCTCCAGGCATGCAACCAAATGTTCAAGTCAAAAGGATTGTCACGTCCAGAATCACTGTGCCTCTATGATGGGCCTCAGCCATAGGAAAAACAGTGCTAACCATAGAAGGTGCATACATATATAAAAATTACAAAGCATAAAACACATTGCAACAACAAAATACAAGCATGAGAAGCATAATTGTATAGATGACGTGCCATGAAGCTTCAATAAGAAGAGAACCTTAATATAATGGCATGTCATCTACTAAAGTTTTCTGTTGCATGGGTGATTTGTCTAGTGGACGATTAGTGAGACCCACAGACACAACAGCATTCGTGTTATGTGGCTCATCAAACGTATTGTTTTGTATAATTCTTTATGTAACTAAGAGACATGGAAGTGAACAAACAGCTAGAAGACAGAATTGATGCCGTTGATATGTGGATTTTCAGAAAAATGCCGGAGAGAAGGATATCACATATATAGAAACACAGCTCAGCAATGCACAATTGGACTTTCGGAAAAATAAAAGCTGCACAGACGCGACCTTCGCTTTCAAACAATTATCAGAAAGAGCAACAAAACTTAACCAAGACTTATATTTATCTTTCGTGGAACAAGAAAAAGCTTTTGACAGAGTGGATAGAGCACAGCTATGGATAACACTACAGACATGTGATAGTTCATCCGCATCTGATAAACCTTTGACAGAGAATATACGCTGATAGTCAATGCGCAGTAAGAATGAGCACAGATTCATTCCAAAATCGCTCGGGAGTGAAGCAGAGATGTGTACTATCCCTCGTATTGTTTATAATATACATAGATCACATCTGCAAAGTAGCAAAGACAACGCAAGATTGATCATATCAGTTTACTACACCACGAGCTACCAACCTCAGTGGCAACACTGCGATTAAGTAATTGTTTCTTAATATACATTATGTTTTTCGTGTTGCCTCGTTTATAGACAAACAGTAACAGAAAATATTTCTGCTGACACTAATTAGTCAAGCAACTTTCTCAACACGTTTTTCAAATTGAGTCAAGACATCCAATTTTCAAGTTAGAGGCTGTCTATAAATTACGTCAACAATATCCAATTTTCAAGTTAGAGGCTGTCTATAAATTACGTCAACAATATCCAATTTTCAAGTTAGAGGCTGTCTATAAATTACGTCAACAATATCCAATTTTCAAGTTAGAGGCTGCCTATAAATTACGTCAACAATATCCAATTTTCAAGTTAGAGGCTGTCTATAAATTACGTCAACAATATCCAATTTTCAAGTTAGAGGCTGCCTATAAATTACGTCAACAATATCCAATTTTCAAGTTAGAGGCTGTCTATAAATTACGTCAACAATATCCAATTTTCAAGTTAGAGGCTGTCTATAAATTACGTCAACAATATCCAATTTTCAAGTTAGAGGCTGTCTATAAATTATGTTATGTTATGTTATGTTCCTCCAGGGCCATAGGCGGCGCATAGGGCAGAAACCATTTCTGTCTTTGTGTTGCCAGGTCTTTCAATTGTTGCGTGTTGTTTAGGTTCATTGACATGCCTTCTCTATTAATGGTTCTTCGTAGAGTTTCTCTAGGTCTCCCTCTTCTTCTTACTCCAGATGGCACCCAATATAGTGACTGCTGGGGAATTCTTAGGCTGTTCATTGAGAACATGGCCGATGTTAAGTCCAACGCCTTTGTCTAATGAAGGAAGATATATAGGTTTGTTTGCTTTCCTCTCTTATAGTAGATTTAAAGTCACTCCACTTAACGTTCAGAATGGTACGTAGGCATTTGTTTTCAAAGGAGTCGAGTCTCTTATCTGTGGCTTTTGTGGCTTTCCAACTTTCGCACCCATATGATAGAATAGGGATGATGTTGGAGTTAAACAACTTGAGTTTTGTGGTGTTTTTTAGTGTGTTTGACGTCCAGATGTTGCGTAGTTTATTGAAAGCACACGCTGCAAGGGCAATACGGTGTAAAATTTCTTTTGACGAGTCTCCATCCAATGCTAGATTGGTGCCTAAATATGTAAAATTGTTGACTTTTAATAATGGAACATTTTGAATTTCTATGTTGTTGTTGGATCTCGTAAAATCTAGTATATGAGTTTTTGATGTGTTGATTTTCAGCCCTATCTGATTTGAGTAGTGTTGGAGATTGTCAAGCTTAGATTGAGCATCTGTGTGGTTTGCGCTCAAAAAGGCCAGGTCATGTGCGTAGTCAAGATCTTCGAGAACGGTATTATTAATCCATTTTATTCCTGTCAGATCATATCTTCTGAATGCCCGTAGTGACATAGGACGAGTGACAGATGTAACTCATATTTGTAAATTTGCAACCTTGATTCTTGATTATGAACAAGTGTCACATCACTGGGGGCATTCCCATATATGCTCTGTTTGCCGTTCCGCCAGCCATCTAAAAGTGTATAAGCTCAGTGTCCCAGTCAGTTGATGATTACGAGTTTTTCTGATCTTTCCGGAGAGGAAGCACTTTCTCCCATCACCTCTAGTCACTCCCATTTCTGAATATGTACATTGTCACGTTCGACTTCCTCCTCGTCTTCTCGTAGGTTATCCATGACTGCTCTAATCAATTCAGTCATGTCTCTTCTTATCTCGGTGCCGTTCATCAAAGCCCTATCAGCCAACACATTGGCTCTTTCGTTTCCCCTGACCACAGCATGACCAGGACAGTAAATCCATGTAATGCTCTGCGCATTGTCGAGAAGAATTACCCATTCAGTTCTGATCATACACTTTTCTATCTTGCGCAGCATACTTTGAGAGTCCGATAGAATCGCTGAGTCTGTTGGTGATTGCGTCGCCAGCCAAGTGAGAGCTGCTGTCACCGCTTCTATTTCCATTCTCATACTCGATGTTGTAGTAGGGTAAGCAGCTGACTTTTCAGCTAATTTCTTGCCATTTTGGTAGGCCACGAAACCCCAACCAGTACCACACCTGTTTGTTTCTTGTGTTACTGAGCCGTTTGTGTAAATTATTTTATCGTATGGCTTCGACTGCTGCAGTATAAGTTCTTGGATAATTTCCTCTGTTCTGTTGGCAGCCGTATCGCGGCACTCTCTTCCCATCTGTATCACCACTGTTGTCAATAATTTTCTCTCTTTTCCAAATGTCATCAATTCACAGCCTCTTCCCACTTCCTCCAGCTCACAAACTATGAGTAGGGTATCTTCTGCTTCTGCCATCCAGGACCTTCCTCTCTTGATTCGCTTTCATTTTGTGCTGTCTAGAGATTGGTGTAAGACGTGATGATCATTATTGGCGACCTTGAAGTATTCTTTAACCTCCGCTATTTTATGTCTTGATTTGATGCTCGGTAGGTCTAGGAGAAACCTCATGGTCACGATAGCTGTATCTCTTGTGCATCCTAGGACAGCTTTCGTGGTCTCATTTTGAACTCTCTCCAATCTATCAACTTGTGTTTGCGACAGTCAATAAACCCAAACCATAGCCCAACACAGATAATACCACTGCCTGCATCATTTGAAAAAGGGTTCGCTGCGGCATCTCTGCAGATGCCATGATTTTGACTGTACTGACACCCTTCCAAGCTTTCTGAATGATATTGCAACCTTCAGCGGACTACATGAATATATGAAGAGGGGTGTGGCTAAACCAAGGTGTTATACACACCAAGGTAGCCAGAGAAGATTGATAAACAAACACAGAATGGGTGGCCAGTCACTACACTCAAGAAGGACATCTTGAGGAGGAGCACTTATGAACTAATGGTTCGATACACAATGGGAATGATCTGTGAATTAACTACATTACTAATCTAACGACTAACCGATATAGTCATAGATACTTGACTACAAAACTGCGGTGAAACATGTTTGTTACACGGGATCATAGTGGATGTCTATACTTATTAAGTATAGATACATTCAGAAGAAGGAGGTGAATAATAATAAATGGCGAGGACAAATAAAATGTTATAATGCGATGGAAATGGCACCCTATATTAGACTATATAATGTAATAGAACACCCCCCAGTTGACGCTTCTTGATAAACCACATCCGGTTTTCATTTTCAGGCGCATTCTGGGACAATGCGCATGCCCAGTTTACAATCGGCCATGATAAATATGAAAAAATGTAAAATTTATTGTAAATCATTTTAATTGATTTTGTTTGCACAAAGGATGATATAACCTAAACCAGATTCTTGTGGATATGGATGACTGATTCTATTTTTATGTAGTAATACTATAACCGGCCATTGTAACCTAAAAGTGTGTTTATAGAATCTGGCTCAAGTAACGTTCATGTTGTGTAGTTCCGTAAAATCATCAAGATGTTTACGTTTTTGTCCTGAAGCACCTGTAGCCTTAAGAGTGAGGCCACTAGAAGAAAACTTCGACATCTGACTATAACTACTGCTTTTCTGCATCATGCATAGAGTATTGTATTTGCGAAGATAATCCATGACTTCATTTAGCAAGATTAACACGATCGTGTGCAGGCTATGTTTTGCCAATATTTGAAATATTAGAATTTCAATTATCGTACTACTATATTAGACTATAACTACTCACCTTCAAGCACTGTAGCAACACACTACTACGTTGGTATCGACAGGTGTTGACCAGCGGTTATATCATGTAACTAGGTGCTTGCATAGACCTAAGATGTGATAGAGCTAAATGCCAGCATACTACTAGTGCTAGTATTTGGACATAGACCTAAATAACATCATGTTATTTGTGTCACTAGTGTGACTGAGATGGACAAAGTGCAATTTGTACATAATAATTAATATAGTACACTAGGAACAGTACAGTGCTTTGGTTTAATTAGGCTAGGCCTAACAACATTTAACAGTCACTGACAGTGACAGTCATCATTTAGATGGCTAATTTAGACTCCTAATTCAATTGTTTTGAACTTTTGGTATAATATCCTACAATTTAAAGTATTCATTGATATTATTTATATTATATATAATAATTATTCATCAAGGTACAGACACAGGACAAAACTATTTATTTAGCCTACTATAAATAAATGATCATGACAACATTTGGGTCAATAACACTGTCTGCAGATTAAAATTAACATATGTCCCATGGCAGCCTTCTGTCAGGGATGAAAATAACTTTTTTATGGACTAAGTTGCAGCAACTATTCGATTGGGTGTCTGGTTCCTTTCCTTGCTGTGTTTACCTTCCCTAACTCATGCGTCAGGTACCCAATTTACAGCTGGGTTGACTGGAGGAGCGGGCGTTTCAGGCGAGAAATCACAACTTGTGTGTCCGGATGTGGTTTTGAATCTGTGACCTGGTAGAAGCAAGCTTACTATCAACTAGGCTACCTGCTGATTAGTATTGCTTAAATGTCAAATATCACCCAGTTGTTTCCCAGGTCCAGTTAAAGAATAGGTCCTTAAGTCTTACAGAGTGTACTATTCTTAGTGCTAAATGATCCTATCACACTTGCTTACAATACAATAAAGTGGTAGTTTAACTTGTGTTTGTTGATAGTCCTATCCTTAACTACTTCAATCTTTTTTTCTGTTTTTGCTTTATACCCCTTTATGTCTTCCAACGTTGGGGGTAGAAGAGTTCTCTAAAGATGGCTTTTTTGTGTGCTTCATTTATGTTTGTTTTCAATGATTCTTTTATTTCTGCAATTCATCTTTTGCATGGTTTCCCCCCCGGGCTTTGTATCTATCGTGTCTGTATAGCAGTGTTTTTATAGGGGCACTATCTGATGGTAGCCCAGAAGCATGTGAAAATGACATAATCTGTTGGCATTGCATTTGTTAATCTTCTGATGTTTTCATTTCTGAGTCTTATTGTTACTCCAAGAATTCTATGTA
Organism: Meghimatium bilineatum; assembly: GCA_034231615.1. NCBI lineage: Eukaryota > Metazoa > Mollusca > Gastropoda > Stylommatophora > Philomycidae > Meghimatium > Meghimatium bilineatum. The sequence goes on along the minus strand of CM067314.1, from coordinate 29,850,717 downwards.
GACAAGCAATTTTTGTTGTCACAAGTTTTCTTTTGGCTTTTGTTGTTAACGTCCATGTCTGACATTGTGCATAGCAATAGTACAATTATCGTTTTATATAGTGCAGTTTTGGTGCTCATGTTCACGTTTGTTTTTAAAAATAGGAGACATCTTCCCTAAGATCTGGTATGCTATGTTTGCTTCTGTGTTGGATTTCTTTGGTGTTTTTCCCATTTGATAATATGATGCTTAAGAGATGGTCTTATAATCTTTCTTATTTTTTTTTTCAAATACAAAGATATGTGGGTGTAAGATCATCTCATTGTATTGACAGTATTTTATGTTTATTTCTAGTTCGTTGTGTTTCTTGATAATGGTCCCTATTAGACTGTAACATAGAAAGTCTTCATACCTTTTTAAAAAAAAAATTTCTCATTGACAATATATTTTCCTATTAATTAGTTATATTGATAATCAGTGACAATAATACTTTATTATAGGTGTTATAGCTTATTTTTTTATGCTGCTGCACTCTCCAACTTGTCGTATATCCTCTGACAGTTTGGTTAGTATTTATACTTGATTACAAACTAGCTGCTATTCATATGATTCCAGACTAAAAAAAGGAAGCAAGGAATAGTATAATACTATCTATTGCATGACATAGAATACATTGGATTGGTAACATATCCTATACAGGATGTATCCATCAAACTAGCTGTTTTTGGCTGTAGTGATTTTCTTGGCAATATTTGCATTCAGTAGTTTGTCATTGATTTCTGAATGGTCCGGTGCACAATTGCTGTGGCAGGATTCAAACCTGGTTCCTTGGCCATTACAGACGCATTCTGTACCTCACTGCTACAGAACCAGACATATAGAAGGCAGCTCAAAAGGTTGCTCTTAATGTTTACTACTAAACCCCATAATTTCTGCTCAAGGAATCAACCCTTTTATCTGCAGCATGCCTTGAGATAACCCTAAAAAGACAGATTGGATGTCAGGATTGATATACAGTCTAACAAGTTGTTATCATAAAAATTGGTGTTACAGAAACAGACAACACTGAAACTAATTGTGGGGTTTGAGCAACGATTGTTCAACTCCAATGTAATATCCGTATTAACATATGGTTGCGAATGTAGGAAAATAACAAAGACACTACAGTGGAAATTGAATTCATTTGAAAAAAAAAATGTCTTAGAAAACTCTTATATATTGGTTAGGAAGAATTTAAGTCGAACAAACAAGAGTAGACACCAAACAGCGATATGTTTTTATAACAAGAAGAAAATGAAGAAAAAAGCAGCAGGAATGACAAACTCATGGAAGTAAAACTAAAATACATGGCATAGGCAGCAGGAATGACAAACTCATATTTCCTTGGGGTCCTATCATCATCATCAGCTGCTGTTGTCAGTAGATGATGTGTATTAGTTGTTCATCCTTGCTGTTGATATTAAGCAATTCTGCATTGTGTAATCTTGTTTCTTAAAAAATAATTGTATGTCTTTGTCTATAAAGTCCATGTATACATCAATTGATAATCTAACACAAGCATTTGCTTGTTTGTTTCAATGTCCAGTAGCTATGATCATTGAATCTCCTGTTTCTTATGTGCATTGGTGAGTATGTGCATGAGGAGTGCAGTAGCCTAGTAGATAGTGAACTTGCTTTCTATCATCTGGTTACAGCGTGTCAGGTTCGAAACCATTTCCGGACATAAAAAAAAATATATATAAAATCCGGGTTGTGATTTCTCACTTGACACGACCACTCCTCCAGTCGACTCAGCTGTAAATGAGTACCTGATGCATGAGTTAGGGAAAGTAAAAAAAAACAGCAAGGAAGGGAACTGACCACCCCACCTAATAGTTGCTATGGCTTAGTACATGACGAGTTATCTTCATCCCCGATGGCAGATGCCATGGGACCTACCTTTATTGGTGGGTTTCTTCCAAAATTTCTTTCATCCCCAAAAGTCTTCTACTCTCAGAAGTATGCAATACTTTGAAAAGAAGCCTCCTACTCTTAGGGGGTTCAAGGCATGTTCCACCATATATTATGCAGACACCAAAAGCATGCAACCATGTATTGGTTTTGGTCACTTTTGACCACACAATTTATATAACTGTATATGAATTCAGTATTTCCAACTATTTATTGGTATCAGCATTCACCACTTTTGACCACACAATTGATATAACTATATATGTATTCAATCTGGCCAATCATGTATTATCTCTGTTGGCCACTGTTGACCACACAGTCCATATAATGGTAACTGAATGGCTTCAGTACAGCCCACGAATATCATCTATATATGTATATTATTCACCTAGCATTCAGTAGAGGTAGACTGATTGTATTTGGGTTATTCTCTGCGTACTCCATCACTCTCGATGAAGCTGTAGACCTGCTGAGAGTATCACTCACTGCAATGTAAAATTTTAGCTTCAAGTGATATTCCCAGGGATCTCATAAAAAATCCGCTTTATAAAAAAACATGAACAGAATTTGAACCCATCACCTCTTGAGTATAAAGGAAATAACTGAATACTATACCTGAGTGATCCCCTTTCATACATCCGATTGTTGTACATTTCATGCAGTATTACTTTATATAAATTTTCATACATCATCAGTTTATTAAAAAATATATGGTATCAGTTTATAAAAAAATAAACGAACAGTTCTGTTGTTAATTGTTATTTTTAAAAATCTCAATCTATTTCAGGTCTGCTAAGAAAATATCACTTGTAAATGAAGTCATAAGTTTGTGGATATACACTCGTAATTGAGAATATGGAGAAACTAGAAATAATCAATTGTGTAGCGGAACAGTATCTTGCTTCAGCCAAAGGTATTGGCTTGTTGTACTTTCTGTTGTCCCCGACTTAGTTTGACTTCCTTGTTGTCCAGAAGTTAGTGGTGTTTGATAACAATGAACTATGATGCTCAACAATATGCATTCAGTCATGGCCTGGCTACAACCCCTCAGATTCAACTACAACAGCATCAGCTGCATCAACAACAACAGCAGCAGCACTTTAAACAGCAGCAACAAATCTTCCAGCAGCAGTATAGCCAAGCTGTTCCAACATCAAATGTGTACCAGTTTCATTTTGCTGGCGGGTGCAGTCCTATTAACCCAATCTTCCAACAGAAGGATGCACACCAAATGGGGATTTCAGGAAATATGCAGTCCAGAATTTCTCAGCAGAATATGGTTGGACAGCCTTTCATTAAACAGGGTGTACCAGTTGGAATTGATGGCAACTCAATCCATGTAGTTGGCAGCCTTAATGGAATGTTCTATTCCCAACAGAAGAATAATCTTAAAATTATACCAAATTCTGATTGCAGAATTGTGCAGCAACAAGAAGGGGCTGTGAGAATGCAGCAAGCTCTGGTTGGTGTTGATATGATGGGTAACTCAAAATTTATTGAGCAAAGCAACGATGCACAGCAGCAACATCAGAGTTTGGCAGTGGCAAGCCAGGGTAACGTGTTCACCTATAATAAACAGCATTTTCCAGGCTGGCTGCAGCCACAACAGATGAATGCATCAGGATCAACACCGCATACCACAGGCTGCCAAAGTGCACTACCATCATTCAGTCATATTTGGTCTCAGTTTCCACACCAGAAACAAATAGATCCCCTTCATAAACAGCAGCAACAACATATACATCAGTATCAGCAGTCGCAGCAGCTTCAACACCAACAACAGATTCAGTCCCAGCAACACTTTGCACCTTCAGGCTTCCAAGCCTTACCAGGAATTCAAGTGATTAATATGCAGCAAAAGCCTCAGCAGATATCAATACCAGTGTCAGTCCAAACAGTATCTCATCTTCCACAGCAGTTTAGCTGCTTCTCTCCTTCACAGCCCAATCTTGTTTCTCCAGTGTGTGTAGATACGGAAATTTTAAACACAGAGAGAGGAATGCAGTGTTTAGAAAGAAGTGTAACTATAGCACCACAAGCAGTCAATTCCCAGCATTGTACAGAATCCTTGTCTTGTGGAGAGCACCAGCCTTCAACTGCTGTCACTTACACCCTGTCAGGACCACCTAAAGTCACAGTAATACTTGATTCTCTGGCTCACAGCGAAACATTCTCTCCAAACCAATTTCCAAGCAGATCAGAAGTTTCTACCAATGCAGAATACATCTCAGCAAATTTGACCAAAGGAAAATTAGTTGAAATTCCAGATAGTTCATCCCCGTCTTTGATTCATGAAAATTGCTCATTGCAATCTCAACGAGAGTGGCATATTTCACATCAACAAAGAAATACATCCCTCCCAAAACCTCCTTTACATACCTCTTCGACAGGCAGTTCATTTGAAAGATCTTCCTCAGAAATGTCCAACCTTTCAGGTCCTCCCTACACCTTCACTCCACCAAGCAGCATAGATTCAATGTTTTCATCAGCGCATACATACTTTTCAAAAGCTGGGATGGAGGGCTCATCTTCTGGTCGAACTTCCGTACTTTCTTCATCTTCATCATCAGTGTCTGTATCATCACCACCACCAGTAACATTGTGTGTGTCTTCATGGATAGGAAGCCACTCCACAACTACAACAGTGCCCACGGTAACGGCTGCGTCATCTGTAGCCTCTGCAACATGTACAACATTAACCGCAACTGTTGTGTACAGTTGCAACACTGTCGCCATAACAACAACTTCAGTGACTGCAACAGCTCCAAGCCCAAGAGAAAGCACCAGTATTGCATCTGTCCACTCCGGAATACCTTTAAGTAGCGCTAGTAGCTGTTTGTCAGAAACTCATAGCCTCTCCTGTAGTCCAGTTCGAAGACCATTAAAATCAGTGGTAGAGGTAGGGACGGGCAGAAAGGTTAAAGTTCCTTACAGCTGGCACAGGAAATATGAGCATGGAACTATTGTTTATTTAAGGTAAGTTCTTTTTTATTGTAACAGTGACTGTCATTACATGGGGGGGGGAGTGGTAAGATATGAGGAGGGATACATGATGGTGTTTTTTTAGCTGTATTGAAATGAAAATAATCTAAACCATTTCTACAGTGTTTTTTTTTAGCTGTATTGAAATGAAAATAATCTAAACCATTGCTACAGTGTTTTTTTAAATGTTTTTCTTGGACATAAATATGAGTGCTCTCTTTTATCAAGTCTGACAATCTGGTGGTGAGTTTTTACAAATCTAACTGCTTTTTGTATACTTTCTATCATCAATTATTACAGATGATACTGCTCACACAGAAGTGCCATTGGTATAGTGTTGAATACTTCAAATATGGACTCATTGTTTTTCATTATTAACCCATTGGCTGTGTGAGATAAAAAAGGTCAAATCGTAACAATTTAAGAGATGCTGAATTTTTTTCCCGTAAACAATTTGCCCACGTCATTCTCGCATTCAAGAATTTTAGTGTATTACTGTACACTCAAATTTATTAATTTACAAGTATAATGCTTCTTTATATTATGGAGGAGACAAAAACCTTTATATACATTCGTCTCGCAAAACGAAACATTATTTCAAACAAAATAAAAATAAATATAATCATAATAATCCATTTTATTTCAGATGCAAAGTTTGTTTCCTTTTTTTCATAAGCACATTTTTTATTTTTCATAAGCACAACATATGGGAGGTGGTCACTGCAATGATGTTCCAACACATCCCATTTGCAGATAGCCATAGAAGCCAATGAGACCAATGTCAGGTCGATAGCACTACCATCATCATCCCTGCTTGCCATTCTTGTTATACGACCGTCATTAATGCACACCAGGTCCGTATTTGTCAGGACCACCTCAAGCTCTCTTCGCTGTTTGTTAGAAACATTATTGCCTCATGATGTACCTTTTGCATTGAAGTCACAGCAAAAACAATATCCTTTTCCTGTTCCATTATCTTCCCTAGGATTTTCCAACCCTGCAGATCAGCGCTCGTGTTGCAGACATACACATTAACAATTACGAATGGGTGCTGGACCCTCACTGCCTGTAACTGGATATTGTCACTATCCCACTTGGACATATCATCCTCACATACACTAATACCCTTGCGTACCAAGATTGCCTGTCCAAGGTGTCAGCCTGCTATCCTGATGTTACCACTTTCACCCAACCGTGATTTCTGCAATACCACAATGTCAGTGCAATACACCAGTTTGTTCAACTCATGTCTACACATATGTACATTGGCCACATTCCAAAAGAGGACATTCACGTTTTTAATCCCGAGCATACCAGTTTTTGATCTTATTTGTCTAGCTCCCACCCTGTGAACTTTCCTTTTTGAATCATCTCGTTTAGATTGCTTGGTTTTGGTCACTATTTTTTTCAAAACTGTGAAATAGCAGTTACACTCACGAAGACTTAGCTTTGATACATGCACTCCATTAGCACTTGGCGAAGATCTTAACGATTGGATCTTCTTGTCGGAGAATAACACACTACCACACATTCTCCTAATTGAAAACAATGAATACATAATTGTTTAAATGAAACTGTAGGTGACACACTAAACACTTGTTCTCATCCGCCATTTTGACCAGAATATTAAAGCCTCTATCTCCTGTGCTTTTCAATGTATACACAGTACATATCACGAGCAATCAAGTCACAGGTGCTGGCAGAACGATGTCATATGTCGATGACACCCTGGTGTATAGGTAGGACAGAAATCGAGAAGAGTAAGTTGTGGAACTACAAGGGGAGTTGGACAGACTGATGAATTGTTGGTGTAGAGATACAGCAGTGGTAAATCCTTCTACGGCATTCGTGACTTAATTTTCCTTGAACAATCACATGGTAAAGACACCCATGTCACATGTTTTGTTGTCCGGGAACATGTTAGAAATAACCAGCACAATGAGATATGTGGGTGTGTTAAGTCTGAATTTTAGAAGTCTTAATTTCAGGGAACAAGTTGACCACGTTATCATTAGGCCAGGCAAAGGCTTAATATGGCTGCTGAGCTGTGTGAATAGAGATTGTTATATCATTTGTACCAGGGTTTGGTGGTGGCTGTAGTGGAATATGCGCTGGAAATTCTGACTCTTAGCCAAACTCAAATCAAAAGACTGAATAAAATTCAGAATGCAGCAAAACTGTATAATTCTTGGGTGCACAAGAGACACATTGACAAGACCTATGCGGTATCTACTCAACTGTCCAATGACAGATTACAGTATTGCCATGCACAGGCATACCTTCAAATACATGCAGATAAGGAACACCCATTGCATTCTGAAATACAGAAAGTTATAGTAACAGACTTACGAGAGGGAAGTCGTGGATGGGATGTGCTGAGGATATACAAAGTGTGTGCACATTGGAAGATGTGGCATCAGGTGTAAAATGGATAAGTCTACCCACAGATTTCAAAACTTGTTTGAGAGTAGTAATAACACGTAGCAGGAAATGCAGAGAATGATGTCCCACGGCTGTGGAGCCTTCCCAGTTCAGTGCACAGGGAGAAGAGTGGGGCCTTTGCTGTGACTACGAGTAGTATGACTTTGGAGATTATGGCGGTGACCAGGTCATTTGAGTGGGTAGGCATACACACACAAAAGGTAACACAAGTCTGCATCTTGAGTGACTATAAGTTTGATTAGGAAGGTACAAGTGGGTCTTGTGTGTGAACTGTGGATTAAGGCCTTGAGAAAGGCGAGGTTAAAAGTAGTTACATTTATTTTCATGCCTGGACATGTGGGTGTTGGAGGCAATGAAAGAGCAGATCAACTAGCATCATGCATGATTGTGGCACAGGGTGATGGAGCAATGGATCGAGCTGACGTTTTGAACTCCATAAGAGATATAGAACACGAGTGAGACTAGTGTGGATGATAGTTCCTTTTCAATGTCCAGGATTAAAGATCAGGGTTTGAAATGCGGTGTTGCTAGAAGTGAACATTTTTATGGGCGCAGAATGATGGTCAACCAGCAGAGGACTGGTACTGTCAGCAGAAGTGTAATGGTGGATACAATCAGGGAGAGATCGGAGCAACTATGGATGTTTGCAGTGATGATGATCTGACAACTAACTAACACCACAGCTGAAGAAGACATGCACCTACCACCACCTTGCACAGGGAAGAAATAGTAAAAGCTCGCAACCTCCTGCATTGTATAAGTAAGTAAATGTTTCATGTTAAATCAGTGAAATAAGGTTGTAAAGAACAAGTTATTAAAAATATTGTGCTACATCTTTATATCCAGAAATTGTAGCATATATTGAAATTATAATGAAATATCCAGAAATTGTAGCATATATTGAAATTATAATGAAATATCCAGGAATTGTAGATATTGAAATTATAATGAAATATCCAGAAACTGTAGCATATATTGAAATTATAATGAAAGATCCAGAAACTGTAGCATACCGGTATGTTGAAATTCTATGTATAATTTCAATATATACTATATAATTCATTGAAGGTAAGTTATTCTGAATGAGCTATTTTAAAATTCTTGTCTAGGTTTTTATGGCCTGCGTAGATCAAATTAGTCATCAGATCATCATCATTGCACTCTGGACAAGCCCATTGGTGTTACTATCTCATATTTATTTGGTATGTCCTTCAGCATGTGATAACTGACGGTTCTGGTTCTGGTTCCGTGTTGGTTAATAACTCTTATTGTGATTCCTATATGCTGCTTGCTTCTTGCAGCACCACGCTCCACTCCCAGGTCCTACATTATAGCCATAGATACGGAAGAAGAAATACACCCCATATCTTTCAACTGATCCAACTCCATGATTGCATTCAAAGTATTAGCATGGTCCATTGAACTTTCACTTGTCAATGTGGCTACTTGGGCAAGTCTGTCTTCTCTTTAGTTTCATGAACACCAACTCTATTCCTGTGTCAATCTGCCTGACTCCTCCAATGATAATAAAATAGCTAACTGTCATATCTAGTCTTCACATTGCTCCACATCCAGTCCCTTCAGTACAGTTGTGCAGTGCTTTTAAGGGGAGGTTAAATATAAATAACCAAATGGTCAGAGGGTGTCCGACAAAGTGGATGGTGCCGCAGTAACCTAATGAACAAATAGTCAAGCAAAATGAATTAAACAGGTTACTAAAACACTTACCTTGCCTATTAATAAAAATATATTTAAAAAACATACAATAAAACTAAACAGGACAATTCTCCACGTATCGGCTCAAATTGAACCTTTTTCAAGAGACAAACAACAGAAAACAACACAATAAAAACAAAATAGATGACTAGATTTCATCAAGCCCCATCTCCATAACGCAGGGATGGCAACGCATCTAGTAAAAGAGAAAATGCGTGCATTCATTATAAACACACCGAAAGTGGGAAATTAGAGGCACTATTGATGTAGTTGCGATGCTTATAATGAGTGCAAGAATAATAAAAGAACAAGATAAGAAAAATACCCCTTTTGTCACTTTATCAGACAGGCAGGTTTTAAGAACATAGTCACAACAGGCAAGACTGAAGGGAACAGAGACAGATGGGGACGTGAGAAAATATTCGTGTGACAACCTAGCAAGGCCTGGAAACAACGATCCTGATAACAATACTGTGAACAGAGAACCATGGTCACCTATGTCAACCAGAATGGCATATGATAATGATAGATGAGTAATGATGAGGTTGTGGGGTGAGTGGGTTTGGGGAAGGAAGGATACAAGAAGAATCATCATTTGAAAATGCATGGAATGAATGTGAAACCAAATATAGACATAAACATATATATAAAACCAAACCTAAACATACATAGAAATGTATACACACCACGAGTTAAGAAATAAATATATAACAAAATGGACACAGATGTGTGAAGGATACCCACACAAAATGCACAGGCATGTAAATGTATCCACACATAGGAAAGGGCTCACACCAGAATAGGCATACATATTGACACAGAATGGAGATACGTTCATTAACATAAACAAGCGCTCACATAAATATATATATACATGCATCCACATGAACATTCGTAAACATAGAAACATATACATATATTAATGTAAATATAAACGTTCGTTCACATAAAGATAATTCTATAACAACTGCATATGTATACATACAAATGTGTGGCCCAAAGTAATTGTGTGGATACATAGAACCATGTAAAACAAAATGCATATACAAATAACTATACATGTGTGGGCACCCATCGAAGAGACAACTGCAATAATAACGAGCAAATCAAAATCTAAATATGTAAATGATTTAACAATAACAAAATGGCATTCCAATGTACAATTGATGGACTAGAGTACAAAATAATCACATATTGACATACACAAATGAAAGAAGACAAGGAAATATATAGAAGTACGGCAAACACAAAAATAATTACTCACGAAAGTGTACAAAGACAAATAATTACAAGAATCAGTGCAATACGGGAGTAGAGGGTATAAAGAAAAGGTGGGTAACTCAAACAAAACGGTGATTAATGTTCATTCCGTGTGGTTGTAAGACTCCCATATGACAAATAAGACGATATTCCAAGGACTGACGTTGCTGGTCACTGGTATAACAACATAACAAACCGGTTACAGAGACATCAGAGCTACCATGATGTGATGTGCTGTTAAAATGATTTGCCACTGGGGAGTCACGCTGATTCATGATATCTCTCAAATGTTTTGCGAATCTATCTGCTAAACGTCTACCAGTCTCACCAATATACTTCATATCACAACGCTTACATATGATAGAGTATATTAGATTACGGGACAAACATGAAAAAGAATCCTGAATATCAAAGTGTGATTTAGGAAACTGTAACATGGGAGTCAGAATAACAAAAGGGCAAGTCAAACAATTTTGATGACAAGGGACAGTTCCTAGTTGACCTGCAGAAGTGCGCAGACGAGAATGAACTAAGAGATCCCGAAGGTTTCTGTCCTCCGAAAAGCGACTAGTGGAAGAGAGGGAAATGCAGGACTGGAGATGGGATCTAACTGGAGGATAGAGAAATGTCGTAATAGGATACGTAGTGCAATATAAAATTAACAATATAAAATTTTCTTCCCATCCAGTCCCAGTGGTACAGTTCTGCAATCCTTTGACCAAATCTACCGCTATCTCCTGAGTGACAACACATGCAAGTGTGGGCTTGAATGTCCCATTCAAGTAGAGAAGTTTTTTAGCTTTGACCCAGAGGTTGAGAGTCAGCCTTGGACAGCAAGTTCTAATGGTGAGAATCTTGGGAATCTGTGTAATCACAGGCGGGAAATTGTAGCGCTGGCAGCTTTCCATAATTCCAAGACAGAGACAACAGTCAACTCTGCAGGTTTGTTCTAAAGTTGAATTGTTGTTGTGATAATGTTTGAAATGTATGGTTGAGTTACTTTCTTTGCTCCATCTGCTGGGATACAACTACTTTAATACGGGGGGGGGGGAGGGGGGGGGAGGGGGGGGAGGACCCGCTTTTGGCCAGTGGGCAAAATTCATGATTGTTCACTTGGATTAAGGCCATACTTGGATGTCAACCAAAAGTTCTCAAAAAATGATTGTGTTGCCGGGCCCAGAAGGGGAGCAAAGAATAGCAAGACTTTTTTAAAACTTCCATGCGTGATTTAAGATTGTGGTGTTGGAGGCCCCATGCCATACTGGGTAAAAGTGACCCAGAAGCCATGCTGAAGCTGGATGTATCAGGACGAAATGTACAGTGTAAACTATGACAACACATCCTATTCTCAGCACTACATCCTGCTAAACTGCAGAAGTTTGAGAACAAATGCAGAAGAATAATTTCTGGAAAGCGTGCATTCCAAAGGACATCATCGGTACTTTTTCAGCTGCCAGTGAAAAATTTGAATTTTTTTTTTATGACACTACTTACTCTGTTCAGATGAATATCTTTTGTCACCTTCCATGCCAAACATAAAAAGATGAATAGCTTTTGTCACCTTCCATGCCAAACATAAAAAGATGAATCTCTTTTGTCACCTTCCATACCAAACATAACAAGATGAATCTCTTTTGTAACCTTCCATACCAAACATAACAAGATACAGGTGGAGAATATGTCCATTAGTCTATTTTGTTATGAACAATTTTCTGCTGACATCAGTTTTGACATCTGTCAAAAGGTGCTAACATATACACTGGCTTCAAAATTGCACATTACAGGCTACTGTACCAGGGAAAATCCATGAAATACTTAGGAATCACATTTGATAAAAATCTTTTCTTTTGTGAAACATATGGATAATGTCATTCAGAAAGTTAAGAAGGGTTCAAGTGCAGTGTAAGTAATGGCTTCCACAGAGATGCATCAGAAGATACTTTTTTTCTGCTGATGTTGGCATTGGTACTATCTAGGATAGACTATGGTCTAGGATTACTGAGACTGTCGCAAACACAAGTTGATTGGCTGGAGAGAGTCCAGAATGAAGGCAGTTCTAGGCAATACTTGTGTGAATTGACGCAAGTAAACAAAGAGAGAAAGTCCTTGAGAAATGTTGCGATACTGCTGGGAAGAGAGTACCACCATTGGGCTACAAGCAAGACATAGAAAGCAAGCCATTGCTTTCAATAGTGAAACGACGAAAACTAGCATGGTTCGGACATGTATGCAGGCACGATTCCTTGTCAAAAACAATACAGCAGGGAACTGTCGAGGGTGGAAGAAGCAGAGGAGGACAAATAAAGACATGGACAGACAACATCAAGGAATGGACAGGGCTAGATATTTCCACACTCATCCGCATCGCTGAGGATAGAATTCGCTGGAGGACTCTGTGTGGTGAAGCATCCAATGTGGTACCCCTACGACCCTGAAGGGTTATGGGTTTATTGATTGATTGTTTGAAGACATAGAATGATACAAGAAGTATCCAACAATAATCAAAGCCACAAGATCTAATTGTTAACACAGGTGGCTCAGTAATACAAGAAACAAAGCAAGCATGAGTTGAGTTTTTGTGTGCCTAAAAGTGGTTGGGAAAATGTTCGTATCCCACATCAACCAAGAGAATGAAAATAGAGGCGGTAACAGTGACATTTACTTGCCTTACATCGCAACTACTAACAATACCATAGATTCTATCAGACTTACAAAGTATGCTGTGCATGCTGAAGAAAGAAGTGCGTTACTCTTCTCAACAATATCCAAAGCATCACAAGGACCTTTCTGTCTAGGTAATGCAGGAGTCAGAATCAATGAAAGAGTTGATTCATTGGCGGATAAAGCTATAGTGGGTGGCAAATCGATGAGAAGATACAGGGTTAATTAAAGCAGTTGAGTATACACTACAAAATGATGGGGAGGATGTTGTCATGGATACACTACAAAATGATGGGGAGGATGTTGTCAGGGATACACTACAAAATGATGGGGAGGATGTTGTCATGGATACACTACAAAATGATGGGGAGGATGTTGTCATGGATACACTACAAAATGATGGGGACGATGTTCAAAGAGACAATGTAAATATACAGAGAATGATAGAAATGGGAGTGACCGAGGGAGAGTGAAGGAAGTGCATCCTCTGGAAAAGCCAGAAGAACCCACAACCAACCAGTGAGGACTGGAACACTGAGCTTATATACTCTTAACTGGCTGACGGAATGGCAAGTGGAGCACTTATGGGAATGTTGTAGGGTTGTAGTAGTACCACATTGGATGCATAAAAACACAGAATCCTCCAGTGACTTCTATCTTCAACAATGCTGTAAAATCTTGTCATGTCCAGACCTTGATGTTTTCTGTCCATGATTTTCTTTGTTGTCCTCTGTGTATTCCACCTTCGACCGTTTCCAGTAGTATATTTTTTGACAAGGAATCATGTCAGCAGACATGTCCAAACCATTAATGTTTTCATTGTTTCATTATTGAGAGCAGTGGTTCTTGTGGACCTGTATACATCCATTGCAGTATTTCAGTGGGTGGAAAGTTTAGCTGTTGGAAAATGTAAATAGAGTATACCCAATCAAAGATATGTGTAGTATGCATCGTGACCATCTGGCTGAAATACCTCACACAATTGATTTCTGAAATCTTGGTGAAGAGGCAGATCACTTGTCTTTTATTTGGTAGGTTGCAGGTTTGAAATCTAGTCATGCAGTCTTGATTAAAAGTGTTTTTTTTCCAGAGGTCTCTAGAGATTGTCATTGGAATCTCCTCTCATAAGTACCTGGCTCTCATAAGTACCTGGCTCTCATAAGTACTTGGTTCTCATAAGTACCTGGCTCTTATAAGTACTTGGCTCTCATAAGTACCTGGCCCTCATAAGTACCTGGCTCTCATAAGTACCTGGCTCTCATAAGATACTCTAAATGGACAAATTCTCTCTCTATCATGTCCTTAGATCTGTGCTCCAGGTCTGTTCAAGTGATGCCATTATCATTGAGAGATTTCATTGTCTCTCTTCTCCAAGTTGTTCAAAGTCAAAAGTACCTTCAATGACATGAGGAAAATATTAACATCTAAACAAATTACAAACAAGCTAAAAATGAGAATGATAAAATGCTACATCTATTCTATATAAATGTATGGCTCAGAAACATGGACACTAAATAAACAATTGGAAGACATACTTGATTCATTTGATATGTGGGTATATAGGAGAATAGGGAGAACATCATGGAAAGAGAAGAAAACAAATAAAGAGGTGCTAAAGACACTTAATATGAAGAAAGAATTACTAAGAGAAATAAAGATCTGGCAAATGAAATATTTTGGACACATTAAAAGGCATGACACCTTATTTGAGGGTAAAGTCAAAGGGAAGCGAGCATGAGGTAGACAGAGATACAAGTGGGAGAGTAGCATCACAAGAAGGGCAGGTTACATTCTAGCAGAGTGCACCACCAAAACAAAAGATGGGATGTTGGAGATCTGTTGTAGCCAACCTTTGTTGCGGAGGCGGCACTTGATGATGATGATGAATACACTAAACTGACATGGAAATGCTGTGGAAGATGCAACAACACATAGAGATCTCTAATACTCTGGACTATTGTCTTTCCCTGGGTGGTTTGTTATCGAATCTTGCCGTTAAGTGTAGAGTGGATTGGAGCTTGACCTTGTCTTACAAGGCCAGATGTGTCGCCTCGGCTGTGCTGCGACCATATTTGTTCAAGATGTCCCTGACATTTTCTATCCATCTTTTTCGTGGTCATCCTCTGGATTTGTACTCTGATCTCATCTGGTTATATGCCTGTATGGGCAACTTGTCGTGATGCATTCTCATAATGTGGCCAAATCACTTATCTGCTGCCTCTTTATGTATTCTGTGCAAGGTGTTATACCTATTCTTTCCCTGATGTCTTCATTTCGTAATCTATCGAGCCTGGTGACCCTTGCAGCCTTCATCAAGCATTTCATCTCACATGTCACTATCTTTCTGTAATGTGAAGATGGGAGAGAGCAGGTTTAGCACTGGTAACACATTGTTGGTAGGAATATACTGTAAATCATTTGTCTTTTAACTTCCATCTCGATCTTGGGATGAAGAAGTAGTGGTGACAGTTGATATGTTTCTGCATTTGCCTTTTGACATCTTATCTCTATCAAGGCTTCCATTTTCTGTGAAATGTAAGGCATAAAATGTAAGGTTAAAAAGTTATCTGGGAAATGTAAGGCATAAAATGTAAGGTTGAAAAGTTATCTGGGAAATGCATCAACACATAGAGATCTCTAATATACTGAACTGATAAGGCATAAAATATAAAGATGAAAAGGCATAGAGGATTGATTGCACTGTACTTGGGTTTTGCATATGAACTTTGTCCCTCTCAACAAAAAAGCACGCTGTCTGCCAAGAGTACCACTTATAACTGCTTCTAGTGATAATCCAGAGTGAGAAAATATACCTTGTAAACAAGATATCGGGAGTCAGATTCAAACTGGCGGCCTTTTGAGCAAAATGCAAAGGCTGTAACCACTTAAACAAAAAAAATAGCACAACATAAGCCACTTGACTAAAAGTCATACAGAAAAATGAAGAAGAAAAAAAGAATTTGTGTTAAGTGAAAGTCTATTGTGGTTGTTGTTAGCAAGATAGGATATTTGTTTCTAATATATTTGTTGTTGTGTTCAGGTCAAAGCCTGGAGATGAGCAAGAAAAGAGAGCGTAAGAAGTCTATCAATGCTGGAGAGGGATTGATTGTTGCTCCACTCAAGCGACTCAAGACTAGCATCACAAATGCAGTCAACAGACATGCAATGTCAGCAGGCAACATCCCACCTCACATATCTGCAGTGGCAACTGACAAACAGCCGGTGGTAAATGTCTTATCTTTTCATGCATCGTCAGAAAAAACTGCAGGTTCTCAAGAAGCTGGTACTAGTCACTCTGGCTTTCTGTGTGAGGGCAGTCCTGTAGGTAATTCCAATCATGGAAAGCTAGACCATCAAAGGTCACAATGTAGCATAGACGAACATGACAAAATGTCTGCAAGTAAACAGGTGCAAAATCTTGACGATGATGATGGCAAACAGAGTTTCCTCTTTCAACAATTCCATGAAAGCCGCAAACATCTAGTGAACAGTGGGGCTCATAATTTTATGTCAGAGAATAATACTCTTGTGTTTCATCCGGGGCATGGGAGAGAATCTGCTACAGATATGCCAAATCATTATCCTGTGGGTATTGGATTCCAGGACAACCAGCATCAGATACAGTATCCACAAGTTCAGGTTTCTCACCAACACAACCATCAGCAGTCAGCTAGTCCAGGCGTATTTTTTCCTCAGAGTCATGTGTATCAAAGCATGCCTCGTGTAAATCCGCAGAGACCTCAAGGATTTCATCCTGGAATGTGGCGTGATGGCAACCATCAAGATCCAGCAGCAGTTATACCAAATACGCATCATCACCACCAATACCAAACAAACTTAAGCTTTCAACACTCAAACTTTGGAGTTCCTCAGTCCTGCACTTTTCTAAAACACAATACACCAAATCAGCAGTCATTAGCAAATCATTCATTGGTGGATTCAAAAAAGGCAAAATCGAAGCGGCCAAAAAGTAAAAAAGACAAGCAGAAACAAATGAACAGCATTGTTGATCGCAGCTCCCCCTGTCTGAAAACCTTACCCAAAACTACTAAAACTGCTGTAATACCGTCCACATGCGCTTCATTTTTTGGAAATCCTATAGTATTTGTTGAGCAACAGGCGGCCATGATAAATAATTCAATAGCATCATGTCATATAGCTTGTCCCAGCCCTTCCCCTCCTCGGTCTGACACATTGAAACCCAGTATTTACCAAGCACTCAAAGACACTGCCTGTGAGATCAAGATAACTCAGCCTCACCAAGATGCTAAGCCTGTAAAAAATACATCGCTTGAAGATCTGAACAGGAATGGGAGCAGCGATAAAGAGGAGGAAGAGGATTTAAAGATAGGAACAGACTTGGACAGCAACAAAAGTTTCTCCGATGCAACAGAAAATAACGACTCCGCATACCTTAGTCAAACTGGGAGTGATCAAGAGAGATCCGATATGACAGATGGTTTAGATTCCTGTTTGGAGACAATGTCGAAGTCATCTGACATTTATTATTTCACCACATCATTGGAAGCATCGGAGAGTAGAAAGAATACAGACTTTGGCGGCCATGCTGATACAAAATCATTGGGTCTTAACACCTGCATTGTTGATTCATCAGTTTCTAAGAGTTCTGTTCATGTTGAACCACAACCTCTTCAGGTGTTGAGTACGGTGCCAAGTAAGGTCTCTAACACTGTGACCAATTGTCAGGAAAACAAGAAAATGACAAAGCCGAAGCCCAGACAAAGGACAGCCCAGGCTAAAAGGGATGTTATTACACAAGATATTGATCTATTGAAGAAAAACTTGCCCAGCAGTCTGAATGGAGATTTGTCTATGTTGTTAGCATCTAATAATTGGAATATTCCAGCACTGCAACAAGTTTTGTCACAATATAGTGGTGGTGATTCTGACCAGCTGACTGCTGCAGTACAGCATATCCGATCGCAGACAAAGAGTGTAGACTCAGATTTCCCAGCCAGCAACCTACTGACTGCAGCAGCTCGTGCTCAGCTTAACTTGAGGCAGAAGGAGCAAATTGCTGCATCACTTTTGCAGGGAAGAAAGATTCCAGTGCTGCAGAAAACTGATATACAGGCATCAGATGCAAGTAGTCCTTGTATTAATGTTTCGAAGGCAGCTATTGTATCCACAGCCGTTTGTGGAGCCATTATGAGCTCTGTTGCCACACAGCAGTCGCAGCCATCATTCCAACAAGTGGGAAAGTCGCAGCCATCATTCCAAGTGGGAAAGTCGCAGCCATCATTCCAACAAGTGGGAAAGTCGCAGCCATCATTCCAACAAGTGGGAAAATCACCACCATCATTCCAAGTGGGAAAGAGTACCAACTTGATTGGAAACATGATGAATTTCCAGCAGTTACCTTCTGGAAATTTTGCAATGAACATGTTGCTGCCGGCAAATGGACAAGGACAAATGTATTCTTCAGATTCTGTTCAAACAGGAACATTTAGTACAGATCAAGATCTACAGTCAGGACAAGCAACTATCAATCCAATTATGGCCCAGGGAATATTGGCAACAGTTTCTCAAACAGGAGACATTAGTTCACAGATAAAGTTGCCAGTAGCTTCTGTGATTCCTTCCAGTCTATCTAATGTTGCCCAATGTCACTCAGATGGTAGTACAGTCTTGTTGAACAATTTTGGTCCTAGGATGATCGTGAATGGACCTATACCATCTGTTTCAGTGATGTCAAATGTTACAAAGTCACTGACTCAAGTTGTTCCAGCAATCAGTATCAACCAGACTGTATTTGGCACACATCAGATTACCCAGCAGCTCTTAGGCACACAGCAAAATGGCACGCAGATCATTAACACAGGAGCTTCTGCACCAGCAACACACATTATTAACACATCACCACAAGGTGCACAGTTGGTCACCTCTGCTCCTCAGGGAACACAGTTTATTAATCCTGTGGCACAGAGCACACAGCTGGTTGGCAACACATCTCAAGCATCTCAAATTGTGAATGCGTTGTCCGTTCAAGGATTGAATAATCAACTTCTAATCGCAAACCAAATCCAGCAGGTATCGCCCTCAAATTCCTTGTCCCAACTGTCTCCTGCGATGACAGCACACATTTTAACTCAAGGACACCAACATTTACAGCAGATGTCACCATCATTTTTACAAAACCAACTTCAGAAACAAAACTCTGTGATAAGTGGTCAGGGTATATTTGCTAATGTTTCACTGCCAACTCTAGCGGTCACTTCTGCTTGTACTGATGCCATTGCCAGTTCATTATCTCAGGCAGCCATCATGAACAGTAGTATTCAGAAGCACCCCCAAGCTGGTGACACTCATGATAAAGTGGACATAGCTAAAGTTAATGATGGCACTGCTTCCTTAAGCAACACTTCTGTGTATGCAGCTACAAGCCAACCTGTGTTTGTGATACCTCAGCCCAGTTCTAATCCAGTTATGCAAATGCTTGGGTCAGCACAACCCTTGAACGCAACATCTGGTCTTTCAACAGATTTAAATATCTTGTCAGGTCATCTTTCCCAAATTTTTGGCCAGTCGTCAGCAACCATAGACCAATCACAAATTCAGAATCTTTTAGCAGCTGGTTTTAATCCAATAGCGATACAGCAGATGGTGAATGCTGTCAATTTGAGCGGCGTACAACAACAGCAGCAACAGCTTCAGTTTCTGCAATTACAACAATTAATGCTTCAACAACTTCAGAATCATGGACAAAGCATCCAAGGAATTTCTCTCCCTCTAAATCAAAACTCAAGTCCTAGTCAGGCAGCGACAATAGGAACTCCAACCATCATGAATGCTGTTATACCCCAGCAGAATTTGAAACTGAATTCTGTTGTGGATATGAGTAGCCTACACCCATGTCTGTCTCCAGCAGCACAAGGTTACCAGACTCAGTTGCCAACTGCGGCAGCACAGCTGCAACACATCTCTTCTGCATTGACAGTGCAACAGTTGACTTCTGTCAATTCCTGTGCTGCAGTAGGTGTCATCCAGAATGCAAATGTTCAAAACCTGATACAGACTCCATCTAAACACTTGCAAACAGGTCTTTCACTTCATTCACAACCTATATTTTCAGATCTATCTCAGCCCAGCCAAAATCCTGCATCAAATTCCTCAGTCATGTCATCAAATTCATCGAATGACTCTACAACAAAGAGCACCATAGTTCCAGCTAAACAGTTGGCCACATGCAGTATACAGAATCCAGTTACAACAATCCAAGCGGCAAAACCATGTCAGCCATCTAAACCCAAAGCCAAATCAAAATCAAAAAAATCTGAAAACAAAAAGACTGTTAACTCTGACTCTGAAAGAAATGAAGAGGACATTGCTGCAACAGTACAACAGATCTTGGCACAAGCAGTCCAACAACAAAAGGAGTTGAGTTTGGCTGCCAAGAATCAACCACCAACAGCTCCTAAAAGTAAAAGCAAGAAGCCACAGTCTAGATCAAAAGTTAATCATACCACCAAAGAACATGATCTGGGGAAACTAGCAAGCATTTCAGATGATGTTGCAATAATCAGATCGGAAGATTTAAAACTGAAAGACAAATCAGCATTTGAGACATCACTCAATTTTTCAGGTCTGGTGGAGCCTAACAACTTCACTTTAGTGCCTGCAAAATCTGGCCACAGCGATGTGCAGCAACCGATAACCATACAATCTAACCGTATCATATTTCCCTTACAGACTAACACATCCCCTCACAGCTCACACCCTTTTAGCAGTTCTGGTCAAAAAGGTCCTGCGGTCAATAACTTTATTGAACATTCTTTGAACGAAACCAGCTTCATCAACTGTAATGCTAAAAAATCATCAATCTCACTCAAAGACCATCTGTCCTCCATTATTTCTAAAGACAAGGATGGTAACAACAAAAAGACTTCAAGTGGGGTTATTCAGAAGCACAGCAAAGGAAAAGATAACAGTGAAATAAACCACACAATTCAGCCTGCAGACATAATCAATGTTGATTCATCATTTCTCTCAAAGACACAAAGGAAGCCAATAAAATGACTTAATTATTGAACATTTTACTGTAATCTTTACTTGAAATTTCTTAATCGATTCTGCCTGAGCATACATTATTCATATTATATACAATAGCTTGATCCTTTAAAACTATATACAATTCAGATAATAGTTTGTCCCTTTACAAGTGGATAACAATTCAGATAATAGTTTGTCCCTTTACAAGTGGATAACAATTCAGATAATAGTTTGTCCCTTTACAAGTGGATACAAATCAGATAATAGTTTGCCCCTTAACTCTATACAAGACAGATAATAACTTGCCCATTTACAGCTGGATACAAATATAAGCTAATTATAGATTTCTGCTTTACAACTGGATATAGGTCTGGTATAGATTGAATGTTTGCCTGAATTAACCCTCTTACTGCTGGATTTCTTTATTGTTTTGATTTTTTCTTTGCAATGTAGCATAATTTATCAATGACAAGCACTGTAATCTGGTCACAGTCTTATGTCAAGTATCTCAGTCAGATTATAATTTGTGAAATGTCAGGTACTTTAGTCAGATCATAGCATTCTGTCAAATGTCAAGTACTTCAGTCAGATCATAGCATTATCTCAAATAATTTAGTTGATTACAAACTTCCCTCAAGTATCAAGTACTTTAGTCAGATAATCACAGAACAAGTAACACAGAACAAAGCCTTCTAAGCACTTGTAATGTCAAGCACTGTAGTCTGATCACAATCATCTATCAAATGTCAAGTACTTCAGTTAGATAATATCCTTCCGATTACTAGTAATCTACCACAGAATAGGTGTGGTCAGCCGCTGTACATTGATAGATATTTTGAGGAGATCTGAGAATTGAAGGACTGCAGTGAGGATGATCTGTCAATTAATTAATACCTATCCTCTTGATTGAATATTCATGAAAATAACACTGTGATTCACAATATAACAACACTTGTGATTCACAATATAACAACACTTGTGATTCACAATATAACAACTTGTGATTCAATCTGGTGAGTAGGATGTCATGCAAGCTTTGATGCAGTCAATCTCAGGCCTGTCATCGTAAAAGTGTTCAATCTGACATGTAGTATGTCATACAAACCTGTATACATTCAATTTCATAATATGAAGACTTATGATCAGAAAATGATAAACTAAGAAGGGATGTCCTAGTGTTTGTCAAACACAATGACCCAGTAAGCAGGGGATGTCCTGGTGTTAACAAACAAAATGACACAGTTAGCAGAGATGTCCTGTTGTTTATCAAACAAAATATGTTAAAAATTCAAAATTTATTGCAGGTTTAAAAGGAAACATCTCACAGAACAATATAATAATTTTTAAACCATCTTGTGAAAGTTCTGTATCCTTGTCATGAGATTTTAGCCTTGCAGAGTTACATCAGCTTTAAAAAATATTTGTTCATGAAATGTGCTCAATGCTGGTAACGATATCAGGAATATTAAAGTACAGGAAATATTCTACTCAATAATGCAGAAATCTATTGATATCTTCATGTAGACTGAGAACATATTTCGAATGCAATCAATTGCGTTAACGCAATGTTTCTAGTTGAATATTGGTAATATATAGATAGTTTGTATCAATCAATCAAGTGCCATGCCGAGCGGTGTAGTCAATCATGTTTTTCCACAACTCTATCTTGTTCAGTTGGTGACATCTTTTTGTGCCACAGTGACAATCCATCTTGAACTTTATCTGTGTCTCCTCCTCTTGATCTTTCCAGTGGTTACTATGTGTTCTTCAGTGTTCATTCTTGAAATCCCACTGGATCTCTCTTGTAACAGGACAATGGTCCTACTACACTGTTTAAAAAAAGGGAAGTGCAACTTTTTTGGAGTTACTTTTATAAAAGATATTTGCTGATTGTACATCATTCAACTTATCGACTGTGTCCACATGGTCTTTAACTTCTTGTGATTACCTGAGTTGCACTTACCACATGATTCGTGAGGTCAAGATCAAAACATTTTTGGCAATAACTCATTGACAGGTTCATGAGAATCTCATGAAAATTACTGAACACAAAATTCTGACCATATTATTGAATGGCCTATAAAGGATTGACAGTCCTCGAATAAACTACAGAGCAAAGATACATCATCATTGGATGCTTACAGACTGGACAGTCACAAAGTATAATGACCAGACAATGTAATGAGGTTAGATGCACCATTAGCTGTCTTTGGAAGTGATTTTAACAAACTGGCTCAGTGGCAGACCGGCCACGCAGTGGAGGATTCATAGTTACAACTCCTGCAGACCACTTCATACAGCTGAGTCACCTTAGAAATCGAGTGGCAGCTGTGTCCTCCACAGTCCAGTTAATGCCAGCAGCTCGCTGAACTTCAGATCAAATGGTTAGCAAACGGCTGTGCGGCGCTGGTCTTTGGGCCAGAGGTCTTGTTTTTACGGATCAGCATCACTAGAACCAACTGCAGTGGTTGATCCAGCATTGTCAATGGACTGTTTAGAGTAACTGGAGATGTGTTTGGTTTATTTAAAGTCGGAAAGTTTCCTCATCCCAAGATTGAAACATTCTGTAAAATAAAATTTTGGTACACGTTTGAATTAATGCTATGTTTATTTTTGTGAACAATGTAGATGTCCAGCAGGATGTAGTCCAGAAAATGGAAATGCATTGTGCCGCTGTTTTATTTGCTCCAGTGGCCTGACATATCTGTCTTCGGCTGTAAAATATCTTTACACCGGAAGTAGCACTCAATGTCCAAGTTGTGCTTTTCTCATCACATGCCCTATAAATCTTGACTGACTGCTTCTAATTTGTGCTATAATTTGTCGTGTTACTCCAGCATCTCTGAGGACTTCTACATTAGTTTTCTTGGTCGCCCATGGAATTTTCACCATTGCTCTCAAAACCACATATCGGTTGCCTCCAGCCATATTTTGAGCTCTTGTATTTATCATGCATATTTCACATCCTTAAAGATGAATTGGCTCAATATAACATCATAGCGCTTGAACTAATCCTTCTTTAATTGATTAGATTTTGTAGTTTTCTCACTTTGAAAATACCGTTAGCTCATACAACTGTTGACTCATGTCTGTTTTATTTATCTGCTAATCATTTGAGTTTTATTGAAACTGTTCTTGAACATGTTCAATTATTTATACATTATTTGTCGTTTATTTTATTACTGGCTGTGAGCTTTCATCAACATTATGAAACCTGTGCACATATATGACTAACTGGAAGCATTTTACTTAACATTATCACCAAACAGCCTTGTCTTCAGATGTAAAGCGCTATCTTTATTAGTGCTTTTGGTACATGAAGAAAACACTAACTTTTCATTTAGTTTTTTTTGGGGTTATTTAGATATACCCGGTATGTTCGTGTTATATATGAGATGAGAAACTTCTCTCTCAGTGATAGAATATGACATGCAGCACTTGTTCACAAATACTGATACAAGAATTGCTTAGTTCTGTTAGATAACTTATGACCCATTGCCAGTAGAAGACCTACTAACAGGTTTCAAATAAGCTTTTTGGGTCATGTTTTTGATTATTGTCGTTGGTCACTCTATTTAGTGTCATCTGCTAATGCTGACCAATGAAATTCATGAGAATAATTGAAAAAAATGACCAAAAAGGCTTGTTTGAATTCTGTTGGTAGGTCACTGCTATATTCTATTAGTGGAAAATCACTGCTAACTTCATTACTTGCAAGGCTACTCATGATTGAACAGTTAATGACACTTGAAGGAAAAAGAATTCTTTCTGTATGTGTGTGTATATAGTGTATATTTAGTATAGTATTTAATTTTTTGAATCTCTTATCTTTTGATTTTACTGCATACCACACATCATACACATGTACCCAACCCCTCCTTCACAGATATCTGTAATAGGAGTACACGTTTGTATGTATGTCATTTGATTGATTTGTCACAGTGGGATGACTGTTACCCAGTAGGCTCGTGTGGTTTAAACACAAACTTCACAATCACGTAACCATATTTGTGTGTGTTCTACTTGTATTGTTACTGCATAATATACAGCATTCTGTATCCAGCGTGTAGAAAGAAGGATTCAAGATTTTGAGAACAAGTACTACAGATATCTATTAAGGTTTAGTTATATAGAACACGAAGACAAATATATTTGTCCGGCAGTAAATAAATAAACGTGAAGGATATCAAGAACCACTTTTGGCTGTGGTGAAATGGTGTAAACTTGTTTCGTTTGGACATGTAACGAGACACGACTCTCTCTAAAATTATTTTGTGAGGAACAGTTGAGGGATGAAGGAGAAGAGGGGGAAAGAGATAATCCTGGATCAATAGCATCAAGGAATGATCGGGGGCATAATTTTTCTACACTTCTCAGAATGGCTGAGGATAGAGCTGTGTGGAGGACATTTTGTGCTGATGTATCCAGTGTGTCACCCCTACAACCATAACAGGTTATGGGTCTTATTATAATTATTATTATTATAATATCCAGTGTGTATCTTGTGTTTTCCATGACATTTATTAGTTACAGTGACGTAAATATTATCTTCCTAAGGCAGGGGTTTTGCCTTTTTTTAAAAAAAAGGTAATTTGTACATTTTTGTGAGTCGTTTGATGAAAACTAGATGACCTGTTTGCAAAAAATCGCAACAGGAGGGATTGTTTGAGCTTTTTGACCGCCTTTTGGCCACGTTCCTAGTACTAAAAGTCACGTTTCATCTATCTATGGGCCTGATTAGTTATGTCACAGTTTACATTCATTCTGTGATGTCTTCGATGTCACAGTTTACATTCTGTGATGTCTTCGATGTCACAGTTTACATTCATTCTGTGATGTCTTCGATGTCACAGTTTACATTCATTCTGTGATGTCTTCGATGTCACAGTTTACATTCATTCTGTGATGTCTTCGATGTCACAGTTTACATTCTGTGATGTCTTCGATGTCACAGTTTACATTCTGTGATGTCTTCGATGTCACAGTTTACATTCTGTGATGTCTTCGATGTCACAGTTTACATTCTGTGATGTCTTCGATGTCACAGTTTACATTCTGTGATGTCTTCGATGTCACAGTTTACATTCTGTGATGTCTTCGATGTCACAGTTTACATTCTGTGATGTCTTTGATGTCACAGTTTACATTCTGTGATGTCTTCATCAATCAGCCTTTAACATTTATTCTTAACATTAACACTGTTTAAGATGAGATTTGCCGTTACTGTTCATTCTCTTCTTGCGTAACAAGATCAAAGTGAAAATACCTGTTACCAGGTGACTTGGAGGTGGATCAGAATTTTAGTTCTGGTTTGATACTTTCTATCATCTCATACAATTGTCTCATTCCCGATGTATGTTTTTCTATACAAATTATGTCTGCATTTGAACAAAATGCTAATTGTTTCATTGTGAATTGTGTCTGCCTTTTAGAAGAGGTTTGTTAATTGTTTAAGTCATTACAATTGCTAAAAAAAAACACCACATGTTGAATGGTAACACTGTACTTGATAAAGATATTGTCACCTCTGTAGAAAGGAGGAGGATCGGATACAATAATAAGTAATCAACCAGGGATGAAGACTCAGGCTTAAATAGAAAGATAATATTAGTTCTAATATAAGGACCAAGATTTGGAGTCAAGCTAGAAAGAAAATACTCTCTTCCAAATCTTAACATGTTAAAGCAGAGAAGGTGAGACAACACATGCTATTATAAGTATGTGTTTGAAATGTTGAATTGGTAAGATGGGACAAGGACAGATTAGTGTAGGCATTGAAACCACTCAGCAGCTACTCGAGTAAACTAAGAACCTATAGGCCTATATGGAGTGCAGTCAATTGGTTTCTGTGAACCAAAATTTATTAAAAATAAGTTGTTCAGATCCCAGGGGAAAATTAAAATTTTCCTGTGCTATAGTTTCCATTTCTTAATCGTCACTTTAGCATCTATATCGTCTATTTGTTGTCTTGTTCCCTAGACTAGAACAGACTAGTGTTATAGGAGGACCAAACCACATTTAGTTTTCTTGTTCCCTAGACTAGAACAGACTAGTGTTATAGGAGGACCAAACCACATTTAGTTTTCTTGTTCCCTAGACTAGAACAGACTAGTGTTATAGGAGGACCAAACCACATTTAGTTTTCAGCCTGTTCATATTTTTCATTTGTGACATTTTGTGTAAAGCTATTGATAACCTTTCTTTTTTTCTACTGAACAATCTTCTGTTATGGTAATGGTTGACCAGAAATATTCAAAGTTGGTGACATTTTCTTGTCATTCTTTGACAATAGCTATTGTAAGTGTGAGTTAGTTTCTATTCATATGCATTAGTTTTTGTCTTCTTTTCATTGAGAACAAGATTTTGAGCGTCGCTCACTATGCACTCGAATATCAATGTCTTAATCTCTCATTATATTCTCACATTCTTCATCTCTCAAGACTACATTCTAGAAAGAATACGCCATGTGACACACAATTTCTCATTCCACTGGAAAAAATAGTTCTATAAATGAATATATCTGGTATAGATTGGCGAAAGAATACACCACATGACACACAATTTCTTATTCCACTGGAAAAACTAGTTCTATAAATGAATATATCTGGTATAGATTGGCTAGATTAAGTAAAATGTACCTCTTATGATGAGGTACTCATCTGTCAACCATAGACATTAGCCCAATTTGGTTATATCAGATTACTGCTTTAAAAAAATAGTGGAGGTTGCAGTTCTGGTAATCCAGGTACCACAGCTTTCAGTTTACAGTTAACTTGTCTGGTATATGACATTTGTTGCCAGCTGGGGTTGAATTTTTGTTTGATGTCAATATATTTAGCCATATGGACAGAGAAATATTGTCAGGCAAAGCCTGTATATGCACACGGCTAGGAATTTCAGGGAAATATATTATCCAGGAGGTTGCTGGAAGAATGCCAGTGTAGAGCAATAAAAGAGGACATCAGAAAAATCAAACATTTAGAGAGGCCTATATTAGAACTCATTAGAGTGTGATGCTGCAACTTATATTAGAAATCATTAGAGTGTGATGCTGCAACCTATATTAGAAATCATTGGAGTGTGATTGTGCAACCTATATTAGAAATCATTGGAGTGTGATTGTGCAACCTATATTAGAAATCATTGGAGTGTGATGCTGCAACCTATATTAGAACTCATTAGAGTGTGATGCTGCAACCTATATTAGAACTCATTAGAGTGTGATGCTGCAACCTATATTAGAACTCATTAGAGTGTGATGCTGCAACCTATATTAGAAATCATTAGAGTGTGATTGTGCAACCTATATTAGAACTCATTAGAGTGTGATGCTGCAACCTATATTAGAAATCATTAGAGTGTGATTGTGCAACCTATATTAGAAATCATTAGAGTGTGATGCTGCAACCTATATTAGAAATCATTAGAGTGTGATGCTGCAACCTATATTAGAAATCATTAGAGTGTGATTGTGCAACCTATATTAGAACTCATTAGAGTGTGATGCTGCAACCTATATTAGAACTCATTAGAGTGTGATGCTGCAACCTATATTAGAAATCATTAGAGTGTGATTGTGCAACCTATATTAGAACTCATTAGAGTGTGATGCTGCAACCTATATTAGAAATCATTAGAGTGTGATTGTGCAACCTATATTAGAACTCATTAGAGTGTGATGCTGCAACCTATATTAGAAATCATTAGAGTGTGATTGTGCAACCTATATTAGAACTCATTAGAGTGTGATGCTGCAACCTATATTAGAAATCATTAGAGTGTGATGCTGCAACCTATATTAGAAATCATTGGAGTGTGATTGTGCAACATATATTAGAACTCATTAGAGTGTGATGCTGCAACCTATATTAGAACTCATTAGAGTGTGATGCTGCAACCTATATTAGAACTCATTAGAGTGTGATGCTGCAACCTATATTAGAACTCATTAGAGTGTGATGCTGCAACCTATATTAGAACTCATTAGAGTGTGATGCTGCAACCTATATTAGAACTCATTAGAGTGTGATGCTGCAACCTATATTCCCAAGTGGAATAATAAGAAATCATTTCTTTGATATTTTGTTTTAATGGAAATATTTTACAATTTTTTCATGTGAATTTTGGCCAGATTTTTAGCTTTGTCTGGTGTTGTTTTTCATCTTGTTATTTATTTGTGAGACTTGCTTCCAAAGCAGTCCAATTTTTTTCTACATATGGTTTACAATTTCTAAAATTTTCTGGCTGTAAAGTGTGCATGTATAATGTCATTTTTGTTGTTGCTTGCTGCCATTATATGTTGACTTGTAAATAGTCATTATTTAATTTATTACAATTGTGTGCTCACCATTACTTGCTGGGAGGGAAGGGAAACTTAGTGATTGCTCTAGTTGTGATTCATAATTGTGTAAAGATTACTATGTGAAACCATGTTATTAATGTTTATGAATATGTGTACAGTAGCCAATGAGGCAGTTTGGTCATTGTTGTATAATTATTTGAAACTCATAAATACATACTTGGAGTTTGAGCATTTTTTGAATGATGAAACAGAAGGATTTGTGAAAGCTGAACCTGAAAGCTTTGTGAAAGCTTTGTTTTTTATGAGACTGAACGCTTTGTGATTGATGAGACTGAGAGCTTTGTGATTGATGAGACTGAAATCAAAGCTTTTATCATTGTTCTGGTGCTGCTTGTGTTTGCATGGTGAGATTTGATGTTGGATGAGCTGTGATTAGATTATCTTTAGGAGACGAGACTAGAACATTGTTCTGCATTCTCAAACTGTGCCAGTTAGTAGGATGTAGTTAGCAGTTAGTAGGATGTAGTTAGCAGTTAGTAGGATGTAGTTAGCAGTTAGTAGGATGTAGTTAGTAGGATGTAGTTAGCAGTTAGTAGGATGTAGTTAGCAGTTAGTAGGATGTAGTTAGCAGTTAGTAGGATGTAGTTAGCAGTTAGTAGGATGTAGTTAGTAGGATGTAGTTAGCAGTTAGTAGGATGTAGTTAGCAGTTAGTAGGATGTAGTTAGGATGTAGTTAGCAGTTAGTAGGATGTAGTTAGTAGGATGTAGTTAGCAGTTAGTAGGATGTAGTTAGCAGTTAGTAGGATGTAGTTAGGATGTAGTTAGTAGGATGTAGTTAGCAGTTAGTAGGATGTAGTTAGCAGTTAGTAGGATGTAGTTAGTAGGATGTAGTTAGCAGTTAGTAGGATGTAGTTAGCAGTTAGTAGGATGTAGTTAGCAGTTAGTAGGATGTAGTTAGCAGTTAGTAGGATGTAGTTAGGATGTAGTTAGTAGGATGTAGTTAGTAGGATGTAGTTAGCAGTTAGTAGGATGTAGTTAGCAGTTAGTAGGATGTAGTTAGCAGTTAGTAGGATGTAGTTAGTAGGATGTAGTTAGGATGTAGTTAGCAGTTAGTAGGATGTAGTTAGTAGGATGTAGTTAGTAGGATGTAGTTAGTAGGATGTAGTTAGTAGGATGTAGTTAGCAGTTAGTAGGATGTAGTTAGCAGTTAGTAGGATGTAGTTAGCAGTTAGTAGGATGTAGTTAGGATGTAGTTAGTAGGATGTAGTTAGTAGGATGTAGTTAGCAGTTAGTAGGATGTAGTTAGCAGTTAGTAGGATGTAGTTAGTAGGATGTAGTTAGCAGTTAGTAGGATGTAGTTAGTAGGATGTAGTTAGCAGTTAGTAGGATGTAGTTAGCAGTTAGTAGGATGTAGTTAGCAGTTAGTAGGATGTAGTTAGCAGAAAGGAATGCATTACATTGTCATCTACAGCTAAACTACAATATCTGCAATTTTCTGCAAGACACATCTGACTTGAGATTCCCTTCTGGGTCACTTTAACCTATGGGATGCCGTATCAAACTATACTGAATCCTACTTAGTTACTACCTCTTATGACACGCATAGCAGGTTACAGTGTTACCAATATGTTTTTTTTTAATTTGTGGGATTCCAGCATCACAAAGAAAAACTAGAATCTGTACTTGAATTAAAATTTGGGGGTAAAATGCCAGTCCACTTCCAAGACCATAGTCGTCAGAGCATGTTGGACTGTTGACCATTAAAATAGACATGGCACCGGATTTCTTTTGATGAAGGCAAAAGACAGACATGATAAAAAAGAAAGGTCACTGAGATAAAAATATAGTGTTTCTAAAAGGCACATTTGAACCCCTTACGCTATTATTCAGTCGCTGTTTAAGCTCTCTTTGCTTGCTTCTTGTAGTCAATTGGTGAGATGTCTCTTGTTACAGTCCAACAGTAATCAGCAAGCATTCAAATGACTAAATAGTTAAAGAGAAAATGAATGAAATTGATGCTGCGGGACATTCCTGTTATGACATAGAAACGGCGGCATCAGTATAGACATAACACACTCCACACAGCAAACAGCACATTGTCAGAACAATGTGTTACTTTAATTATGGTACAAGTACAAGAAAAGTTTTGTTATAATGACACACATGCTGGTCTGTGTGTCAATCTCTTCTGCAGTACACTCAACCGAGTTTTTACTTTCTTCTCTGTTGTGCTGTTTCCAGAGAGAAAAATATAATGTGCACTCACTTGAATGCAATCACCCAGATTTCTCATTGTGATGTCTGCCAATTAATTATGTAGTGCTGCTAGTTGCCAGCAAAGATTTGTTGAATTTGTAGACACATGTTTGGTAACCTTTCAAAAGCTATATCAAATGGCGCTGCCAACACTATGCACCAAACCACGACACAGTTTGCATGAGCAGAGGAGGCTATTTAACTTTCTGATTAATTTGTCTTCCACAGAGGTAGACTTGCTTCCTCTGAGGCAAACTTGCTTCCTCAAAGCTCACACTCATGATTTGTCATTCTCAAACACCAGTTAGGGATAATGTATACCAGCATTGTTAACAGACAAAATGAAAATAAACAAACGTTGCATGTCCTACCTTATTGATACAAGGTTGTGTTTGTTGGTTCCCCAGCAATTATGAGCAATGAACTCTTGTTTCCAATCTGCAGCCAAAATTTCTTTCATACCCAAAAGACTTCAACTCTCAGCTATATGCAATGCTAGGGGAAACCTCATCTGTAAAAGTCTTGTCCCACCATTTTTTATGCAGACATCATTTCTGATAAAGTACATAAGACAAATGTCTACATAGGAAATACTTGTAAAGGATCTTGAAGGTTCACAAAAATAGTTACTTTCAATAGTAAAACGATGAAAACTTGCATGGTTTGGACATGGTTCCCTCTTCAGCCATGTTTTCCCGAAAGGGAAGCAAAGAATGGCAATATTGTTTAACTTCCATGCATGTTGCAAGAAATGACTAAGGATATTATGGAGTGGAATTTGCTGTCCCATCCCATTTAGGGTCAAGGTGACCCAGAAGCCATGCTAAAGTCGGATGTGTCAGGCCGAAAGGCGCGGATATCGCAGTAAAGCTGTAAACCATGTTACAACGCAGTCCATTCTCCAGACTACATCCTGATAATCTGCATGAGTTTGAGAACGAACACAGAAGAAGAAGATTCCCTATCAAAAACTTTGATATTGCAAGGTACACTCGAAGGTGGAAGAGGTATAGAGAAGGCAAAAGAAAATAATGGGAAGACAATATCAAGAATTAGACAAGTCAATGGTTTTTTCACACATCTGCTTCACTGAAGATATAAATCACTGAAGGAGTGTAAGTTGGTGCATCCAATGTAGTACTCCTACAACCCCAACAGATTAAAGGTTTATGGATGTAGACATCAGATTACATAAAATACCGCAACCACTTGGTAGCATCGAAACTGATCACTTTTGACCACAACTCCATATGTTTGCGTGGCTGGATTAATAATAATATAATACAATCCATAACCCTTCATGGTCGTGGGGGTGTCACATTGAGATATTTAGTGCAGAAAGTAGGGATGTCACATTGAGATTTTTGGTGCAGAATATAGGGATGTCACATTGATATATTTAGTGCAGAAAGTAGGGATGTCACATTGAGATATTTAGTGCAGAAAGTAGGGATGTCACATTGAGATATTTAGTGCAGAAAGTAGGGATGTCACATTGATATATTTAGTGCAGAAAGTAGGGATGTCACATTGAGATATTTAGTGCAGAAAGTAGGGATGTCACATTGAGATATTTAGTGCAGAAAGTAGGGATGTCACATTGAGATATTTAGTGCAGAAAGTAGGGATGTCACATTGAGATATTTAGTGCAGAAAGTAGGGATGTCACATTGAGATATTTAGTGCAGAAAGTAGGGATGTCACATTGAGATATTTAGTGCAGAAAGTAGGGATGTCACATTGAGATATTTAGTGCAGAAAGTAGGGATGTCACATTGAGATATTTAGTGCAGAAAGTAGGGATGTCACATTGAGATATTTAGTGCAGAAAGTAGGGATGTCACATTGAGATATTTAGTGCAGAAAGTAGGGATGTCACATTGAGATATTTAGTGCAGAAAGTAGGGATGTCACATTGAGATATTTAGTGCAGAAAGTAGGGATGTCACATTGAGATATTTAGTGCAAAAAGTAGGGATGTCACATTGAGATATTTAGTGCAGAAAGTAGGGATGTCACATTGAGATATTTAGTGCAGAAAGTAGGGATGTCACATTGAGATATTTAGTGCAGAAAGTAGGGATGTCACATTGAGATATTTGGTGCAGAAAGTAGGGATGTCACATTGAGATATTTAGTGCAGAAAGTAGGGATGTCACATTGAGATATTTAGTGCAGAAAGTAGGGATGTCACATTGAGATATTTAGTGCAGAAAGTAGGGATGTCACATTGAGATATTTAGTGCAGAAAGTAGGGATGTCACATTGAGATATTTAGTGCAGAAAGTAGGGATGTCACATTGAGATATTTAGTGCAGAAAGTAGGGATGTCACATTGAGATATTTAGTGCAGAAAGTAGGGATGTCACATTGAGATATTTAGTGCAGAAAGTAGGGATGTCACATTGAGATATTTAGTGCAGAAAGTAGGGATGTCACATTGAGATATTTAGTGCAGAAAGTAGGGATGTCACATTGAGATATTTAGTGCAGAAAGTAGGGATGTCACATTGAGATATTTAGTGCAGAAAGTAGGGATGTCACATTGAGATATTTAGTGCAAAAAGTAGGGATGTCACATTGAGATATTTAGTGCAGAAAGTAGGGATGTCACATTGAGATATTTAGTGCAGAAAGTAGGGATGTCACATTGAGATATTTAGTGCAGAAAGTAGGGATGTCACATTGAGATATTTAGTGCAGAAAGTAGGGATGTCACATTGAGATATTTAGTGCAGAAAGTAGGGATGTCACATTGAGATATTTAGTGCAGAAAGTAGGGATGTCACATTGAGATATTTAGTGCAGAAAGTAGGGATGTCACATTGAGATATTTAGTGCAGAAAGTAGGGATGTCACATTGAGATATTTAGTGCAGAAAGTAGGGATGTCACATTGAGATATTTAGTGCAGAAAGTAGGGATGTCACATTGAGATATTTAGTGCAGAAAGTAGGGATGTCACATTGAGATATTTAGTGCAGAAAGTAGGGATGTCACATTGAGATATTTAGTGCAGAAAGTAGGGATGTCACATTGAGATATTTAGTGCAGAAAGTAGGGATGTCACATTGAGATATTTAGTGCAGAAAGTAGGGATGTCACATTGAGATATTTAGTGCAGAAAGTAGGGATGTCACATTGAGATATTTAGTGCAGAAAGTAGGGATGTCACATTGAGATATTTGGTGCAGAAAGTAGGGATGTCACATTGAGATATTTGGTGCAGAAAGTAGGGATGTCACATTGAGATATTTGGTGCAGAAAGTAGGGATGTCACATTGAGATATTTGGTGCAGAAAGTAGGGATGTCACATTGAGATATTTAGTGCAGAAAGTAGGGATGTCACATTGAGATATTTAGTGCAGAAAGTAGGGATGTCACATTGAGATATTTAGTGCAGAAAGTAGGGATGTCACATTGAGATATTTAGTGCAGAAAGTAGGGATGTCACATTGAGATATTTAGTGCAGAAAGTAGGGATGTCACATTGAGATATTTAGTGCAGAAAGTAGGGATGTCACATTGAGATATTTAGTGCAAAAAGTAGGGATGTCACATTGAGATATTTAGTGCAGAAAGTAGGGATGTCACATTGAGATATTTAGTGCAGAAAGTAGGGATGTCACATTGAGATATTTGGTGCAGAAAGTAGGGATGTCACATTGAGATATTTGGTGCAGAAAGTAGGGATGTCACATTGAGATATTTAGTGCAGAAAGTAGGGATGTCACATTGAGATATTTAGTGCAGAAAGTAGGGATGTCACATTGAGATATTTAGTGCAGAAAGTAGGGATGTCACATTGAGATATTTAGTGCAGAAAGTAGGGATGTCACATTGAGATATTTAGTGCAGAAAGTAGGGATGTCACATTGAGATATTTAGTGCAGAAAGTAGGGATGTCACATTGAGATATTTAGTGCAGAAAGTAGGGATGTCACATTGAGATATTTAGTGCAGAAAGTAGGGATGTCACATTGAGATATTTAGTGCAGAAAGTAGGGATGTCACATTGAGATATTTGGTGCAGAAAGTAGGGATGTCACATTGAGATATTTAGTGCAGAAAGTAGGGATGTCACATTGAGATATTTAGTGCAGAAAGTAGGGATGTCACATTGAGATATTTAGTGCAGAAAGTAGGGATGTCACATTGAGATATTTAGTGCAGAAAGTAGGGATGTCACATTGAGATATTTAGTGCAGAAAGTAGGGATGTCACATTGAGATATTTAGTGCAGAAAGTAGGGATGTCACATTGAGATATTTAGTGCAGAAAGTAGGGATGTCACATTGAGATATTTAGTGCAGAAAGTAGGGATGTCACATTGAGATATTTAGTGCAGAAAGTAGGGATGTCACATTGAGATATTTAGTGCAGAAAGTAGGGATGTCACATTGAGATATTTAGTGCAGAAAGTAGGGATGTCACATTGAGATATTTAGTGCAGAAAGTAGGGATGTCACATTGAGATATTTAGTGCAGAAAGTAGGGATGTCACATTGAGATATTTAGTGCAGAAAGTAGGGATGTCACATTGAGATATTTAGTGCAGAAAGTAGGGATGTCACATTGAGATATTTAGTGCAGAAAGTAGGGATGTCACATTGAGATATTTAGTGCAGAAAGTAGGGATGTCACATTGAGATATTTAGTGCAGAAAGTAGGGATGTCACATTGAGATATTTAGTGCAGAAAGTAGGGATGTCACATTGAGATATTTAGTGCAGAAAGTAGGGATGTCACATTGAGATATTTAGTGCAGAAAGTAGGGATGTCACATTGAGATATTTAGTGCAGAAAGTAGGGATGTCACATTGAGATATTTAGTGCAGAAAGTAGGGATGTCACATTGAGATATTTAGTGCAGAAAGTAGGGATGTCACATTGAGATATTTAGTGCAGAAAGTAGGGATGTCACATTGAGATATTTAGTGCAGAAAGTAGGGATGTCACATTGAGATATTTAGTGCAGAAAGTAGGGATGTCACATTGAGATATTTAGTGCAGAAAGTAGGGATGTCACATTGAGATATTTAGTGCAGAAAGTAGGGATGTCACATTGAGATATTTAGTGCAGAAAGTAGGGATGTCACATTGAGATATTTAGTGCAGAAAGTAGGGATGTCACATTGAGATATTTAGTGCAGAAAGTAGGGATGTCACATTGAGATATTTAGTGCAGAAAGTAGGGATGTCACATTGAGATATTTAGTGCAGAAAGTAGGGATGTCACATTGAGATATTTAGTGCAGAAAGTAGGGATGTCACATTGAGATATTTAGTGCAGAAAGTAGTGGTGTCACATTGAGATATTTAGTGCAGAAAGTAGGGATGTCACATTGAGATATTTAGTGCAGAAAGTAGGGATGTCACATTGAGATATTTAGTGCAGAAAGTAGGGATGTCACATTGAGATATTTAGTGCAGAAAGATCTCTATCTTCTACCATCCGGATGAGTTTGAAAATTTCATACTCTGTCCAGTTTTTGATATTATCCAGCCATGTCTTCTAGTCTCCTCATCATCTTCTTCCTCCTCCAATGTACCTTGAACAACATCTTTTATCGAGGAATGCCTGAATATGACAAATTGAAGCAAGATTATAATATTGTTCTGTTTGTCTGACATAGTGTGAAGCGATATGATTTGTATTTTTAAATCTTGCTCTCACTGTTATATACAGAGTGATTTACATAATACTTTCATATGTGAC
This sequence comes from Meghimatium bilineatum, assembly GCA_034231615.1. Lineage (NCBI taxonomy): Eukaryota > Metazoa > Mollusca > Gastropoda > Stylommatophora > Philomycidae > Meghimatium > Meghimatium bilineatum. The sequence goes on along the minus strand of CM067314.1, from coordinate 29,813,440 downwards.
AACAACTAAAGTTATTGGCACTATACAATTGTGGTAAAAATTATTTATCCCTGGTAAAAGTACTGCTTCGTTCATTCTCATACTCCGGCTGGTTAGTAGGATGTATTCTAGAGAATGGAATGTGCTGTATCATGGTTTACAGCTTAGCTATCAGCTTCAGACATTAGATTTGAGCTTGGCTTTTGGATCACCTTATATATTCCATGGGATTTGACAGCCAATTGCACTCACCCTCTTACCTCTTTGGTTGCCTTTTGTGACATGCATAACAGGTAACATGTTGCTATTTTTTGCTTCACTTTTTGACCACGGTATGCTAATTATGTACTATCATATTGTGCCAGGGTTAGAAAACACACCCGGACAGGAAAACAAAATCTAGGTTGTTGTATCTCGCCTGGCACGACCACTGCTCCAGTCGCTAGAGCTGTATATGGGTACCTGACACAGGAAGATAACACAGCAAGGGAACTGGCCTCCCCACCTAAATAGTTGCTGTGGCGTAGCACATGAAGAGTTATCTTCATCCCCGATGGCAAGTTGCTGCCATGGGACCTACCTTCTTCATCCCCGATGGCAAGTTGCTGCCATGGGACCTACCTTCTTCATCCCCGATGGCAAGTTGCTGCCATGGGACCTACCTTCTTCATCCCCGATGGCAAGTTGCTGCCATGGGACCTACCTTTTCCTTAAATGATGTAAAACTTTGATTTATCAGTTATTTGAGTATGAAGAATTTGAATTCTCCCAGGTTTATGTCAACGAACCAAGATCAGTTGAACTGAAAAACATCAGATGTGAGACTGTTACCATAGATACCACATCGCTAGGCTGCACACTTGTCAACATGTTGTGTCATGTCAAGATGTGTCTAGTTGCTTGTCAGAATCTTCTCTCGACCATTCATTAAGGTTCAGATCTGAAAGCAGTAGACGGAATATGAACCTAGTTCATTCACGTTAATATTGATTCAGCTCAACAACACATTTTCCGAATTCTGCAGTTTCGCATCTTTACTATAAAAATGTGATTGTAATGTATGCATTCTGAAGTCACTATGCATATGCAATTCTTCTGTGTTTTGTCTCAAGCTCCTGCAGATTTGCAGGAGGTAGTCAGAACAGAATGTGTTGTATGACTTCAAAGCTTAGCTGCAATATCTGCGCATTTTGGCAGGACACAGCCAATTTCAGTATGGCTTCTGAGTCACTTTGACCCTATATAGGAAGTACAGACAACTCTACCTTAGAACCTCTTATGATGTGTTAGATAACAGTTGTTGTTCTTAGCTCCCCTATTAGGTCATAACAACACATAGACGGAATATTGAATTACAAATATATCTACAATTTCTCTGATCAGGGTTCTACCAATTCTCTATTTCCTGTACAGTAGAATCCTGTTATAACAACTTATCCTGTTATAACAACAAATTCTGTTATAACAACTTATCCTGTTATAACAACAAATTCTGTTATAACAACTTATCCTGTTATAACAACTTATCCTGTTATAACAATTTGGTCCGGACAGACAACAGAATCTGCATGTAATAACAGATATTTGCCATATACAGTACAAACAATTTAGAATAAATATAATTGGGGATTTTGAAAAGTGTTGATGTATAGGAAAATTAGTTATAAAGAAATTAACTATAGAGGGGCTCCACAGTATGAAGTTGTGCCTACTGTTGAGTGCCATGGAAATCACTGCGCACACATTCCTATGTACTGAATTTGAATTGAAGTATAAATCTTTGCTGAATATGATGTCATTGAAACAGCATGTCAGAGAAGATGAACTCTTCTAGTTGCAGAGATCACTTGTATTGGCTGACCAAGAATGGTGCTAACTGCTAAACAAAGACTGTCTGCGTTGGAGTAGGTGTTTAAAAGTTGGGGTAAATACTGTCAAATCTCATTATAACAACTTCATCTTGAACAATGAAATATTTATCTTACAGCAGATGTTCTCTGTATGCAGTACAAATAATAGAGAATAAATAGAATTGGGGATTTTGAAAATGTTGCTAAATAGGGAATTTGTTATAAAAGGATGCGTTATAGAGGGGATCCACCGTATATGGAAGATGTTATAGAGGGGTTCCACCGTATATAGAAGATGTTATAGAGGGGTTCCACCGTATATGGAAGATGTTATAGAGGGGTTCCACCGTATATCGAAGATGTTATAGAGGGGTTCCACCGTATATGGAAGATGTTATAGAGGGGTTCCACCGTATATGGAAGATGTTATAGAGGGGTTCCACCGTATATGGAAGATGTTATAGAGGGGTTCCACCGTATATGGAAGATGTTATAGAGGGGTTCCACCGTATATGGAAGATGTTATAGAGGGGTTCCACCGTATATGGAAGATGTTATTAGAAAATTTGTCCAGAAGTTTCCTTTTGCACAAGTTCCAACAACTACTGTAGAAATAATTCATTGTGTTATGACCACTTTACCCAGAATGTGATTGACATTAGCAGTAGTGTGTTTTTCCATAGATGTTGAGTTAATGGCACACAGATCTGCCCTGCTCTAAATGCTCGCAATTCACGTGCTGTAGCATCACCAGAAATGTAAATCAGTGCATAGTGATTTTATGGTCCAATCCCAGATCAGATGCCCCTACCTCATTTGGTTATTTCCCTTGTCTATGTTGATCAGTGTATGTTTACCATTTATTAATTTATATATTCATTTATTTACAGTTAGTTATATAAGACACAGCTAACCTAACCCTAAAGAAATTAATATTTTAAAATTATTATTGATATATGTAGATTAATTATCCCTAAAATAAGCTGGCAGGCATCTTATCTGGGATTGGACCGATTTTTATAGATTATATACATATATGTACTGTTCATAGAAATAAGCCCAATTTTTTTGGAGTTACTTTTATAAAAGATATTCGCTGATTGAACATCATTCAACCTATCTGCTGTGTCCACCTGTTCATTTACTTCTCATGGTTACCTGAATTGTACTCACCTCATGATTCATAAGGTCATGAAAGAGGTCAAAACAATATTTTTGGCAATTACTCATGACAGGTTCATGAAAATCCAGTGAAACTTATTGAGCACAAAACTCTCTGACCATGTTATTGAATGCCTAAAAAAAATTGATAGTTCTTGAATAAATTAGTCGAAAATTCAATACGCAAGTATGGATCATCTCACTACAGAAGAAGGATACATCATCATTGGACGCTTACAGACTGAACAATGACAAATGTAGTGGCGAAACAATTTATGTAGTTAGAAGCACCATTAGTTGTCTTTGGAGGCGATTTAAACAAATTGGTTCAGTGGCAGACCAACTGCGCAGTAGATGACTCAGTCTTCCTACCGAAGACAGCTTCATACGGCTGCGGCAACTTAGGAATTGATTTGTATCTGTGTCTTCCACAGTTTCATTCAATGCCAGAAGCTTGTCGAATTTCAGATAAAATGGTCAGGAACCGGCTGCATGACACTGGTCTTTTACCCTCTGACAGTTGTACCTGACCCTGCTTCCAAGGATGTTTTGAGTTTCATTCAATGCCAGAAGCTTGTCGAATTTCAGATAAAATGGTCAGGAACCGACTGCATCACACTGGTCTTTTGGGCTAGAAGACCCTACAGAGGTCTTGTTCTTACAGACTTGCATCACCAGAACCGACTGCAGTGAGCTAACCAGCATCATCTATTGACCATTGGGAATGACTGGAGACTGGATTATTTGAGTTAATGATTGAAAAATTATTTAATAAATTTTTGGTATACATTTGAAAAAATGTTACATGTCTTTTTTTGAACAGCATGAATATATATATATATAGACACACAGAAATATGAGTAGTATGTAATGTCGAGTTGTACACAAGACCACATGTGATCATCAGTCATCTGGTGATTTCTGATTTTCTTGTAGTATTGTCTTTTCAAAGAACATCACTTTGATGGTTTGCTTTGATGATTTTCATGTTTCAACAGAGATATAGAAATGTGTGTCATCAAATCTACTTTTTATGTGAAGTTCTTGTTATACTGTATTACTTATATGACATTTCCATGGCTTGTACATTTTACTTTGTTTTGTTACACATTTATAGGAGTAATTACAGCAGCCTTGAGAGAATACAAAGAAAGAATGTGATTCATTATTTTTTGGGGGTGTCATACATACTTAATGGTTGTGTTATGTTTATGTGCAATGCTTACTTCTTGAGTTGTTTCAGCTGTCTTTCTACTTATTTCAGTGGGATTGGCCAGATTTTTGTGACATCAATCAATCAATAAACCCATAACCCTTCAGGGTCGTAGGGGTACCACATTGGATGCTTCAGCACACAGAGTCCTCCAGCGAATTCTATTCCTCAGCGATGCGGATGAGTGTGGAAATATCTAGATCCATTGTAGTATTTCAGTGGGCAAAAGGTTTAGCTAGTGGTGCCCATCTCCTCTCCAGCTGTCCTTCTGATGTGGTTATATGGATGTGTCTTCACTCTCCATCTCCATTGCACTTTGCTGATGTTGACACTACATCACATTTGAACTTCGCGCTGAGCGCATCGCTACCAATTCACTAGGTCTCAACCTTACTTCGTACGCATCCACATTAAGACTTCTAAACTTGATAATACCTTCACTATGTTGTTATCTTTTAATCCATTAACGAGTAACCTTCAAGATATTATCCCGAATTGACATATTTTCCACTGTACAATAATTCACTGAATATAATACATAACATAGATCCCTGCTTCACAGAATGAAAACACAACGCCATATTGTCGTGATGACGTCACCATATGAGACTAGAAAGTTTTTCCCCCCATTATTGGTTACTAGTAGAGTACTGCGATATTGTTTGGTGTTATGTCGAGACTAGTTGAAATATTCAGTTTGAAAAGGTTTTATTTCTTCAACACATCATGTGGCTGCTCTGATTGTTGGTTTTAATTTGTGTGTTTGCTCTGTGCCAGATTTCTCAAAGCCAAATTTTCTTTAGCCAAATTTTGAGCTAAAGTTAAGAGTTTTCCTCACAGTTCTGTTGTTATCAGTAGCATTATTTCTTAATCAGGTTAGATAGATAGTCTAAAGACTTCATTTCTGGTAACATATTTCTACTTTTCATTAATCATAGTACCATCCATTTTTGTTACCGTTGCCTATTTGTCAGATGATCAGTCACTCTCTGACATTTTGGTTATTAGTCACTTTATTACAACTAGTATCCTTGTAAATTTGGTACAACTAGTATACCTGTCATTTTATTATAAACTAGTATCCCCGCCACTTTATTACACCTAGTATCCCCGTCACTTTATTATAAACTAGTATCCCCATCACTTTATTACAACTAGTATCCCCGTCACTTTATTACAACTAGTATCCCCGTCACTTCATTATAAACTAGTATCCCCGTCACTTTATTATAAACTAGTATCCCCGTCACTTTATTATAAACTAGTATCCCCGTCACTTTATTACAACTAGTATCCCTGTCACTTTATTACAACTAGTATCCCCATCACTTTATTACAACTAGTATCCCCATCACTTTATTACAACTAGTATCCCCATGATTTTATTACAAATAGTATCCCCGTCACTTTATTACAAATAGTATCCCTGTCACTTTATTATAAACTAGTATCCCCGTCACTTTATTATAAACTAGTATCCCCGTCACTTTATTATAAACTAGTATCCCCATCACTTTATTACAACTAGTATCCCCGTCACTTTATTACAACTAGTATCCCCGTCACTTTATTACAACTAGTATCCCCGTCACTTTATTACAACTAGTATCCCCGTCACTTTATTACAACTAGTATCCCCGTCACTTTATTATAAACTAGTATCCCCGTCACTTTATTATAAACTAGTATCCCCGTCACTTTATTATAAACTAGTATCCCCGTCACTTTATTACAAACTAGTATCCCAGTCACTTTACCATGCTTAAGTTTAATCTAGCACATGTGTGGCATGTGTTTTGCATGCTGTAATCCAAATGTACCAATTTTTTACGCTCTAGTTGAAATGCACCAATTGACACATGTACCTACATTTTATTTATTTTTTTAATAATGTGGACATAATTCCTATATAACCTATATTCCTTTAAATAAGTAAATATTTGAATTCTTTACAATTGTTTAATAGTGAATATGTTTTATATAGATAGTCTTGTCTTATTATTAGCACTGGTGTGTGTATTGAGCCATCTATGATATTGCAATGTGCCACCATTGACATGTGTCAGCCATATTTAATCTAGAAGATGTACTAATCTAGTGCTAAATGGTTATTATCAAACAAGGGATAAATGTTCCAGTGTTGGGTAACAACCCTAAACAGGAAGCAGGTGGCTGGAGTAACACCGGGCAAATGTCAAGATAAACAAAAATAGGTAGATGTGTTACCAAAATAAAACATAACACAACCTAACAACGAGATACAGGGACAGACCCTAACCCTAACCCTGTATCTCGTTAGGTTGTGTTATGTTTTATTTTATTATCAAACAGCGGTTACGTCAACTATTTTATTCTAATACTCCTTGTGGCCTAATGAGTCAAGTGTTGAAAATGGCAATGAAACTTACATACAGTATTGGTTTTATGTAGGTAGCAACACAATATATTGCTAAAAGTCATTTATCTTCTATAAATAAATCCATTAGATTATCTTGCTGCTACATTCAGAACAGAATTAGGTTATATGCTGTGTAACTTATGTATGATATCACCAAACTAGTCATTTGCTATTGAGAAAACAGTTACGATATACATATCACATTGTAACATGTGAATTGGAAATTTTCTATGTCGAATATATCATCTCACTGCATATTTTGTGTGTATTGTAATTTATTGACTATTTTCACTTTATGCCGCTCTTTTTTTTCCCCTCTAAACAAAGCAAGAAAACTGAAAAGTGCTTAAGCCGACTGTTTACAGTCATGAAAGTTCCGGCATCAGAACATGAATGTCTGCAGTACATAAATTTCCTTGAACTCAAAAATTGAGTAGCCATTTTCAAGTAATCAAGCTAGCATATTAACTGAAAAAGTTGTAGGGTGGTAGATGAGATTTAATCCGGGTCTGTTCAACTGACACCAATTCTCCTTGTAACTTCAGGAAATTCTTTTTCTAACTCAGCCTGACTACATCCCTAAAGAATATGCCATTACTGCCAAGTAGTTTTAATATGTGCAGTCTCTTGTCATTATAAAATATGTATCAGTATCTTTAAACATGAACACAACATTGAAAGTGAACAAAAAATTTGGACTTACAGATCGGAGTGTATCAACAATTCTAGTTATTTGAACTTCCTGTGTTTAAAAAAAAATCTCATATACACACACAGCTGAGCTATCAAATTACATTCTTTGTGTGTGTCGTGTTGCCCTTGTCATGAATAATTAACTATTTGATAGAATTCTGTTCTTCCTCTCGTCTTATCTTGAATTATACATGTTGTGAAGGGGGAATGTTTTGTTTCTAATCTACTTCGGCATTCAAGCATTTAATTTTTGTCATGTTAAAAAATTTACTATTGCTGTCATGTGCCATTTTTTTTTGTATTGTGATTTATTCCAATGTTATTCATTTGTGAACTTTTATACCAGTTGACTTACTGATAGACACATTTGGACTTCCTGTGTAAAGGGTGCTTGTGGTTTCAGTTGAATGTAAGATATATAATAAAGAAAGGATAACGGCTTAGAGGATTGATTTCATTGTACCCGTGTTTGCTCATATGTACTCAATACTTTTCAGTAAAGTGGCACGCCAGTTGTCGTGAGTACCACTCATTGCACATAACTTTGTAGCTTCAGTTGATAAATTCCAGGGAAAATAATTACAGACACGCATGTCACACAAAGTACATAGGCATCAGGTCATCATCATTAAGTGCCATGCCAGCTGGCATAGGCGACCATGGATCATGGCTCTCTATCTCCAGTATTATATATCAAGATCGTTGTTGTTTCCCTGCCATGCCAAGTTGTTAAACTGTCTAATATTTTCTAATGTTATCACCTTCTGACTCTGTTGCCATCAATCTTGCCTGTTATGACTTCTCCAAACCTCTCATAAAGTGGCCAAAAAATAAAGATTGTCTTTTTCTTATTTTATTGATTAAGGTCCATTTCACATTTGATTCTTTCAACACCTCCACATTAGTTTTCCTGGCAGTCCATGGTATTCTCAGAATTTTTCTGTAGAATCACATCTTTATTGCCTCTAATTTCCCACTTTCCTGTTTTTTTTCCCCCTGTCTTAATTGTCCAAGACTCTCACCCATATGTTAGTATAGGAGTTATATAGCACTGCAGAACTCTCTTCTTCATCTCTAATGACTAGGTCATATTACACAATATATTTTTCTAAATGTTGTTTTTGCCTTCCCTGTTCTCCTGATTTCTGTTGAAATGCTTCCATCTGCTTTAATTGTTGTACTTAAATATTTGAATTGGTGGACCTGTTTTACTAGACATCAGGTACACATGTTAAATGGACAGAAATATGAAATTGGTATGGTAGATTTACCGGTAGGTGCTGACAGTTAAGTTAAGGAACAGAAACTTAAAGAATTCAGACTACAGAAAGTTGAAGATTGATGGGTGATTGGAGCTTGAGCTTGCGTTCTAAAGCCAGATGTGTGGCCTCGGCTGTGCCTATGACCAGTTCTGTTCAGGATGTCTCCGACGTTTTCTGTCCATCTTTTCCGTGGTCTTCCTCTGGCTTTGTACCCTGATCTCATTTGGTTATATGCTTGTACGGGCAACTTTTCGTGATGCATTCTCATAATATGGCCAAACCACTTGATCTGTTCTCTCTATGTAATCTGCACAAGATATTATACCTATTCTTTCCCTGATATATTCATTTCACAATCTATCAAGCCTGGTGACCCCGGCAGCTTTTCTCAAGCGTTTCATCTCACATGTCACTATCTTTCTGTAATGTGAAGATGAGAGAGACCAGGTTTGGCACTCAATTTGTGTCATCAATACTAAAACAATGATAGAAAAAATAGGAATGAATAATTGCAAGTAGGGAGTTATCATCTAGTCAATTATTCTTTATGGAAGTGAAACATGGACGGAAAACAAAAGTGTCCAAGATAAGCTAGCAACTGAGATGTGGTTTTTAAGAAGGATGATGAAAAATTCCATAGATTGCCAAGGAAACTAATGTAGAAGTTCTCAGAGATTAAAAATTCCATAGATTGCCAAGGAAACTAATGTAGAAGTTCTCAGAGATGCTGGAGTAAAACAACAAATTATAGAAAAAAAATAGAAGAGACAATGAAAATTTGTAGGGCATGTAATGAGAAACCAAAACTTGGAAAATTCCACCAGAAAGACCATGGGAAGAAGAGATTTCTCAATGGGTTGTCACTGTGGCACAAAAAGATGTCACCAAATGAACTTATTAACAACACAAGAGACAGAGAGTTGTGGAGAAGCATGATCACCACTCAGCATGGCAATTGATTGAGGGAGATCAGAAATTGATATAAATCTGATGACAAAGAAAGATGGAGTTGCCATGTGAATTGACTGGGTTCAATTCTTGTTTTCAACATTTTGATAGGAAATATCAGATTGAGCATGTTTTTTATTTCCGAAAAGCAGGATATGTAATTTTTTGTTAATTGGATACCTTTGATAGATGCTGACACATTTAAGAAAACAGTATTTCAATAGATGCTGACAGATTTAAGAAAACTATTTCAATAGATGCTGACAGATTTAAGAAAACAGTATTTCAATAGATGCTGACAGATTTAAGAAAACAGTATTTCAATAGATGCTGACAGATTTAAGAAAACAGTATTTCAATAGATGCTGACAGATTTAAGAAAACAGTATTTCAATAGATGCTGACATATTTAAGAAAACAGTATTTCAATAGATGCTGACAGATTTAAGAAAACAGTATTTCAATAGATGCTGACAGATGTAAGAAAACAGTATTTCAATAGATGCTGACAGATGTAAGAAAACAGTATTTCAATAGATGCTGACAGATTTAAGAAAACAGCATTTCAATAGATGCTGACAGATGTAAGAAAACAGTATTTCAATAGATGCTGACAGATTTAAGAAAACAGTATTTCAATAGATGCTGACAAATACAAAAATATTTTAATGGATAGCTTTGATGGATACTTCATTGCTCATTCTCAAACTCCCACTGCATTTCTCTTGTAGCAGGACAATGTTCCTACAAGATTTCCAGTTGCATATAGTCCATAGAATGAAAATTTGTGTCACCCATTTTATTTGCTCCAATTGCCCAACACATCAGTCTTCGGCAGGCTGATGGATTAAAAAAAACAGCACTTTAATGGATACTGAAACATCATTTAATGGATAGATTTGGTAACTAATAGATACAAAAACAAAATTACATCATATTCCTGTAGTCCCTTAGAGCATTTTTGGTCACTGAATAGAAATGGTAATGACTGCTGTCACAGAGCAGTGGACTTGTTTTAATAGTCAAGCAAAATGAATTAAACAGGTTACTAAAACACTTACCTAGCCTATTAATACAAATATATAAAAAAGTATATATAAAAAAACATACAATAAAACTAAACAGGACAATTTTCCACTATCGGCTCAAATTGAACCTTTTTCAAGAGACAAACAACAGAAAACAACAAAATAAAAAACAAAATAGATGACTAGATTTCATCAAGCCCCTCCCTGCGTTATGGAGACGGGGCTTGATGAAATCTAGTCATCTATTTTGTTTTTTATTTTGTTGTTTTCTGTTGTCTCTTGAAAAAGGTTCAATTTGAGCCGATACTTGGAGAATTGTCCTGTTTAGTTTTATTGTATGTTTTTTATATATTTTTATTAATAGGCAAGGTAAGTGTTTTAGTAACCTGTTTAATTCATTTTGCTTGACTATTTGTTCATTAGGTTACTGCGGCACCATCCACTTTGTCGGACACCCTCTGACCATTTGGTTATTTATATTGGACTTGTTTTACCAGTTCTAGAACAAGTACTTTATCGACTCAAAACTTTTTTGTAATAAAGTCATAAAACAAAGAAAGTAGTCTTTAAAAAAAAAGCAAATCTATTGTTAGAATAATATATATTTATCATCTCTTTACTCGTTTGTGTCATAGGTTAGAATGAAGCTGCTACTTTCATCACTACACATAGGTTCTCAAGATTTACACCTTCACTCTAAATTTACAAATAACGTTAAAGTATGAGTAAACCTTATTTAACCAAATTATTCATAATTCAAAAATTGCTCAATCTGATTTGTCAAAGTTTATTCGATGATGTCATCTCATCTGGTTAGAGATACAATGGGAGATTTGCAAAGTCCATTCCTTACTGTGGTTGGTTACCTTCCACAACTCATGCGTCAGGTAACCATTTCAATCAATAAACCCGTAACCCTTCAGGGTCGTAGGGGTACCACATTGGATGCTTCAGCACAAAGAGTCCTCCAGCGAATTCTATCCTCAGTGATGCGGATGAGTGTGGCAATATCTTGTCCTGTACATTCCTTGATGTTATCTGTCCATGCCTTTATTTTACCTCCTCTGCTTCTTCCACCCTCAACAGTTCCCTGCAGTATTGTTTTTGACGAACCATGCTAATTTTCGTAACCATTTACAGCCAGCTGGTCGACTGGAGGAGCAGTTCTGGCAGGCGAGAAATAACGCCTCAGATTTTTAATATGTTGCAGTCTTCCTTATGAATCTTGTGCAACCAACACGGTCTCTGACAAATTGTCCCGCCTCCTCTAGCGACATGTACATGCATTCTTGAATATCTCTTGGTCCAGCGACGTCTTGGATGAGCTTGACCTCTTTCGCCTTCTATCGCCCTCTTCTAACAACACTCTGTTCACGCCATTGTCTCTTCACATGTCCAAAGGAATATCTATCTTTCTTTCTTTTTTTCGCTTTATACCCCTTTATCCTTGCAGCATCAGTGGTAGAAGAGTTCGCTGGAGATAGCTTTTTTTGTGTGAACCATCCATGTTTCCTATAAGCATTTTAGTTCTACACTGTCGGTTTGCTAGATCTGTCACAATGTTGTTTCAGCGTTTCCAAATGGTTAAACCATGTTCTAATCTATCCCATTGAGAAATCACAAATTCCATTTAGAAAGCACTGAAACACTGAACTTTACTTCTATTTGGGCAACAGGATAGCAACCGCCATCCTGCACCATTAACCGGAGGTCAACATACATATAATTTCTTTTAATATGTATAGGGCTGAAATAGCGTGACAGCACCACTAATCAGGAACTCAGAGAAGGAATGGCTATTAAGAAATGTCTCTAGGCATGGATAGAGCATAGATTTAGAAAACCAGCAGAAAGCATTGAAAGATGTTAAGTGTTCATCTACAGACAAGTGTAAGCCAATAGAAATTTGGAGAACAAATGTAAGTTGCAATTTAATGCTGGAAGATGTATATAATAATAGTAATAATACCAATAAACCATGGGTCGCAGTGGTGTCACACTGGAGATATCTCTATCTTCTGCTATTTGGAGGAGTATAAAAAAATAATTTCTTGATGTTATTAATCCGGGGTTTTCTTTGCGGCTTCTTCTCCTTCTATCCTCGACTTCCTTGCAAAATAATTTTAGAAAGTGAGTTGTGTTTCATTACATGTCCAAACCAATTGTACGTCGTTTCAGCACTGCCAAAAGTACTTCTTGATAACCTGCAAGTTTGTCTATTTGTTGCTGGACAAATATATTTGGCTTGTGTTCTATATAACTAATTCTTAACTAACATCTGTAGCACTTGTTTTCAAAAGCCTGAATCCTTCTTTCTGTGTCTGCATTGAAGATATATATATATATATATATAGTAGAATCCCGTTATAAGAACTTGGTCCGGACCGACAAAATATATATGTAATAACAAATTCACTGTTAGTTAGCCGTCGGATCATCATCACTGCAAACTGGACACATCGATAGTTGCTCCAATCTCTCCCTGAGTGTATCCGCCATTACACTTCTGCTGACAGTACAGGTCCTTTGCTGGTTGACCATCATTCTTCTACACCATCCATAATGTTCACTTCTAGCAACACCACATTTCAATCCCTGATCTTTAATCCTCGCCATTGAAAAGGAATCATCATCCACATTCGTCTCACTCTCGCGTGCTATATCTCTTAAGAGTTCAAAATGTCAGCTTGATCCATTGCCTCATCGCCCTGTGCCACAATCATACATGACGCCAGTTGATCTGCTCTTTCATTGCCTCGAATACCCTCATGTCCTGGCACGAAAATAAATGTAACCACTTTCAGCCTCGCCTTTCTCAAGGCCTCAATCCAGTGTTCTTATACAAGACCCACTTGTACCTTCCTAATCATACTCATAGAGTCACTCAAGATGCATACCCACTCAAATGCCCTGATCACCGACATAGTCTCCATGGTCATGCTACTCTTAGTAACCGCAAAGGCACCACTCTCCTCCCTGATCGTTTTACCTGCGCACTGAGCTGTGAAGGTCCAAGCACTGCGAACATGTCTAATCACAGATCCATCAGTGTATATAACCTCATCCCCCTCTTTGGCATTCTCACTGACCAAAGCCTGCACTTCTTTCTCCAACGCTGTGGGACACCATTCTCTGCAAATTCACTGTATACAGCACAAACAATATAAAATACATATAATTGGAGATTTTGAAGTGTTTTTGGAGATTTTTATGGTCCATTAAATAGGGAAATTTATATATTGGATATAGGAAAAAATCAAAGAATGCGCTATAAAGGGATTCCACTGTATCGTGTTGCGTATGTGCCTATATGTCTTGTGGACTGTCGTTAAATTCCACTGTATCGTGTTGCGTATGTGCCTATATGTCTTGTGGACTGTCGTTAAATTCCACTGTATCGTGTTGCGTATGTGCATATATGTCTTGTGGACTGTCGTTAAATTCCACTGTATCGTGTTGCGTATGTGCCTATATGTCTTGTGGACTGTCGTTAAATTCTAAAAGGTGACTAGTGCATCATTTCTCATGACTGAACCTTCTATTCAATCAAACCACCGAACATTTGTGTTTGCATTTTTCTCTTATCATATGTAAAATAAAAGCTACCTCCTATAGTGGGTACGCTCCTTTTAACCTTGCGCGTTAGTCCAATATGGTTATATAGAGCGTTTTACCATTTAAAAATCATGTACCAACCTTTGAGGTAGCGTTAATTATATGTGTGTGTGTTTTCATTATGGCGAATTATAGACCTAACCTTTGAGGTAATGGTATATATGTGTGTGTGTTTATGTTTTGCGTTCATTCTCACACATCTGCAGGGTCTCTCGTAGATGGACGTTGGTCCTACAAGATTTTCAGTGGGATGTAGTCCAGAAAATGGAAATACACTGAGATGCCGTTTTTATTTGTGCCAATGGTCCAACACATCTGACTTCAGCGTATGTAATTATATATGAAGCTGAACTATATCTTTCTGATTCGTCCTCCATCTTTTTTTTTAAAAATCAGTTTTCCTAAATGACTGCTTCTGTGCATAGAATTTGTTTCCAGGCAACGCAGTTATCAGCCAGCTTTTCCAAATTTTGTGGTCGATAAGAACCTTTCATTGAGAATTAACATATATCTTTGTACATACATTAGTAATGGTCTACCATGGTATATTGCCATTCAGAAAGTTCATTAGTGTTTGTTTCATTACGGGGAGTATTCTGACATTCTACGTATGTGACCCAGCCCTTGCCGTCTCTTTACTGTATCCATTGTGGATGATAAGTGAACAAGATGTTATACTTCAATGTCTGTGACAATGTCTTACCAGTTAATATTCATGATTTTACGGAGACATCTTAGATGACAAATATTAATTCTCCTCTCATGTTATGAGTAGACACCATGTTTCAGAATCATAACAAAGTATGCTCAACAAACATGCCTGATAGATCTGTATCTTTGTTTTTATCTTTAGCTTACGTTTTTTCCAGGCGTTTGGACAGTCTACCAAAAGCAGTAGCCATATTTTCTGTGAGTTTATTTATATATACATACACACACACACAGGTATATGTTTGCTGGAATAATTACAATTATTCACACAGAAGGGGAAGTCAGCCTTATTTATAGTTGAGCGACATAAGCCGCTCAAGATAATGAATCTATACATTATCTTCGTGACTTATATACAAGTTACCAGGTTGTAAAATGTTGTCCGTTTCTGTAGATACCATTCACTTGATAAAATTATGTATATCATTTTGTAGCCGTGTTTTTTTTCCTACACGGTGGCAACTTAACTTTGTATGTATGTGTGTGCGCGTGCATGTTTGGCAAGCAATTGCTACCTTGAAATGTATATAAGTGTATTGATTTTTATTTTTGTTGTGACTTGCAGACTTTTCCTATATTGTACTTGAGATCAGCAAGAGAAGAAGATTAAACTCACACACAACAAAAAAACAAAACAAACAAACATCCTGTTGGTTTTGACTTCAAATATACATACAAGTTTTTGATTAATTTTTTTTTAGTGTGTGTTCTCAAACTCCCACTGAATCTCTCTTGTAGTTGGACCATGATCCTACAAGATGTAATCTTGAGAAATGTGTTATGTCACGTGTTTTTTGTGCATCAATTGCTTGATACATCTGACTCAAGGTATATATATATATATATATATATATATATATATATATATATATATATATATATATATATATATATATATATATATATATATACACACACACATACACATTCGCTGTGTTACCAATTGCCTGACACATCTGACTCAAGGTATAGACACACATTCACTGTTTTACCAATTTCACAGAATGGTAGATGTCCATAGCCATATTGCCAACTGTGATCAACATATTACAGTGGAATTCCTCTATAGCGCATTCTGTTATAACAAATTTCCCTGTACAACAATCAAATCAAGTGACATATTCTTTCCAGAATGTTGTCTTCGTCGTGGATACTCTGAATGTCTCTCTGTTCCAGGCAAGGAGGCCTGCATTGGAGGCTATTCCTTTGGATATTGTCTTATTTAAAGTCCAAGTCTCACATCCATATGTTTCCACTGGGAAAACATGATCTTAAAAGAGTTACTTTAGTGTCGTTATCACTACTTTGCCATAGCTTTCGTATTTGTTATACAATACTTTTCAAAATGGTTGAAAAGCATATAACTATATTTTTGAAAATCCCTAATTATATTTGACAACAACTTGAAAAAGTACACAAATTCTCCTATCTAGGAAGCAAATTAACACTCGACGGTGATGTCATGACAGAAATTACAACTCGCATAGCCCTAGCATCAAGTGCCATTACCAGACTGTCTAACATCTGGAGGTCAAAGTCACTTAGCACACGCACTAAAATGTGCGTGTTTAATTCCTGCGTTATTCCGGTGCTGTCCTATGGATGTGAGAGCTGAAAAAGCTCTTTATCTTCAGAAAATAAATTACTGAGTTTCGAGAACAAATGTCTTCTTAGGATAACTAACACCCACTGGAGTGAATTCAAATCGAACGATAAAATCAGAGAAGAGACACATCAAAATTTCATCACAGATGTTATCAGAAAACGTTGTTGGTCCTACATCGGGCATGTCCTACGCGCAGACACCAACAGAATATACCACCAATCTCTTGAATGGATACCTACAGGCAAAAGAGACGGGTAGACCAAAAGAAACACTCAGAAGAACAATACTTAGAGAAAGTAAAAAAATCTATATATATATATATATACTATTCAAGAACTGCAAAGAATGGCTTTGAATAGACAGAATTGGAGAGATCTGACCTCTGCCCTATGCGCTAACTTCAGCATTAAAGGAAAATGAATGAACTTCTATTACACAAATTGGTAGAGACTTTACGATGTTAGTTGATTAATCCAATGATTGACAAAATGACATAGGTTTATCACCTCAAAAATATACTTTCCCTTGTTTGCTACTTGATGTCTACACTGTCAGACAAGTCTTATGGATAAACTCTACATTTGTCTGAAGTTCTATGGTTCCATATATCTTTGTTTACAGAGACGAGCCATTGGTCAGTATGTCTCTCTCAGAAATTGGCTGAAATCTGATATATCAAGCCAAAAGGTGCAGCTGTCACAGCCTTTCTATATACATTGAAGCAATGTAACAAATGTCCTTTCTAGAAAGAATGGCCATAATCTCCTCCAGGAAATTGGCAATGCTACATCTTCAGGTCTGACCCAGGATGAAGTCTGGTGTACACAATTTTATCAGACTTCAAAATTTAGGTTATTCAGTGCTAGAAAGTTAAATGGCGGAGAGTGTGTCCTGTATCATACATTTACAAGGAGATATACTTTATTGTGAGTTTAGAGAATCTGTAGACTAGTGTTGCTCATCTGAATATGTCACTCCACTGTCCTCATCAGGTTAGTTAGCCCATAGACTAATGTTGAAGTCATCTGGTCATATCACTCCAATATCCCGCTATCATCAATTAGTCAGACCGTACTAGTGTTAAAGTCATCTGGTCATATCACTCCAATATCCCGCTATCATCAGATTAGTCGGACCGTAGAACAGTGTTGAATTTTATTATGACCTTTCTATAACACTTCGTTTCGAATGCCGATATTTTCTTTTCCATTCTCGTCTAAGTGATACTGTTTATTAAACAGCCTTCTTCTTTTCTCCTTGATCTAACCTTCCAGCATTTTCAAAATTTGACCTTTATTCCTCATACTGTATGAAAGCTTAGCCAGCAAAACCTATTGAAACTGACAATTGTTATTTCAATGAGCTCTCCTTTCTGTTAATACAAATTCAGTGTAATCCTTTTAATAAGGTCACTATTCATAAATATGGGATGGAATCACATGTATTCAATTAATATATCCACTTAAAAGTTATCTACTCTTGTTCGATTCCACAGATGGCGTTCCAGCAGTATCATCTGATTCAGTTTTTGCCGTAACTTTAAAAAGTTCATGCAGCTGGCCCAGCTGTTCATCTCGAAAGTTTTCTAACATTTCAGGAGATAGGTTAGCTCCTATTTCCTGTTTCTGTTTTCTTTGTCCAAGCTGTTTTGCTAGAGTCACATAGTAGTTCTGAAATAGATAAAAATAGGATTTCTTAAATAGATTTATTTCAAAATGGATGTAAACATTACTTCAAAAGTGGATGAAAAAACTATTTCTTAAATAGATTTATTTCAAAATGGATGTAAACATTACTTCAAAAGTGGATGAAAAAACTATTTCTTAAATAGATTTATTTCGAAATGGATGTAAACATTACTTCAAAAGTGGATGAAAAAACTATTTCTTAAATATATTTATTTCAAAATGGATGTAAACATTACTTCAAAAGTGGATGAAAAAACTATTTCTTAAATAGTTTAAAACATTGTTACTGAAATAGGTTAAAAATATTTCTATAACAAAAGTTTTACATAGCTAACCCTAAATAAATTTATATTTAAATTAATAAATTTAATCAATGATAAACATAAACTGATAAACATAGCCAAGGGAAATAATCAAAAAGAGGGACACGGATTCCAAACCAAAACCACATTTTCTAACACCCTTGGTAATGGAAGATAATCTGGTCAGCAAAGTGTTAAAATCTGGTATGTCATTATTTAAACATTTACTTTCTTAATCAAGTCTCAAGATTATTACTGGCAATTGTAAAAAATGCATTCCAACTTAATCGTAATCACTACGTACAAAAATTATAGTTTAGTTTAGCTTACAGTCCATTCATGTACAAAGATCGCTGTTTCCTCTGGTTTCGCTGTTTTGTGAACACGAAACTCTTCTTTCACATAACTGTTCCCCAAAGACTGCATCTCAATGGGTAAACCTCGATGAAGTTTTAAAATGGCCTTATACAAGGCTCGTATACGAGCTACATGACTGGTGTTTGACGTCATTCTGTGAATATTAAAACAGAATAAGTGGATTTCTACAATAATGTTTAACTCAGTAGCAACCCTGATGATTCATTTAAACTAGGTATATCTTCTTTTAGACATCATTTGAACCAGCAAAGTATGACCAACTCACCTCCTTCTCCTAGATATGATTATAGTGACCTAAAGCCATGCTGAAGTCTGATGTGTCAGGCCAAAAGGCGCAGATATCGCAGCAATGCTGTAAACCATGACACAACGCATTCCGTTCTCCGGACTACATCCTGCTAATCTGCAGGAGTTTGAGAACGAACGCAGAAGAAGAAATAAAAGAGCTGAGCTTGAACTGTGATGATGCCAGAAATGAGATTAGAAGAAAGTTCATCGACAGAGAACTGAAACTGTCAGTCCTTTTTTGTGTTAAAAGTACCACTTGTGGTGAGGTATGGTCCTTTTAACCGTTACAGTAAGTCCAATTTGGTTATATCGGAGCTTTTCACCATAAAACATAATTCAACAAACTACAACCTCCGTGGTAAACTACTTGAGCTGTCAGTCTGAGAACGTACACATACAAAGAATGTCAGAAAGAGTATCTAGAGGTGAGGGAAGGAAAAGTAGTCCTTTTGGAAAGATCCAAAAATTGCATAATCTACACCTGACTGGGACTCTTGAGTCTACATACACTAGGATGGTTGCTAGAACGGAGGGCAGAGCACTTATGAGAGTGTCCTGCGTGCTGTGATGCTAGTTTTTAATCTAGAACTGTCAGGCATCATGCAACTGTGGATATATTCAAGTGAAGATCAGAGCGTCCATGGACATGTCCTGTTTGCAATAAACATGATCTGATGACTAACTCAATGACTGACTATCTTCATTCGCGCCCAAGTATTATGCCATGTATAATAGCACCGCTGTTTACCTTGCATGTTATATGAAGTGATTAAGGAGGTTATGGGGTAGAGTTGGCTGTCCCATTCTGTAAGGGACCAAAGTAACAGAGAAGCCATGCTGAAGTCTGATGTGTTCAGCCGAAAAGCGAAGATATCACAGCAAAGCTGTAAATGATGATATAATACCACATTCTGTTCTCCGGACTACATCCTGCTAATCTGCAGGAGTTTGAGAACAAATGAAGAAGAAATCTATCTTGATTCCAAACCTTATCCTGTCATTTCACATTTTAACACTTTTTCTTTGACACATTTTTCATTCATGTCTTTCCTACTACAACTTCATATTTTAGTGTGATGAGTTTTGCAGGTGTTAATTTTTTAAGAAAACATTTAAAAAAATCAACCAATAAAGTTAGGATTCTCAAATTTTTAGACGATGTTCAGACATGAATAATCTCTGGCATTGTCCTGCATAAAATAGCACTGGTTACTACAGTCAACTGTCATATTCATGAGTTATTGGCGGTGAAGTCACAACTACCGCTTAACTCTCTAAGTCTTTCTGTACAATGAGCAGTACAAATTGACCTATGTCCATATTATGGAAACTTACATAAAGCTGAAATTTCTTTTCTAAGTTTGCCGTAACACTGGCCCTAAATTGATTGAAATTCCATTCCTATCATGCATGCAAACAGCCACAGATATGTCTTCGACATGAGAGAAGGGAGGGGTGGCAATGTTTATCTTTTAAAGGGAAAGTAATACCTCATTTTCATGACATTTTTAGTGACTTATTGTGGAAAACTATTAGGAAGGGGTGGGAGGTGGTATTATTCACCTTGTGTTCGCTTGTTTAGTTAGAATATCTTTAAACATATAGAAGAAATGCCAGAACTCAAGATCAATGGGAAAATAATAAACAACCTGAGATATGCAGATGACACTGTTCTTTTAGTAGAAAGTGAACATGAACTACAAAGACTAATAGATCAAGTCGACAAATAAAGTAAAGAATATGGACTGGATATAAATAATTTTTAAAAAAACCATGTTAATCAGCAAAGTCAGAGAGGAACAGGCGCTAAACATAAACATACATGGAGAGAAACTACAACAAGTAGAACATTATCAATATCTTGGACACATAGTCACAAATGATGGCAGATGTGAAACAAGTTAAAAGGAGAATAGGAATGGCTAAAAGTACCTTCAATAACATGAGGAAAATATTAACATCTAAACAAATTACAAACAAGTTTTTTTCTCTTCAGCGTTCATTCTCAAACTCCTGCTGGAACTCTCTTAAAGCAGGACTATGGTCCTATTAGATTTCCAGCAGGATGTCGTCCAGAGAATGGGAATGCGTTGTGTGGCCATTTTATTTGTACCAATGGCCCCACACATCCGTCTTCGGTTGGACAAACATGTTAAAATGCTACATCTATTTTATATTAATGTATGGCTCAGAAACATGGATACTAAACGAACAATTAGAAGACAGAATTGATGTCTTTGAGATGTGGATATATAGAAGAATAGGGAGAACGTCATGGAAAGAAAAGAAAAACACAGAGATTCTATAAACACTTAATATGAAGAAAGAATTATTAAGATACTAAATATCAGGCAAACAAAATATTTTGGACACATTAAAAGACATGACACCTTGTTGAAGACCTTACTTAAGGGTAAAGTTGAAGCGAGCAAGAGGTACGCAGAGATACAAGTGGGAGAGCAACATCACACGATGGACACGTTACAGTCTAGCAGAGCCCACCACCAAAACAAGAGACAGGGGATGTTGGAGTTCTGTTGCAGCCAACCTTCGTTGCGGAGATTGCACTTGATGATGATGCTTTTAGCTTATTTCTGAGCACTAAATGTAATGTTTTGATTTTCTATGGGGAAATGGGCTGTGTGTATGTGTGTGTAAAATACCCCCACCCTATCTACATCTCCTGCATAGATACTGAGTAATGTGCATAGGCGATAAGTGGAATCATTGGACAGGGCTAAGAATTAAACTTCACTGCACAAAATCACCTTTGTCATTGTTTTCAAACATGCGGGTGTGGAGGGAAATGAATTAGCAGACAAGTTGGCTGGTTCTGCTACCATAACAGATGGTTAACCTATGGACAGAGCAGAAATAATCAATACTGCACAACAGTCCACATGATCTGAGGATTTTCAAATCAAAGTGCATGTCGCATGAGATGGTATCGAGAATGTGCGAACAAGGAGTGAGGATTAGCATTGTCCAGAGAGAACACCTACAACAATTGCACATAAGAACACTGAACAGAACCGGAATCATAAACCTTGAGAGATTTACTGAAGCTGAGATCTGAGCACCCATGGACATGTCTGATGTGTTAAGACGAATCAACATCTGCTAGACCTCTACTCTACACTACTACAGTAGCCTACAATTACAAATGGCTAGTAGGCCTACCCTACATTACAGTGTCATACTAACGTAAGACATTCCTTTAGGCCTACTTTTACAAACAGTAACATACCTGATAACTACAACTACATACCTTGTACCTATATATTATTGGAAGAATGAATCAATTCAAAATTAAATCAATCAATCAATGTAGCCTACGATGTATTGAATTGTAATTGTAAGATCAATGATAACATTTTCATTTATTAAAACATAATGATTGATAGAACTAGAAAGAATGTCTGCAAGTTCGACAAATTTCACAATAAAATAAAACCTTTTCTTGAAGTCGTTACATAATATATAGATAAGTCTACTCGCTTGCAGATTGAATGGAATGTCCTTGGCTTGTGTACACTAGATAGCAACTTCCAGCTTTTTGTTTGGGCAGAGGCTAGATGGAATACTTTGTTCTGCAAAATGTAACAGTTGCCAGCGGTAATAAATATTTGTGTTCACAGTTTCACCATCATCAAGTGCCGTTTACACAACGAAGGATGTCTGCAACGGACCATCAACAATTCTCTATCTCTTGATTTGGTATTGCGTTCTGCTAAACTGACTATCTCATGATGTGTTCCTCCCACTTGTAACTATGCCTACCTCTTGCTCGTTTTCCATCAAGTTTACCCTCAAGTAAGGTCTTCAACTCAATTATTTAGGTACAACGATTACAGCAGATGGAAGAAGTTCAACAGAAATAAGAAAGAGAATAGGGCAGGCAAAAACAACATTCAGAAAAAAGAAAAATATATTGTGTAATATAACCTTGTCATTAGAGGTGAGAAAGAGAGTTCTGCAGTTCTATATAACTCCTATACTAACATATGGGTGCGAGTCTTGGACAAAAATAACAAACTGGAAAGTGGAAAAATTAGAGGCAATAAAGATATGGTTCTATAGAAGAATGCTGAGAATACCATGGACTGCTAGAAAAACTAATGTGGAAGTATTGAAAGAGTCAAATGCGAAACGGACCTTAATCAATAATATAAGAAAAAGTCAATCTTCATTTTTTGGCCACTTCATGAGACAGGGAGGTTTGGAGAACATAGTCACAACACTTGAACAGGCAAGATTGAAGACAGCAGAGACAGAGGACGACAACGTGAGAAAATATTAGACAGTTTGACAACCTGACACGACAGGGAAACAACAACGGTCTTGATACATAATACTGTAGACAGAGAGCTGTGGAGAGCCATGATCGCCTTCGTCAGCCGGCATGGCACCTAATGATGATGAGGAAGGTCTTCAACAAGGTGTCATGTCTTGTTTTATTTTTATTGTTTTTAATTCTGTTTTTTTTCCACAGGCAATGTTGTCAGAACCTCTTTTTTTTCTTATTTTTTTCCTGCTCTTTTCAAGACGTGCTCCATTTTCTTCTATATGTAGGCCTACATATCCCAAAGACAACAATTTTGTTTTGTAGTTTGTTAATCACATGACCGAGCCACACAAGTATAGAAATGCGTTATGTCACCGTTTTTTACGTCAACGACCCGACACTTCCGTCTTCAACGGTAACTTCTTGGGGTGAAATGTCATGTTCTGATTTTTTAGGAGGGAGGGGGTGCTCCCCCCACCCAGTTCTTTGGGCGGGCTAGAGTATGTGTGTTTACTGGGCCCATATTTCATGGGTAAAACGAAAGGTGTTTTTAGAACTATGTTCAAATGGCGTGTGCTTTGAGAATTTAGTTAGCCATATGTCTTTCTAAAGAAGGATCATTAGCCAAGTTAAGGTATTGAGTCAGTCATATAGTTAGTCATATAGTCAGTCATATAGTTTGTCACATAGTTTGTCGTATAATTAGTCATATAGTTTGTCATATAGTTTGTCACATAGTTTGTCATATAGTTAGTCATATAATTAGTAATATAGTTTGTCACATAGCTTGTCATATAGTTGGTCATATAATTAGGCATATAGTTTGTCACATAATTTGTTATATAGTTTGTCATATAGTTGTTATATAGTTTATCATATAGTCTGTCATATAGTTTGTCATATAGTCATATAGTTTGTCATATAGTTTGTCATATAGTCATATAGTTTGTCATATAGTCATTTAATTTATTTTAAAAGTTTGTCATATAGTTTGTCATATAGTCATATAGTTTGTCATATAGTCATATAGTTTGTTATATAGTTTGTCATATAGTCATATAGTTTGTCATATAGTCATATAGTTTGTTCGCCTGATGACAGATAGGAAGGCTGTCACATACTAGAGAAGCCGACTAACATAATTAAATGCATGACGAAAACGGATATGCTGGGCCTCGGATATGCAAGGCCTATCGAGGTGCAAATAACACGGCTCTGCTGTGGAACGAGCAGCACAACGTACTTCACACGAAACCGTGTTTCCGGCGGAAACCACACGAACTTTCATGGCGGTTATCAGATAGCGAACGCAAAAGAACATATTTAGTCACATTGTTAATCATGGAAAGAATGCCGTGTGATTCATTAGTTTATAAAGTATATAGGAAGAGAGGAGAAGCAGAAAGAAGAGCCAAGGGTAGACCTAGAGTACGCTGGATCGATAACATCAAAGAGACATTACACGAACACCAAATAACATTATCTGAAGCTGCCAGAAAAGCGAGAACAAGAACATTGTATCTCACTCGACACACGTAAAGGGTAAAAGAGGAAGGAAAGAAGAAGAAGACGAAGTTAGTCATAGACATATAGTATCCAAAGTCGTAGATACGTCTTCAGTAAGGGCGGCGCGGGGAAGAGGGGGGGGGGGTGCAAAATATTTAGTTGGTTAATTTGCTCATTTTCGTGGGGAATTCTTTCGTTTTCGCAAGATTTTTGTGTGCCGCATGGCCGAGACGTTAGAGATTTGATCTCAAACCCGCGAGGTTCAGAGTTCGATCCCCGGTAAGAATTGTGGGGTTTTTAATTTGCCCGAGTGTAAATTAAACAACTCGCCCTGAACATGACGTGGCGACAGCAAAGATATGCGGCCTTTATCACACAAGCCACTTGGAACCTCCATGCTGAAAAAAATGTATTAGCGTCATTTTACATTTTTGTGTGTACACACTCGTTAAGTTGAGGTTTTTTTTTATTTACCAGCCTTTTGATTTTACCATTCCTAGTACTAAAAGTTATATTCCGATTTTCTGGAGGACTGGGGGGGGGGGGTGTTTAAACACTCCACCCCTTATCTACGGGCGCTTGATAGTATGTTATGATACCATTACTAAAGCAAATCTTGAGACGACACTCAGTCACCAGTGCATTAGTACTCTAACAGTACCGTCTGTTATCAGATGTTTTCACCATTTAGGAAGAAATGACTGCATATAACGGCTCTACTAGACAACCACAGGTGACTGCTCTTGACTGACGGTGCGTGAATTGATTCTTTGTAGTTCTATGACTTATAATATCATCTGCTGCGTCATGTCTCTAATCTCGGAATCGCATTAGAATAACGCCATCTTCTTGACCTAATTATGCGTTCTCTTCGTATCGCAGAGTAAACTCCCATATATATAAACAAAATAGAGCGGAGGACAAGGCTACGTGCTTTCATCGCTACTTTTCAACAATATACGTGACATGATAATAAAAGAAGCTCACAGCAACAAAGAGAAACGGATTATTTTGATAATCATTCGCCGCAGAAAGACGGATGTGTTGAGTCATTGGCGCAAAATACAAAAAAATAATAAAAAAATAAAAAACGGCGACACAGTGCATTTCTATTCTCAGGACTACATTCTGCTGGAAATCTAGTAGGACTATTGTCCTGCTACAAGAGAGATCCAGCGGGAGTTTGAGAATGAACGATGATGATGATTATTATTCTGGAGATAAATGTTTCAGGTAGGGTAACAACCCTAAACAGGAAGTAGATGACTGAAGTAACACAGGGCAAATATCAAGATAAACAAACATAGGTAAATGTTTTACCAAAATAAAACATAAAACAACCTAACAACGAGATACGAGGTTGTTTTATGTTTTATTTTGGTAACACATCTATTTTTGTTTATCTTGATATTATTCTGGAAGTCGTGGCGGCTGGATTACCAAAATCGTAACTTCCACTATTTTTTAAATGGTTATAGAGCTCTTATATAATCAAATTGGAGTAACGTCTGCGGTTGAAAGAAGAGCAACCCACCATAAGTTGCACACGAATTGCGAGTGTTTAGCTCTTGCTTCCTATATGCAGTGGTGATGCTTCTCCGATCTTTCTTTCATACCCAGGAGACTTCAGCTTTCGGCTTAGTGCAACACCGAATGAAATAAAATTCTACTAAGAGGGGGTACAAATCAACTAATTTAGTTCTTCGGATTACGTCCTACTAACGAGTGGGAGTTTGAGAAAAAAAGCAGATTAATAAATGAAAAATTATTGTTCAAGCCATTCTATCACAGACAAACATGAATATCAATATGGGAACTAATCACAATATTAAATTCAAACTTACAGGACAATAACATGGCCTGTCTTCAATAAAGACCCGAGTACAGAAAGTAAACACTACCTGCCACCAGGAAAGACCCGTGTACAGGAAGTAACGGGACATGACTCTAAAAAAACATGTGTACAGGAAGCAAATGTTACCTGACTCTAGTAAAGACCTGTGTACAGAAAGTAAACGTGACCTAGCTCTAGTAAAGACCTGTGTACATAAAGTAAACGTGATTAAGCTCTAGTAAAGACATGTGTACAGAAAATAAACGTGATCTGGCCCCAGTAAAAATAAAGTAAACGTGACCTGAAAGGCTGATTTCTTATTATTTCCGTGCATTACGTTCGTCAATGTTATCTTTTTTTGGCATGTGACTCCAAGTATATAAATAATGACCAACGAAAGTACGACAATAATAAAAAATGTAACCAATGAAGCTTGTTTATTTTTTGTACGGATGTCTTAACTACCGGTCGGCAATTGTGTGGGCGTAACCCTGCATACATTAACTCTGATGTTTGACACAAACTAATTAACTTACGGACAATGTTTGCCAAAGTAAATACAATTATGTCTGTGCTTGTGTATCTAACATATAATCAAGGCAGCCGTCATGATGCGGTGACAAGATGAATGATTGTCTTGTCGGAATTGAGGGATGCTAGAAGAATGAAGGTCGAGGTCGGACTATATATCTATCACAGATAAGATTGTGGGTTATAAACATGACATGACAGTATTATCAGACCTTTGTACAGAAACTATACATGGCCTGAAAACCTGTGTTTATTATTTCCGTGCATTTCGTTTGTCGGCTTTGTCTTTTTCTTGATATTCGACTTGACATTCAGTATATAAATAGGGACCAATAAAATCACGAGAATAATTAAAATTACCACGAATGAAGTTTTGTTTACTTTCTGTTCAGAGGTCTATATCTGGAGTCTTGTCACAGTTATAAAGTAACTTTGAGATTGAAGAGCTTATAGCGGATTCTTTATAACATCCTCTTCAGTGACACCAGACACTTATAAATATTTCTGTTATATTTGATATTTGCCCTGTGTTACCACAGCTTCCTTCCCCATATTTCCAGTTTCGGATTGTTTCCAACAATGGATGTTTATCGCATGTTCTAATGAGAACAAGACCGTAGATGTGTGACCATATATTAATATAAACATGAACGTGCCGTGCTACGATGTAGAGAGGCGGCCGAATCAGGCGGCACCAATCAAATACATTGTCGGGGGCGGAATCTCGAAGACATGCATCATACTGAAAAAAATCTACCAGCACGGTCCTGAATATAAGAGCTGATCTCGGATTGGAGAAAATCTACGGACACGGTCCTAAATATAAGACCTGATCTCGGATTGAAGAAAATCTACCGGCACAGTCCTGAATATACGACCTGATCTCGGATTGGAGAAAATCTACGGACATTGTCCTGAATATAAGATCTGATCTCGGATTGGAGAAAATCTACGGACATTGTCCTGAATATAAGATCTGATCTCGGATTGGGTGAAAATCTACCGGCACGGTCCTGAATATAAGAGCTGATCTTGGATTGGCCTAGATTAGTGATGCGTGTGACACAAAGTATGCGCACAGTGATCAATGAACAGTCAGGTCAGTCTTGACGATTAACTCAGTACGTAGGGCTATCCATAGAGAAGGACATGATAGATATGACTACGGTAAAGGGAAGGAAGTGGTTTACCCTGCAACAAAAGCTAACCACCTGTTTTTGTGAAATTTTCTTTGCAGTAGTACTCTAGTTCAGCTCTGTGGCGGGATTGGTACAGAGCGCGTTTGTGATTGCCAAGGTACCGGGTTCAATCCCCGCCACGTGCACTTTTTTCTAGTACTAATAGTTATGTTCTTATTTCCTAAGGAAGGAAGGGGGGGGGTGAACACTACAAAGTTGTCCACCCCCTTTTCTGCTGGCCTAAAATGTTAGTCAAATTACCAAGTCATTTTTATTTTGACTATCAAGTTAGAAAGAAATATTCCAGTTTTTTGATGCATCATTTTCTGAACTTCGCCACCAATGTTTGCGATACGACAATCACTACAAGGTAACTGCGTGAAACGTAACAACAATCGTACTTACGTATTACACAGGTTTATATAACCGCTTCAATCAGACACATCTCATCATTTCCCACTAGTTTTAGATATAGTCTGTCGTGTCTGATTAAAGCGGTTATATAAACCTGTGTAATACGTAAGTACCAATGTTTGCGATGGTCATACGTACCGAGTGAGCTAAACATTTCTCAAGCTAATTTCTTGTGTACTTGTTTATGGTGCTATGAGCACGTGATGAGACCTTCCTCGATGACAAAAGATGTTCTTTAAGGTACGGTGAAGGTGAAGAAGACGCGGTAGTCAGAAGAAGACATCTGAACAATATAACGGACTGGACAGGAAGTGAAGTTTCCTAACTAATCAGGATGGTAGAGGATGGTGATGCGTGGAGATATTTCTGCACTGTCTCAAGTGACATCCCTACAAAACTGACGGGTTATGGGTTTTATTATAATAATAATATATTTACGACCATATCGTAAACATTGGCGATCGCAATTCGGAAAATTATTAATATAATAACAATAATAATAATAATTATTATTATTATTATTATTTTCCGAATTGTGACCAGTTTGCGATGGTCATTAGTACCAATATAACTGAAATGTGCTTCATTCGCGGCTGAAAACGAGGTGTCTAACCTAAGGTCCATACTTTTGTATTTAGGAAATCATTTAAAAAATGATTATCTGTAATCAAACTTGCAATCTTGTGGACGTAAGAAAAACGTTTTAACCATTAAACCACAAAGGTTTAATGCTTTGTTACTTAAATTTTGTGTTTGTTTGCGTTCATTATCATACTCTCAACGGATCTCTCTTGTAGCAGGACAATGAATCTACAAGATTTCAAGCAGCATGTAGTCCAAATAACGGAAATGCCTAGTGTCACCGTTTTATTTACGTTAATAGCCGGACACACTCGCTTCTCAGCCTGGTGTCCCCGTAAGCACAAATGCTTGCTTGGGCAGGACTGTGGCCCTGCTCGATGTCAGGAATGGTCCGATTCGAGCTGTAAATGTTCTTGGACAGTTCGGACATGGAATGACCACTGTAGGCGGATTTTGGTCAATCCGTGACTTTCTAGCTACTCTTGGCAGTTGCGTTGCTGCATTTCTCCTCTTTTCACAAGATGGGGCGCTCTTTTTGACTGTAGAGCGTCATGTAGATCTATTTTGTTCAAGTTCTTCCCATGTATCTTGATCTATTTTGTTCAAGTTCTTCCCATGTATCTTGGTCTATTTAAAAAAGCTTTCAGTGAGACTGACAGACATATAACTATTCGGAAATACAATTTTGGCAAGTTCAAAGAATGCAACTTAAATGCAAGACATTAGCTTGAGAAACGCGTAGCTAAATAGCATTATCAAGGCGCTATCTTAGCACTTCTCTCTGGAGTGTTGCCATTGTGAATATACCCGTTTTTGAACTCATTACTTGGAAACGTTTTTTCATTATCTGAAGAGCGGCGGCACAGCACTTGAAACATTATACCACACATTCTTATTCCCCCACCCCCGACTACCAACATCCATCTTATCTCTCGCCTCCGCGCAAGTCTTCCATTTCATGAAACACCTGATCTCTTTAACAAGTTAGCCAGGATTTTGTGAGAAATATTTGAAAAACAAACTTGAGCTCCTTGACAAATTGGAGCCAAATACGGCATGGTTGTTAAGGTACACATTAATTAGGACATGTGTAGCAATCATGTGGTGCTATTTTACGTGTAGACTAAGATATTTAAACATTGATGCAATGTGTTCTTTGATAATAGGTCCTGGAATTATGATTGAGTGGGATGGAGGGTGGGGAAGTATGTGTACAAACTATGGGCTTCAGACTGTAGACTTCATAGATTCTCTGAATGATTATCACAAAACATAAGGTACTAGCCTGACATAGGTACCAGATGCAAATCACATATGTCCAAGTTGAAATGACAACACAAGTTATAAATCATATATTTAATGACTTATTTGTCAATTGGATGTGCTAAAAGCTATTGTGGATAGTAACAATGTTTGGACGTAATCAAGAATGAGTGACTTGGAAACTGTATTGATGAATAGGTAGGTGGCAGTCGTACTTGATTAGTGTCGGACTTTTTACACACGAGCTTACTTAATTAATTAATTTGTATAGTAATTATTTAGCGTTATTTCTGAGTTTAGGTCTGGTAGTGAAATGGTATTAGTGAAGTACTTTATAATAATAATACTAATAATAATAATAATAATAATAATAATAATAATAGTAATTCATTATTCAGATGAAGGCACAGATTCGTTGGGCAGGTCGTGTGGCATGTATGCCAGTACATCGCCTGCAATAGATACTACTCTATTGTGAGTTGCAGAAGAGCATACGTTCTCACTGTGGCTAAAAGAAACGCTACAAGGATTCGTTACAGACCTAATAGAACGTTTTTGAAATAAACCAAGATACATGGGAAGACGATGAACAAATTAGAGCTACATGGCGGGCTACAGTCAAAAACAGTGCACCATCTTGTGAAAAGAGGAGAAGTGTAGCAGTTCAATAGCGGAGTGTAGCTAGAATATCACGGGTACATAAAAAAAAAATCTAGAATGGTCATCCCATGTCTGAACAGTCCTATGACATTTGAGGCTAGAATATGGCTTATTAGTAATCTACGAGCTCACACTCAAGGACATAACTCTAACTGAATTTTATAAAGGGGATGTAACAAATTGTCATCATCATCGTGTGATGGACGACCAGCATAATAATGCAATTCATTGAAGCATATAGCATTCCAAACAGGAAAGACATGATGAAACTTAAGAGCAAAAGTCGAGGCATTCCTACATGCACGGATAGCTCTCGCTTCCACAGATCACTCGAACTTAAGAGCTGAAACCGAGGCACTCCTGCATGCACTGATAGCTCTCGCTTTCAAACTGGAAAAGACTTGAATCATCGTCCTGGAGACTGACCTGAAAATCTAGCAAGACCAAAGAATCCTGAACGCAGAAGAAGAATGATTGAAATATGACATATAATGGACACTCATCATTAATAATAATAGTAGGAGAATAAGAGGCATACCAAGACTATAATGGACAGACCAAGACAACAATGTACAGACCAAGACTACAATGGACAGACCAAGACTACAATGGACATACCAAGACTACAATGGACAGACCAAGACTACAATGGACAGACAAAGACTACAATGGACAGACCAAGACTACAATGGACAGAGACAGACCAAGACTATAATGGACAGACCAAGACTACAATGTACAGACCAAGACTACAATGGACAGACCAAGACTACAACGGGGAGAGGCATACCAAGACTATAATGGACAGACCAAGACTACAATGTACAGACCAAGACTACAATGGACAGACCAAGACTACAATGGGGAGAGGCATACCAAGACTATAATGGACAGACCAAGACTACAATGGGCAGAGGCATACCAAGACTATAATGTACAGACCAAGACTATAATGGACAGACCAAGACTACAATGGACAGACCAAGACTACAATGGACAGACCAAGACTACAATGGACAAAGACAGACCAAGACTATAATGTACAGACCAAGACTACAATGGACAGACCAAGACTACAATGGACAGAGACAGACCAAGACTATAATGGACAGACCAAGACTTCAATGGACAGACCAAGACTACAATGGACAGACCAAGACTACAATTTACAGAGGATAGTATATAGAAAACCTTTTGAACATGACACAAGAAGAGGCTGGAAAATTTGTACAGAACAGAGGGGCTTACAGACTTATTTAGATATTATAAGTTACAATATTTTGATATTTTTAGTTACAGTATTTTTTGATCATATGAAGATACATAACAGCATGGAAAGATTAATAGCTGAAAGCAGAATTAACGTCAACAGGGGAAGAGGTCGTCCAAGACGACGATGGTGCAGTGATATATCAGATTGTTTAACTATTTTTCTAGTGCATCCATACTTGCCCAGAATCGCGGAGTGTACACAGAATCCATAAGGAAGACCACGTTCTGGAAAAAAATATGCCACATGATGATGACTAATATATTCAATCCGATATTCAGTAGAACATAGAAGATTTATTTTCCAACCACGAACTAGTTCGGATGAGTTGTGCTTGTGACAAGAGCCAACTAACCATACTGCCACCGAGCCGACAATGTGACAAGAGCCTACTAACCATACTGCCACCGAGCCGACAATGTGACAAGAGCCCACTAACCATACTGCCACCGAGCCGACAATGTGACAAGAGCCTACTAACCACACTGCCACCGAGAAGACAATGGTTTTTAATTATTATTGAATTATTATATGTTACTGAAATATTTGAATAATTTTGCCACTGTGACGTGAACAACCACCTCTTTCGCTGCGCTCAAACCACGACTAAATTCACAATCAGAGGCTGTTAAACTGACCCCATCGACACGGAAGCCGACGCTTTAGTACTTACCGGGTATTTAGCATGAAATATGAGTACGAATCATTGGGCGTATTTCTGGCAGAGTTAATGTTCTTCTGCGTTCGTTCACAAATTCTTGTTCATCCTGAAGTTGGGTGTGCCAGGCTGAAAGACGGAGATATCGCAGCAAAACATGTCCCTGCATATTCCGTTAAAATTAAGTGAACAATTGGGAAAGGGGGGGGGGTTAAAAAGTGTAACAGTTGTTGACAATAAAAGGGTGTGGGGGGGGGGGTGTGACAAAAGTTGAAATCAACAATACAGTTTTATACAACAATTCTTCGCCGAAGACGGATGTGTCGGGTCATTGGCGCAAATAAAACGGCTACACAAGGCATTTCCATTCTCTGGACTACATCCTGCTGGAAATCTAGTTGGATAGTTGGTTGGTTGCTGATCCAGCGTTCAATGGGTTCATGCCCTTTGACCCAATGCCATTAAATGGCATTATATTGCTGGGAAGTTTGTGGATTTTCGGCCCACCCCGGGACAGAGCCAGAGAATAACTATCACACCTCCAGTAAGGTAGGTTTCAACCTATGCACTGCTCCTAGCCACTGTAGCCAAGATAAGGTTCACTGTGCTCATTCCCCGTCACCAATTGACTACTGGTTATGCTGAACTTCTCTATTGCTCTAGGCATGCAACCAAATGTTCAAGTCAAAAGGATTGTCACGTTCTGAGTCACTGTGCCTCAATGATGGGTCTCAGCCATAGGAAAAAAAAGTGCTGTCAGTTTCCTCCTCCCCAGTGCTGCACAGTACATCTCTGGCTCCCTCCCAACCACAGCGGGTGCATACATATATTCAAGTAAACATGAAACACATTTCAACAATAAAATAGCATAATTGAATAGATGATATGCCATGAAGCTTCTATAAGATAACCTCAATATAACGGCATGTCATCTACTAAAGTTTTCTGTTGCATGGGTGGTTTGTCTAGTGGGCCATTAGTGAGACCCACAGATGCAACCACATGCGTGAAAAATCTAGTAGGACAATTGTCCTGCTATACAAGAGAGATCCAGCAGGACTTTGAGAATGAGCGCTGAAGATGAAGATACAACAATTACATTCTTGAAATTTGGAAACAGCTTGCTAAAAAATCTCCAGAAAGTGCGCAGTGTTTTCGTAATTTTTCTGCTAAAACATTTTATTTGTTTGGCAGTGGTGAGGGGAAAAGCTAGAATTTTTTTTGACCTACTAAAAAAGAAGGAGGGGGGGGTCTTGAGTCCTTTCCAGTTGTTTACAGAAGTACGGGGGTTGGGGCTTGAGGATTAAGACAGTATCGCCCTTTACTCGTCGTGTGCTATGGTGTGTTCGTGATAAAGGGCTTTTGGTCGAAACATTGATGTGTGTGATTTTTTCATGTATTTTCGGTGATTAAAATTTTTTTATTTCTCTGTGTGTTCAATTTGTACATATTTTTTGTGTGTAATGGCTACTAATAATACGATCTACTAAAAAAATACGAACAATTATATTTATTTTGTTTCATCTCTAGAAATCGTCTGAGTTATTGTTCCGTAACCTGAGATCTGTGATTTCTACTTGGACGACTAACTATGGCCTATTTGACCGTGCCGGTTGGAATCATATACGTATCAGTGTGTAGTATTGTGGACGTTATTGTATTGTTTCTGAACCCTATTATTATCAGCGTTATCCGCAATGATCGCCAGCTGAGAAGACAACCTAGCATAATCTACATCGCCAATCTTGCTCTAGTGGATTTGTGCCTTGCTGCAGTTAACTTGAGCCAAATATTATTTTACTTCGTTCGTGTCGCAAAGACATACCCACTTTGTTTGATATTTCACGGTTATCTCACTTTGACATTGATGACTGCATCGTTATGTTTCATGTTCACAAATTCTGTTGACAGATTCATTTTCATTCGGATGTCGATGAAATATCACTCAATAATGAATTCAAGGATCGCTAGACGTGTTGCTTTATTTATCTGGATTTTCTCGATTTCGTTTCCGATTCTGCCTTTCATAATAATCGATCATGTTTGGGAGTATGATGCTTGCAACGACTTCATCGGTTCTGCAACATACAGGTTTGCGCATGTGCCCACACAGACAATTTTCTTTATTACTATTATTTTTACCGTTTTAATGTTCATATCAGTTTTTCGAGTGGTGAAGAACAGTCGAAAGTTGCGACATGTCACAACGCGGTCAGTTTCCATGGAAAGTCTGACTACCCCGGTTTCGTCACCAATGTTAAGCACATCTGTTCCTGGTTTACCGCCTATCTTTGAGCTGGTACCGTACGAACATGAAAATGTGGAGAATTCTGGCAAGTTCGAGGCAAACACCCCACATACTTCCGTCTGTAAAAAGGACACATCAATAGATGGAAAGAAAATATGTTTATCAGAAGTTAGAGAACAAGAGTCGAGTCTGCAGGTGTCTCCCGAAGATATTCCCCAAAGCTTAAATAAACCACAAATGCTATTTAAGCTGGGATTACAAGAAAACACGGATCATGCTCAAAGTGAGATGAGAAGCGAAGACACGGGTATCACTATGTTCAATGATCGCGAACTACAAAAACAGTTGCTAGAAATAAATAGACAGACTAATAAAAATACATGGACGCATCCTGTGGCTGATAATTTCAACAAGACACAGAATGAAAGCTATAACTGTGAGCATAACGCGGATAATAGGACTAACTTTGAGAATAATGAAGAAACTAAACATCTAAAACACAAGAGCTCTGTCATCTTCTGTCCATCAGATGAACGTTACCATTACAAGGCTGTAGAATTAGAAGAATCATCTCTTCAAAGCTACACCGAGTCTGATAAAATCAGTCAATACAAAACCGATAGTTTAGAGAAAGTAAACCATGTACACATAAACCCGGCAACAGCAAACAACGTTAACCATCATTCTAAAATATTGAACAAAAAATTTCAAGAAACTATACCATTTCCTTTCAACGAGATTACAAAATTTAGTGATGGCAATATCAAAATAGCAAATAGTTATAAACCATGGGGAGCCGGACTTGATGAACTGGCAAACATACCAACAGAACCTTTGAAAATGTTAAACTTTAAAATGCAAATGTGGAGTATGCAGAATAGTGTTCATTCTCAAGAGATATCTGTTTCCAGGTCACGAACATTTATTGGTGATCTGGCATCTAAAAGAAGACATCGCAAAAAGAAACACAAACATCGTCTAAAGAGCAAACATATACATATACTGCATTTTGCCGGTTTGCATCCTCTGAAGAAGCGCAGGAGACATGTAAGTGAAACGTCTTCCACGCTCAGCCTCGAATCTGTTTCATCGTTTAGCCAGGGAACCACCGAGTCAACAATAACCAATGACAGCTCTTCAAGTCTTCCGAAAATTACCGATGCTAGTATCGATACCAATCAACCAGAACACACTTCTGTAAAATTACAAAGCGAACCACTCAACATTTATATCGATTCAAATATTAGCGATACTCAACTTATATTGCCTCTTCACATAGCAAAAACAAATCAAAGAACAATGTCTGCTCGCCACGAGCTTCTGGAATGCGTAGATCGTAACCGCCGACCAAACAGGCTGTCGCTCAGACACCATAATCAACTGATCACTTCAGACAGCCCAAAACTTCATTCGAGGTCACCAAAAAGAACATACAGTCGAAACATATCAACAACAACTACAACATCATCGTCTTCCAGCGCTCCCTTTGGAACAACCTCGTACTCAGGTCGGGACATCCGAACCTTAAAAATACTTTTTCTCATGTTCTGCGTCTACATAATGCTATGGCTGCCATCTTTCATTATTCAAGTACTCAGATATTTTGCATTCGATATTAACATGGACATATCGATTATTGGATACACATTTGGTATTTCTAACTCCGTATTCAACTTTTTTGTATATCCAATGAGAATTCCAAAACTTAGAGTCAGTTTCAAGCAGCTATTCAGGACAGCGGTGAAAGACTTGAAGAAGAATATGAACTGGCTTCTCTCGCTGACCAAGAGGAGCTGTTGACATCCGTGGAAAATTGAGAATACAAATATCGAGGAACGAAATGTTAAATTTATGTTATTTTCCTGCTAATTATCACATGACAACATCCGGCTAACCTGCAGGAGTTTGAGAAATAACGCAGATAATGAAGACAGAGAGGTTATGTATCCGTGTAAGAAGAATTATATTCGTCTTCTTTTTCAGCGTTCATTCTCAAACTCCCACTGGATCTCTCTTGTAGCAGGTCTATGGTATTACTAGATTTCCAGCAGGATATAGTCCAGAAAATGGAAATGCGTTATGTCGCCGTTTTATTTGAGCTAATGTCCTGACACATCCGTCTTCGGCGGAAGAAAAATTACATATCCACCATTGTCTTGAACTAGATACATATGTTAAATTATAATTGTGGCACTATTACTGTAGGTCTATGTCTCATTAATAATTTTTTAGCATGACAGACCTACTATAATCTCATTAGTCAATTTGTGAATGAAACTCATCTACCGTACGTCTCATTGGTCAAGATGTGACACGCCTACTGTATGTCTCATTGGTAATTTATGAACGTGACAGGCCTACTATAATCTCATTAGTTAATTTATGAACGAGACATATCTATAGTACGTTTCATTGGTAAATTTATTAACATGACACGCCTACTATAATCTCATGTCAGTTTATAAACAAGACACTCATTTATTACATTTTATTGGTTAATTTATGAACGCGACAAGCCAACTATAACCTCATTAGTCAATATATGAACGAGACACCCCACTCCTACTGTGTATCTACCTCTGAGTAATTTATGTAGATGTCTGGAAGAGAACTAAGATCAATTCCAGCAACTTCCTTACGAACATAAACAATTTAAATATCTAATACAGTCATTGCTTGAAGATTGACTAAACCATTTATCTCCACAAGGTTGTCTTGTCCTACCGTTATTCACCAAAAGTCACGAAATAATGAAAACGAACATGGGAAGTGAGTGGTTCATGTTGGTGGTAGTTAGGGATATTTTTGTCACACATCATGATGACGCCAGATAACCCACAGTTAGTTCTACTCATGTTTTGATTAGTGACGTTGCGGTGACTTTTCTCAATGGGGACTCGACATTAAAAAATAAATGGTGGGTTCTGTGGTTAAGAAAAGAAACATTCTAAGCTTTTGATGACAGTGTTAGGTGGAATGAAGCATCCTTTGTCTATATGGTCTTAATATAACCAAAATGGACTTTGTCTGTTGTTGAAATAAGGTGATTCACGAAAATAGACTAAATTTTACTTTGAGAAACTTTTTCAAAAATTCTTCCAACGGGAATCGAACACATTATTTTAGGAACTGTAGGAGAACAAACGTGACTTTAACTTCTAGGCCCTTTTTCCACAACGCGAGGCGCACGCTTCACAGAAGACAATTTGATTTTTTAATGAGGACAATTGAAGAATTATCAACTTACCCCAATCTTCAAACATCAATTCCAATGAAAACTAAAATATGACAAATCATAAATTCAATCTTAATACCAACACTTCGTTAACAGTATCAGACGTGGTCTGTACTAAAGAAATGAAGTTAACTGTATATCATTAAACGAGAAAACTTGAGACTGAAGTTTAGATTATAAACAACAAGTCTTGAGACAAGTTTATATTATATAAACAACAATACTTGAGATTGAAGTTTAGATTATAAACAACAAGACTTATTTAGGTAAAGCAGAAAATATGTCCGCTAAAAATGGCATAGAAAATAAATGCACTTTTTAATATGCTATTCGATAAACAGATTCCTCCTGAAAGCAATGGCATACTACAGGAAAAATTTGCCTAGTAATTATATTTTAGAAATCTTTGGCAGGGTACCAGTGGCATAGCCAAACTATGTATGATCAGAACATACGTATTTCCAGTGGTTATATACGTTTGCAAGGTATTGACATTAAATAAAACAATAGCAAGGAAAATCGCTGCTTTCAAAATGAGATGCTACAGAAGAATTTTACGTATACCATAGACAGCTAAAAAGATAAATCAAGAATTGTTAATATCAATAAACGTCGAAGAGGGATGGCTTCTTAACAATATCTTAACAAGAAAGCTTTTTTTTTGTAATATAAAGAGACAAAACAGAATGGAATAAGTAATAGCTGAAGGGAGAGTTAACGGCACCAGGGGGTCACCCAAGACGACGATTGTGCAGTGATATATCAGATTGCTTAAACATGTCTCTAGCTGCGGCAGGACAACTCACACAGAATCGCGGAGTGTTCAGATAGTCCATAAGGAAGACTACTTTCTGGAAATAATATGTCACATGATGATGAGAAAAGCAATAGTCAAGGAAATTAATAACCTTAATCAGGAGGCGGAACAAAGGACGTAAGTTTGTGACAAAAGGGGGCCATAACCCAAAATATTTGACAAAGGGGGGGGGGGCACAAACCAAAATATGTGACAAAAGGGGGCCACAAATTTAAATATGTGACAAAAGGTGGCCACAAACCAAAATAATGCTGGGAAAGACTGTCCTACGCCATCGTGGTGACATTTATTTTAGTTCCAGGTATGATAGGTAGTTACTGAGTTTATCTCTGTTTTGGAGAGCCGCGCAACTTTCAACCAGCGGACAACAAAGTCCAATTGGTTATATCAGGACGCACTACCATAAAATATTAGAGGTAACGAAGACCCCCAAGATTATAAATTTACATTATTCCAGTTATGGAGATGTTTTATAGAGATGTACTACACTGTTTTTAATGACGTAATAGTCATTTTTTGTTTCATGAGAAATTACCGAGGTTAATCTACCTTCGATTATTAATTGGCGCTATTCTTCAAACCTGACGGCTAAAAATGAAAGTTAATATTCTGTTGTGAACAATAATTTTAATGTCTATTGGCTTTCTCCGGGTGGATGGTGGTTTTTATTATCAGCACTTGCCGTTAAGAGTAGGGGATTTAAGAGATATCATACTATAAAATGTATCAACCCATCTTGACCTCCGACCTATTTACATAAAACATGACACAGAACTCGTACCATTTTGCAGAGTATGTTTTATAAGCATTTCCATATACATCTTTCACTTTAATTTTCATCAAACGATGTCGCAAATATGTCTTCAATAAGGCGATGGGAGTTACCTTAAAAAATGTCATTCGTTTATTATCATGTGTACAACTTCTTGTTCATGAAAAATTGGATGCCTTTTTTTATATTTTAAAAAACAATTTTTTTAATAAGTGGGGGGGGGGGAGGGGGGAGGTGGTTAGTAGTTCGTAGTAGTGCTAAAAGTGATGTTGTAATTTGTTAACAGGAATTTGAACACTCAAAATCCGCTTCTCTACAGGCGTGCCATTAAATTATATTTAAAGCTAATAATTTCACGTTTTAAAAGGTTTAATTCATTAACGAGAATGACTACATACGCTTAGTAATCCACACATTTTTTATATAAGCTATAAAACGACAATTATAATGACTGCACGCCTAATGTTAGTTTGTCTACTACGTCATGAGATGTATGATAGAGGGACTGCATAAAACAAATGAGTCATAAGGAAGGTTTATACACCTCGAGCATTTTCCTAACGGAGGAGTTTCAAGATCCCAACTCCCTTACCGACGAGCATTTTCCTAACGGAGGAGTTTCAAGATCCCAACTCCCTTACCGACGAGCTTGCATATTAGGGAAAAATGCTAAAATTGGCTATTTGAGCCATATTTGATGAAAATACTAAAAGTGACTGAGCCATATTTGATGAAAATACTAAAAGTGACTGAGCCATATTTGATGAAAATACTAAAAGTGACTGAGCCATATTTGATGAAAATACTAAAAGTGACTGAGCCATATTTAATGAAAATACTAAAAGTGACTGAGCCATATTTGATGAAAATACTAAAAGTGACTGAGCCATATTTGATGAAAATACTAAAAGTGACTGAGCCATATTTGATGGTAATACTGAAAGTGACTGAGCCATATTTGATGAAAATACTAAAAACGACTGAGCCATATTTGATGAAAATACTAAAAGTGACTGAGCCATATTTGATGAAAATACTGAAAGTGACTGAGCCATATTTGATGAGAATACTGAAAGTGACTGTTTGAGTCAAAGTTGGCAAAGAATGCCAAATAGTGATTGTTTGAACAATACCGGTTGAAGAATGACGAAAGCACTATATCTCCTGTTAAATTAGATTATTAAATTATATTACATTATTTTTGGAACTTACATTGTATACGAGAACAAATGTAGTAATACTACAGAAAAATATAGTCGGTCTATTAAACGTTCATGGAACTAACAAGGGCTTAGATATGGTTTTTAAAGGTTTTTTGGGGGGATGGGGGAATTGAAGGATTGTCATAGTTCAAAAACGTAGTTCTATTTAAAGTGAGGAAATGTTTTTACTGCGAATGTTTCTAAGTTGCAATCCAATATAAAAGGAAATGGTGTAACGATTGTGAGGTTTAGTCAAGGTTTATTCTGTCTTTTTTATGTTTAATTTGTAGTTAAATCTTTTGCTCTGCTTACTCAAGGGAGCTGATGGGAGTGTGATATAAACAAATGTTCCCTCTAAGCTGGGAGGCTTCCCGGTTGCACGTCTCATTAGAGAAAGCCACGCACGGAATTTAACATTTCGCGCATGTTATCATGGTTTGCGGTCGTAATAAAAACGACGTTCTTATGTGCCCTTTAAGATTTGCATTAACGGTTTTTGGAGATCATCGCTTGATCCGCGCATGCAGAAAAACATTTAGAGAGAAAGTTGCCTTCAAGATCCCATCCATTTTACCCTGCCCCTGGAAGCGGCAGTATCGTATATATGTGTAATAAATGTTTGGCAGTTTCGGATATATGTGTAATTAATATGCGGCAGTATGGGATATATGTGTAAAAAATGTTAACTTGTAAATTATCAGACACCTCAAGATATTTTTGTACAAATTAATGTCTCACTCAATAGTGTATCAAATATGCCAGATTGTTGCTTATATTGGATTAAGCATGCTATAATATTGCCATATTTTATTATAACATAAGATTTGTAATGTAGTGAATAAATGTGAAAACTGTTCTTCATGTAATGACTGTGTTAAGTCTTTGAATCTTTTAAACGTCTATCAGGCATGTGTTCCAGAAGTTTATTTAATTCCCCTGCCAAATTGGATTTCAGTTAGTTAATGTGTTAGCAGCGAGTGTCTGTATTTGTGAGAATGTATATTGTAGTCTGAATATGTATATAAGTGTGCGCACGTGTGAATGTATATGTGTATTTACGTGTGTCTATGTATATAAGAGATATACTAAAATGCCCACTTATACAAAGGCAAG
Source organism: Meghimatium bilineatum (assembly GCA_034231615.1). NCBI lineage: Eukaryota > Metazoa > Mollusca > Gastropoda > Stylommatophora > Philomycidae > Meghimatium > Meghimatium bilineatum. Next base: position 29,770,752 of record CM067314.1, on the reverse strand, counting down.
GAAAGTAAATATCCAGTTGATAGACACAGAAACAGTAATCCATAGCTGGAAAAACATTAGTTCGAGTAATACTCAATCGGCGGACAGGAGTGTGTACCGGACAGAACCTTGCAGTGAGTGGCAGCCACTTTCCCTTGGGAAATTAGGTTCTCCCACTCCTGGCTAGTTCACGTATGGATCCATGTGCCTGCTTGTGTTGTGTACATCTGCGCCATTCCCTAAAGCGACGACTCTGGCTAGTTGGCTGAACTACGTGAATCTACTCAGCAAAGAATGTCCTTCTCTATTGTACACACAACTGCTGGTGGAGAAGGCGAAAGATCATAATGTTGACAACGACTTCAAAGACGGGAGTGGAAAAAGCCCCGTATTGAGGTGAGGGCGCACCGAAGATGGTTACTGATAAGCGACCAAGATCTGCTCAGAAAGCAATGGCAAACTACTAAGACATATACAGTGCCAAAATTCTCAAGATGACTACACACTGGAGGAGGCTGGGCAGCTTGCACAGAATTTAAAATATGGCTTAAAATATAGCAGTCAGGAGTACATTTTGTAAAGGACACGTCACATAGACAGACTTAATACCCAGATATTTAAGAATATCATTTGCCAGATGTCAGTGCGTATTTCGTGCTGATCGCGGGGCAGTGGATATTGTCCATTATCTTTAAAAACATGTTCAAGAGCATCAAAGGGAGTTTTTAACGACACGTGTAGATCCCACGATGCATTTGATACTGAAAAATGTAGCAGTCAATCCCAGGCTTCCACATTGATGATTCTAACAAAGGTAGCAGTCAATCCCAGGCTTCCACATTGATGATTCTAACAAAGGTAGCAGTCAATCCCAGGCTACCACATTGATGATTCTAACAAAGGTAGCAGTCAATCCTAGGATTCCACATTGATGTTTCTAACAAAGGTAGCAGTCAATCCCAGGCTTCCACATTGATGATTCTAACATAGGTAGCAGCAGTCAATCCCAGGCTACCACATTGATGATTCTAACAAATGTAGCAGTCAATCCCAGGCTTCCACATTGATGATTCTAACAAAGGTAGCAGTCAATCCCAGGCTTCCACATTGATGATTCTAACAAAGGTAGCAGTCAATCCCAGGCTTCCACATTGATGATTCTAACAAATGTAGCAGTCAATCCCAGGCTTCCAAATTGATGATTCTAACAAAGGTAGCAGCCATTCCTAGGATTCCACATTGATGATTCTAACAAAGGTAGCAGCCAATCCTAGGATTCCACATTGATGATTCTAACAAAGGTAGCAGCAAATCCTAGGATTCCACATTGATGATTCTAACAAAGGTAGCAGCCAATCCCATGCTCAGATCAGTTCAGTTGAGGTATTTATGAAAGAAGACAGGACATAAGAAAGTATTTCTTTGTTCTTCTTCGTACATTGATGAGGTACGATTCTCTTTCCCAAAATATCGAGCAGGGATCAGTTGAAGGTAAAAGAAGAATAGGAAATAAGAGGAAAGTATGGATTGATAATTGAAGACTGGACAGGATTAAGATTCTCTACACTCAAACAAAGAACTGATAACAGAGAGGCATGGCGAAATGTTTGTTTTGATGTTTCCAGAGTGACACTTCTACTACGGTGAAGGGTTGTGGGTTTGATGATGATGGTTCATTGGGGAGGCCTACAACAAGTCTTCGGCTGTGGTAGAGCTGGTGTCACAGGTACAGATATCTGTTGTGCCAATCTTGTATTTGTGATATAGGTGGTGGTGAAGTCTCTTGTGTCCTATTCTGTCTATCTATCTCTATCTCTATCTACCTACCTACCCACTCACCCATCCATCTATCTATCTGTCTATGCGTTTTTAATAATAGTTTTGAGGAGCCATTCTTCTTCTATGTTCAGGTCTTTGCGGACATCTTGTGTTGGTTCGTCTTTCTATCAATGACATTCTTAGAAACATTCTATAACATTTCATTCTATAACATTTCATTCTATAACATTTTATTCTATAACATTTCATTCTATAACATTTCATTCTATAACATTTCATTCTATAACATTTCATTCTATAACATTTCATTCTATAAAATTTCATTCTATAACATTTCATTCTATAACATTTCATTCTATAACATTTCATTCTATAACATTTCATTCTATAACATTTCATTCTATAACATTTTATTCTATAAAATTTCATTCTATAACATTTCATTCTATAACATTTCATTCTATAACATTTCATTCTATAACATTTCATTCTATAACATTTCATTCTATAACATTTCATTCTATAACATTTTATTCTATAACATTTCATTCTATAACATTTCATTCTATAACATTTCATTCTATAACATTTCATTCTATAACATTTCATTCTATAACATTTCATTCTATAACATTTCATTCTATAACATTTTATTCTATAAAATTTCATTCTATAACATTTCTTTTCCTTTACAAATGTCCATGCCCACGTCTCAAAACTATATTTCCACTGGAACGATATAGCTTCTTAATAGTTGTAACTGTTTTTTTCTGTTTGCCCTCTGGCATAGATTTTTCACGTAAGGGGATGATCTTATGAGAGAGATGGAGTGAGAAACAATTATAGGGGAGTATCTCATGAGAGACAAGGGGGGGGACAGAGGATAGGGAGTATCTCGTGAGAGAGAAAGGGAGAAAGACAAGGATAGGGGAGTATCTTATGAGAGAGAAGGGGAAAAAGAGAGACAGGGATAGGGGAGTACCTCATGGGAGAGAAAGAGAGAAACAAAGAAGGATAGGGGAGTATCTCATGAGGAAGGAGAGAACAACAGAGAAGGATAGGAGCGTCTCTCATGAGGAAGGAGAGAACAACAGAAAAGGATAGGAGAGTCTCTCATGAGAGAGAAACAAAGAAAGAGAAGCCCAAATAATACACAATGTAGCACAGATGATATCTACACTAACCCCCACCACACACACACCCACTTTCCTACAATCATATCTCAAGTGGCACAAGGCCATCTCAGCAGACATCTTCAGTCTGATATCTTATTTCATTTGTGACATTCTACAGCTGCAGATTGATAACCAGGGAGTACTGAGAAATACTGAATAGCTAGCTACTCAAACTTATTGTTTTCTGGCATATTTGTAGAGCTTGCTGTTAATTTGGAAACAATTATAAGCAAGAGAAAGACGTATTAAACAGATTAACGCCGATTTTGTGTGTGTCTGGTCACTGGTGCAAATAAAATGAGGACATAACGCATTTCCGTTCTCTAGACTACAACCTGCTGAAAATTGTTGTTATCATTGCTCCGCTATAAGAGAGAGTGGGAATTTGAGAACACATGCAAAAAAGAAACCAGAAGAATGATAAGCAATTACTTACAGAAATCAGAGCCACATTTGTAGAAATCATAAGACATGCATCAGAAAGATGATCTAAACAGAAAGATTATAGCTGATTATTGGCAGGAATCATAGACAATCTTGCATGAACCATATACGTGCAACACAATCTCTAAACAGGGGGCTTATAGCGGATTATTGGCAGGAATCATAGACAAACTTGTAGGAATCGTAGTTGCTTACAGGAAACACTAACAAACTTACAGGAATCGTAGTTGCTTACAGGAAACACTAACAAACTTACAGGAATCGTAGTTGCTTACAGGAAACACTAACAAACTTACAGGAATCGTAGTTGCTTACAGGAAACACTAACAAACTTACAGGAATCGTAGTTGCTTACAGGAAACACTAACAAACTTACAGGAATCGTAGTTGCTTACAGGAAACACTAACAAACTTACAGGAATCGTAGTTGCTTACAGGAAACACTAACTAACTTGCAGGAATTGTAGTTGCTTACAGGAAACACTAACAAACTTACAGGAATCGTAGTTGCTTACTTACAGAAACCATTAACTTCTTCTTCTTTCCTTCCTCTTTTACCCTTTACGGGTATCGAGGGAGATACAATGTTCTTGTTCTCGCTTTTCTGGCAGCTTCAGATAATGTTATTTGGTGTTCGTGTAATGTCTCTTTGATGTTGTCGATCCAGCGTACTCTAGGTCTACCCCTGGCTCTTCTTCCTGCTTCTCCTCTCTTCGTATATGCTTTATAAACTAATGAATCACACTGAATTCTTTCCAGATGGCCAAATCATTGTATCTGTTGGTTTTGTATGTATTGTAGAATTGATATGACAACCATTAACTAACTTGCTGAAATCGTAAACAAACAAGAGAAAGCTGCACTAAATAGAGTAATTGCAGCTGATTAGTTGCAGGAATCATAGACAAGAAAAACTAGTCAACTACTTGAGGGGAAATACGGACAAAAGATAGATACATTAGACCAACCATATACAGTTATTTGCTTGATATAGAAAAAGATTCCAGGGAGAAAACAGAAAATTTAATATCTTTGGTCTAGAAACTTCAAAATGATACTCACGTGGAAGACAGGTAATGGAGTTCTACTGGATGACGACTAACACACTATCACTGACGGATGTCTACATGAATTAAGATGGTATTCACAATAAAACACAGAATATAATCATACAAATGACAATACACATGACATAATCGACGTTTCGGACCAATAGGCATTTTTCAAGTAACATACAAACATAAAAATACAAGTAGAAATGATTACACTACAACAAGCGTGTCCGAGTGGAATATGGTAGTGGGATACCGGAAGGATACGAACAGGAAGTACACAAAGACGATAATATAGGTGGAACGAGAGGAACAAAACGGTGACGTAAATGGATGCACAAAATGAATAAAGACAAAGACCAATCCGACCGAGAACTAAGCAAAAGGGTGGTTGGAATTGAGATCAAATGGTTTGATGGTACAAAACTCAAAAATGAGACGATTTTCTAGGGCGCACCTAGATCTATCATCGGTGGTGCAGGATCTGATGGCAGTGACCTGAATGTCAAGGACAACACGATGGCCAGCGCCGTTGAAATGATTAGCCACAGGAGTGGGTGTTCTGTGTTTAATGGCATGCAGGTGGTTACAGAAGCGGTCGCTTAGTCTAAGGCCAGTCTCACCGATATATTGCTTACCACAGCGTTTACATATTATCACATAAATAACATTACGGGATTCATATGTAAAGGCCTCATCGATGGAGAAATTGGCCTTGGGAAATGAAATGGAGCGCATCTGAACCACATATGTCCTTATATCATGTAGGCATTTCTCTAAAAAATCATGCAAGTTGTCTAAGAAATCACATGAGAAACATTTTTTATAAGAAATCACATGAAAAATATGTTCTTTAAGAAATCAACAGGAGAAATGAGTTCTCTAAGAAATCATATGAGAAGCAAGTTTTCTAAGAAATCCAATAAGTTCTCTAAGAAATAACATGAGAAACATGTTCTCTAAAAAACTACATGAGAGATAAGTTCTCTAAAAAATCACATACATTCTATAAGAAATCACATGAGAAACATTTACTCTAAGAAATCACATGAGAAACATGTTCTCTAAGAAATCACATGAGAAACATTTACTCTAAGAAATCACATGAGAAACATTTACTCTAAGAAATCACACGAGAAACATTTACTCTAAGAAATCACACGAGAAACATTTACTCTAAGAAATCACACGAGAAACATTTACTCTAAGAAATCACATGAGAAACATTTACTCTAAGAAATCACACGAGAAACATTTACTCTAAGAAATCACACGAGAAACATTTACTCTAAGAAATCACACGAGAAACATTTACTCTAAGAAATCACATGAGAAACATTTACTCTAAGAAATCACACGAGAAACATTTACTCTAAGAAATCACATGAGAAACATTTACTCTAAGAAATCACACGAGAAACATTTACTCTAAGAAATCACATGAGAAACATTTACTCTAAGAAATCACACGAGAAACATTTACTCTAAGAAATCACACGAGAAACATTTACTCTAAGAAATCACACGAGAAACATTTACTCTAAGAAATCACACGAGAAACATTTACTCTAAGAAATCACATGAGAACATATTCTCTGAGACAGACATCTACATTAGTAACCAACCACTTAATGATACAAAAATACTTGCTAATTATATCTTAATAGTCATAACCAGTAACCAATGAGATATTTGGGCACTGTGTTAGCAAATCTTTTACAGACATTTACTCATCAGACAGATAATACAATGTTTTAGTGGAGTCATTGACTGATTCTTGAGATTGGGGCAAGGGGGCAGTGTGTAGATAATGCTGAATTAAATGACAGTGACTGTGTACCTTCCATATGTCATTGATAAAAGACTCGACAGATACAAAACTTTCAAAACAGATGTTAGTTTTTGCTACAACTGACAACAAAACAGATGTTAGTTTTTGCTACAACTGACAACAAAACAGATGTTAATTTTTGCTACAACTGACAACAAAACAGATGTTAATTTTTGCTACAACTGACAACAAAACAGATGTTAATTTTTGCTACAACTGACAACAAAACAGATGTTAATTTTTGCTACAACTGACAACAAAACATATGTTAATTTTTGCTACAATTGACAACAAAACAGATGTTAATTTTTGCTACAACTGACAACAAAACAAATGTTAATTTTTGCTACAACTGACAACAAAACAGATGTTAATTTTTGCTACAATTGACAACAAAACAGATGTTAATTTTTGCTACAACTGACAACAAAACAGATGTTAATTTTTGCTACAATTGACAACAAAACAGATGTTAATTTTTGCTACAAATGACAACAAAACAGATGTTAATTTTTGCTACAACTGACAACAATTCTTGAGAATGTGAGTCAGAAAATGAATGACTTCAGAGTATACAAACTCAGAACATATGACATTCTTGAGCACTGGCGGAGTCTCAATAATCTTATCTATGTACCAAGCACATTTACCTTATCTGAGCTCTAAGTGGACACCATGTAATATTGTATGGTTCTCTTGGCTGTACCTTTGTCTATGAGTCAAGATTAGTAACAATATATGTGGGGGTCTGTGAATTACTAGTGGCTCATAACATCCTAGTTTTAGAGTTTTCTTGTTACCCGCGGTTTATATATATATATATTTGTAACTTTTTTAGCCTTTTGTATATATGATATTAGATACTTAATTCATTAGTTTATTCATTAGATAGTTAATTCATTAGTTTATTCATTAGATAGTTAATTCAATAGTTTATTCATTAGATAGTTATTTAATTAGTTTATTCATTAGATAGTTAGTTAATTAATTTATTCATTATATAAATAATGTGTTTGCTTATTAGTTAGTTAATGAGTTTATTCATTAGATAGTTCAATAGTTTATTCATTAGACAGTTAATTAGTTTATACATTAGATAGTTATTTAATTAGTTTATTCATTAGATAGTTAGTTAATTAGTTTATTCATTATATAACTAATGCATTAATTTGTTTATTAGATAATTAGTTAATTAGTTTATTCATTAGATAACTAGTTTGTTAGTTTTTCAAACATGTTTTACAATATGCCATTGCTAAGTATTGGCATACAAGAAAAAATGTATTTATAATAACAATATAATACATAAACAATTAGATTCGTAGGAGTGTCATATTGAGACATTTGATATTCAGAATGATATCCAGGTGTCCTTATCATCTGTCATACTGATGAGGTAGGAAACTTTGCCCATTCCTTAATATTGTCCAAACAAGTCTCCTTCTGGCCACATCTTCTTTCTCTTTCAACTGCACCTTGAAGAACAGTCTTTGACATTGAAGAATATCTTGACACGTGCCCATACATCAGAGTTTATGAAGTTTCACAGCTGTCAAAAGACATTCTTGTTGACCAGCTAATTCATGAATTCTATCATGCTCAAACATATTGGTTCAACAACAGCAAAAATCAATAATTTGAATACATTTATCTCATGAGATGAACAGGATATATTCTAACAGAGTAAACTACCAAGACAAGTGATAGGTTGTTGAAAGTCCATTGCAGCCAACCTTCAATGCGGTGATGGCACTTGATGATTATGAAGTCTTGTTAGAAAATGCATTGAAACAAAACACATAAAAAAGTCAACAAAGGAGATTTTTAAAAACCAAAGTGTATTTGTGATTTAAAAAAAATTATCTATACATATATCTTCATACTAGGACCAATGATAATAATATTACTCACAGACATATGTGAAGGCACAATATTATGATATAACAAACACCATGTGTCATTTTTAAAATCTGTACATGTTAGACTACTTTTAAGTCTAGTCACACAATAATTGTGTTCAATGAATAGATACTATCACATTGTTCATGAAGTTTAGTCACACAAAAATTGTGATCAACCAACAGATTCTATATTATTATTTTTCAAGACTAGTCACACAATAATTCTGTAAAAATATCATTTCTTTACTTATTGTGTTGTAACACAATAATTGTGTTCAGTGAATAGATTCTATCACATTGTTCATGAAGTTTAGTCACACAAAAATTGTGATCAATCCATAGATTATATTGTATTTCTTCATAAGACTATTCACACAATAATTCTGCAACAGATTTCATCTTTACTTATTACGTCCTAACATAGGCCTAATTTTACAGTGATTCCCTGTTGTGGTTATTAATCAACATCATTGCACTTAGGCCTGCCCACCATATGTACTCAGTTTTCAATAGCGGATGTCTAAGGATATGCATTGCTTATGATTCCTGTTTCTTGCTGGTTAAATATTCACTTCATTGTGTACCCTGTAGACTTTCAGATCTACTACTACCACAATTAATACTAAATTTTCCCAATCTCAGCAGAGATCTGTCATCAATAACGGCGTTTACATCAAGGAAGTGCTCATTTAGCGGTCTCAGCATGTCACTTATCTATTGTCAACTTCCCATTGATCTTCATCACACAAAAAAAAGAATAGTAACATTATGCTTGTCATGCATGTACTAAAAGACAACCAAGGAGAATTGATTAGTAGAATCAAGCATGAACAGTATCACATAAATATTGTTTGGACCTACTTGCCAAAAATGACTTCTGGATATGAATCATACTGTCATCACACAATGACCAGATCTAAACTTTTGAATATTCATTGAAGGTTGCTCAAACAGCAAGTTCCAAAGCTTTGTTGTTAAAAGTAAAGCAGTCCACATTATGGTTATATCATCGCTGCATCATCGCTGCAGAATGGAAAACTCCAAGCTGTCATAAGAAGGATCCCGCCGAAGATGGATGTGTCAGGCCATTGGCATAAATAAAACGACGACACAATGCATTTCCATTTCTGGACTACATCCTGCTGGAAATATAATAGGACAATGGTCCTGCTACAAGAGAGATTCAGCAGGAGTTTGAGAATGAAAGATGAAGAAAAGAAGATAAGAAGTATGCAAAGTCAAGCAGTCCACATTATGAAGGTTATATCATCACTGCAGAATGGAATAATGCCTTCTTAAATCACTTGTAACTGGGTCCATTGCTAACATGTTTCTTGAATCACTTGTAACTGGGTCCATTGCTAACATGTTTCTTGAATCACTTGTAACTGGGTCCATTGCTAACATGTTTCTTGAATCACTTGTAACTGGGTCCATTGCTAACATGTTTCCTGAATCACTTGTAACTGGGTCCATTGCTAACATGTTTCTTGAATCACTTGTAACTGGGTCCATTGCTAACATGTTTCTTGAATCACTTGTAACTGGGTCCATTGCTAACATGTTTCTTGAATCACTTGTAACTGGGTCCATTGCTAACATGTTTCTTGAATCACTTGTAACTGGGTCCATTGCTAACATGTTTCTTGAATCACTTGTAACTAGTGCATTTCTAAAATTTTTTGGGAAATCACTTGTAACTAGTGCATTGTTAACATTTCTCTTGAAATCACTTGTAATTGGTGCATTGCTAACATTTTTTCTTGAATCACTTGTAACTAGGTCCATCCGTAGACAAAGAAAATTGGGTACTAGTATATTTGCAAGAGTATTCATTTAATACATATGGATGTGAGACAGACTTTAAACAAGACAATATCCAAAAGAATAAATTCATTTGAAAAGAAGTGCTACAGAAAGATTCTATGAATATCGTGGACAGAGAAAAAGAAGAACATTGCAGTTTTGAAATTACTGAAACTAAATTAAGGGTGGCTTCTAAATACCATCATAAGAAGGAAACTACAGTATTTTGGATACTTACATCATGATGGTATCGAAAGGCTGATTCTAGAGGGCAGAGTGCCAGGCAAGAGAAGAAGAGGAAGACGAAGAGGATGATGGAACAGCAACATCAAAGAATGTATGCATGTCTCTGACCAATGCAGGCCTGCTTGTCCAGGACAGAGAGGCGTTCAGAGTATCCACAACGAAGACAACGTTCAGGAAAGAATATGTCACTTGATACATTCAATTAATACAACTAACATAATACCATTTATAATGGGGAAAGTCATCCTGGTGTTGAGATTTAACACTGGATATTTATCCAAAATTTCCTGAGTTTGTTTAATTCATTCAGGGATTAAGATAAAATTTGAATTGACCATTGACCACAAATTGACATGGTCAAGTAGATATTGCTACCAGAGAAAGACAATAAACTAGGAGGTCCCTCATGTAAGATCTGATGTTGTTGGTTATGAACCAACATCATTACACTAAAGGCAAAAAGATTGGTGCTCAGGCTCCCTCAGTCATTACTGAACAGTAACATGCTGATGGTTCCTATGACTCACATATTAAGTACACTCCCTATGTTGCAGTGGTAGTTCCCAATCCTAATTGTATCATATTTAATTACAAATTCACTCAATGGCTGACTAGGTGTATTAACTTGTCAATGTGCCTACATTCAAAAATTAAAATATTGTTCGGAATGGCAAGTAGATCATTTATTGGAATGCCTCTTGTGCAGTGATGCTGGTTCCTAATCAAGAATCAAGAAACACTTTGTCAATTAAAACTATATTTACAATCTGGCCATTTGGGCACATTTCCTGAAACTTTCATTTGAAAAAGTTTGTCTACAATTTTCTATAATCTCTGCAAGATCACATAGCATTACAGTCATAGAAATGAAAGTCATGAACATTGCTTCCATAAACTATTGACTGTTTTTGAGTAGTCACAATTAACATTTGACTGTTTTTTTGGCTTAAATGGAAATCACAGATTGTTACCCGGAAGGATAAAGAAACAGATTATATATTCAACATACATTCAGGGCACATATTCACATTTCATGGCATCTCTTGATGAAATGTAAGCACACAATAAAACTATGTTCAGTCATGAAGATGATAATGAATGAAATGTGAGCATGATTTCAAATACAATAAAACAATGGAGTACAGCTTGTACATAAATTCATATCAGACAGTTAATAATAATGGAATAATAAATGTAGCCAACAAACTACAAGTTAATAGTAAAACTAAGGAGAAATGAAATACGATCCCCTTAGATTCATACGCCTGAATAGCCTCCGCCAAGTTTGGGTCAATCAATATCTGACCCTCTGAAAAAAAGGACAAAAATTAGTTATTTTATGTCTGGAGGTCAAGAAGAGAAATAATGATCAATTAGTTATTTTAATATGACTTGACAGGCTCTGTATTTGCTTGATCCTGTCTGATGGTGTGTTTATTTGCTCCTATCTGGCTCAGTTTGCTTGTTTCCATCAGAATGTTTTTGCTTGGTCCTGTTAGTCTATGTTTGCTTATTCCTGTTTGTCTATATTTTCTTGCTCCTGTCTGGCTCTGTGTTTGCTTGCTCATGTCTGACGGTATGTTTATTTGCTCCTGTCTGGGTCTGTTTGCTTGCTCCTGTCTGACGGTATGTTTATTTGCTCCTGTCTGGGACTGTTTGCTTGCTCCTGTCTGGCTCTGTTTGTTTCCTTGCTCCTGTCTGGCTCTGTTTGCTTGTTCCTGTCTGGCTCTATTTGCTTACTCCTGTCTGGCTCTGTTTGTTTCCTTGCTCCTGTCTGGCTCTGTTTGCTTGCTCCTGTCCTGCTCTGTTTGCTTGCTCCTGTCTGGCTCTGTTTGCTTGCTCCTGTCTGGCTCTGTTTGTTTCCTTGCTCCTGTCTGGCTCTGTTTGCTTGTTCCTGTCTGGCTCTGTTTGTTTCCTTGCTCCTGTCTGGCTCTGTTTGCTTGCTCATGTCTGACGGTATGTTTATTTACTCCTGTCTGGGTCTGTTTGCTTGCTCCTGTCTGACGGTATGTTTATTTGCTCCTGTCTGGGACTGTTTGCTTGCTCCTGTCTGGCTCTGTTTGCTTGTTCCTGTCTGGCTCTGTTTGTTTCCTTGCTCCTGTCTGGCTCTGTTTGCTTGTTCCTGTCTGGCTCTGTTTGCTTACTCCTGTCTGGCTCTGTTTGTTTCCTTGCTCCTGTCTGGCTCTGTTTGCTTGCTCCTGTCCTGCTCTGTTTGCTTGCTCCTGTCTGGCTCTGTTTGCTTGCTCCTGTCTGGCTCTGTTTGTTTCCTTGCTCCTGTCTGGCTCTGTTTGCTTGTTCCTGTCTGGCTCTGTATTTGCTTGCTCTTGTCTGACAGTATGTTTATTTGCTCCTGTCTGGTTCTGTATTTGCTTGTTCCGACCTGGTGGTGTGTTTGCTTGCTTCTGTGGCAGAGGTTCCATTGTGTGTATGTATACTTAAATATACACACAATTACATGCACTTTTTTAATTCCTGCATTATTCCAGTGCCATCATATGGATGTCAAAGCTGGAAAAGATCTTTATCTTCAGAAAAGAAATTACTGAGTTTCGAGAACAAATGTCTTCGTAGGATAACTAACACCCATTGGAGTGAATTCAAATCGAATGATAAAATCAGAGAAGAGACACATCAAAATTTCATCACCAATGTTATCAGAAAACGCTGTTGGTCCTACGCAGAGACACCAACAGAATACACCACCAATCTCTTTAATGGACACCTACAGGCAAAAGAGCCAGGAATAGACCAAAAGAAATAGAAGAACAATACTTAGAGAAAGTAAAACAATCCATTTCCATACTATTCAAGAACTGCACAGAATAGCTTTGAACAGACAGAATTGGAGAGATGTGACCTCTGCCCTATGTGCTAACTTCAGCGCAAAAGGAAAATGAATGAATGAATGAATACTTAAATATGTATATATTGCTCTGGTCATCCACTGCAACCTGGTACATCACTAGTTATATTGATTTATTTAACCACTGGAACATGGTGGATCCAGAAAAGAGAGTGTGGTCGATGAATGGAACAATTAATTCCTACTTTAAACAAACCTCAGTATAACTCAACATATATTTATACAATCACACACGTGTTGTGTGGGCATGAATGAGGATCACATGTGTGTTGTGTGGGCATGAATGAGGATCACACGTGTGTTGTGTGGGCATGAATGAGGATCGCACGAGTGTTGTGTCGGCATGAATATTAACATAATATTAACATGAATATTAACCGCAGAATATTAACATTCCATGTTTTTTGTTAGAATTATATATGGACATAGGGTTCAAAACTTATTCGTTCATCTTCCTCTGTTTCTTCCTACTTTAAGAAGGAGAAGATAAAAACGTTGCTGATAACAGGGTATGGTGCAGAGATATGATCGCATGACTTGAGCACACCTATGGACTGTCTAACAGCAATATGTACCAGATTAATTCATTTGTTAGTCATGCTTGATAGAATCTCACCTGTTAGTCATGTCTGATAGAATCTCACCTGTTAGTCATGTCTGATAGAATCTCACATGTTAGTAATGTCTGATAGAATCTCACATGTTAGTCATGTCTGATAGAATCTCACCTGTTAGTCATGACTGATAGAATCTCACCTGTTAGTCATGCTTGATAGAATCTCACATGTTAGTCATGTCTGATAGAATCTCACATGTTAGTCATGTCTGATAGAATCTCACCTGTTAGTCATGTCTGATAGAATCTCACCTGTTAGTCATGTCTGATAGAATCTCACCTGTTAGTCATGTCTGATAGAATCTCACATGTTAGTCATGTCTGATAGAATCTCACATGTTAGTCATGTCTGATAGAATCTCACATGTTAGTCATGTCTGATAGAATCTCACATGTTAGTCATGTCTGATAGAATCTCACATGTTAGTCATGTCTGATAGAATCTCACCTGTTAGTCATGTCTGATAGAATCTTACATGTTAGTCATGTCTGATAGAATTTCACCTGTTAGTCATGTCTGATAGAATCTCACCTGTTAGTCATGTCTGATAGAATCTCACCTGTTAGTCATGTCTGATAGAATCTCACCTGTTAGTCATGTCTGATAGAATCTCACCTGTTAGTCATGTCTGATAGAATCTCACCTGTTAGTCATGTCTGATAGAATCTCACCTGTTAGTCATGTCTGATAGAATCTCACCTGTTAGTCATGTCTGATAGAATCTCACCTGTTAGTCATGTCTGATAGAATCTCACCTGTTAGTCATGTCTGATAGAATCTCACCTGTTAGTCATGTCTGATAGAATTTCACCTGTTATTCGTGTCTCAAAAAATCTCACCTGTTGTAAAGTAAACTGTTGGACTTTTCTTGCCTGTGCCACCAAAGCTGGTCGCAGCAATTCTCAAGGCATATAGACGGTGTTCTGATATATTGTGTAATGTTGTCATGAATACAGTTCCAGTCAAGTGGATCAATTCTGCTCCCAGGAAACTTTCACTTGCAGTCCACAAATAAATCTGGCAGAAAGAGATTCACAGATTAAACAGACGTGATATATATCAAATGATATACTCTTTCCAGAACATAGTCTTTCTTATGCCTCCTCATGAACCTGGGTCAGTTGACCTGTCTCTGCCAGTGTCATCATTAAACATTCTGATGTTTGTTATCCGTCTTCTTCATTGATCGCCGTCACTGTTACCGTTGACCATGTCCTCCCTCATTACTCTTTCTACACCATTATGAGGAGCACTAGTTGATAGTGAGCTTGCTTTGTATCCCCCAGGTTACATTGGATCAAGTTTGAAATCACATCTGGACACAAAAAATTTGGGTCGTAATTTGTTGAATGAAATCACCAATCCTCCAATCAACCCAGCTGTAAAAGGGTATCTACGCAGGATGAATTAGGGAAGGTGAATACAGCAAAGAAGGGAACTGGCCACCCCACCTAATAGTTACTGCTACTTAGTTTATTAAGAGTCATTTTCATCCCCGATGACAGGTTGCTGACAACATGGGACCTACCTTTACCTTTTATAACATTATGTCTCCTGATATGTCCGAAGAATCTCAGCTTTCTCATTATAATATTACTAAGAAGTCTGACATCTTTAATGTTTACCTTTCTCCTCACTTCCTAGTTTACTTTTCTTTCCATCCACTGTATTCTCATAATCTTTCTGTAGAATCTCATCTCAAAGGTTGCCATTATCTTTGTTTCTGACTTGTTCAGTGTCCATGTTTCTGAACCATAGATTATCACTGGGAATATACTTGATGTACTGTCCATTGAGTCCAACATCTTGAAGTGAAGATGGGGCTTGGTCCAGGCAACAGAAACTGGAAATTACGATTGGTTGGGTCATCCCTATATCAAGCAGAACCACAGTCTTGCCCAAGCACGCACGGAAGAAACTAGACAGAGAGGCGCACAAGCAGCTTTGGTTTCATGCATCCTGCTTAGATAATAGGTCTTCACAACAGCAAAATTAGTTGTATTTTTTTTTCATCAGACATGATAACTAGTTATAAGACAATCTCATTATGCCCAGTAACAAATAAGACCTCAATAAGTAATCTTGTATTCTATGTCAAATATCATCATCATCAAGTGTGGTCTCCACTTCAAAGGTAGGCTGCAATGAACCTCCAACATTCTCCGTCTCTTGGTTTGATGGTAAATTCTGCTAGACTGTAACCTATCCTTCTTGTGCTGTTTCGCTCCTACTTATATCACTGTCTGCTTGCTCGCCCCCCCCCCCCCCCTCGACTTTACCCTAAAGTAAGATCTTCAAAAAGTTTTTATGTCTTTTAATATCTCTAAAATACTTTATTTATCTTTATTTCCTCTGATAGTTATTTTTTCATACCAAGTGTTTTTAGAACCTCTTTGTTTGTTTTCTTCTCTTTCCATGAAGTTCTCCCTATTCTTCTATATATCCACATCTCAAAGCCATCAATTCTGTCTTCTCACTGTTTGGTTATTATCCATGTTTCTGAGTCATACATTAATATAAAATAAATGTAGAATTTTATAATTCTCATGTTTAGTTTGTAATATTTTCCACTATTTTCCATTACTTTGTAATATTTTCCATTGTCACACTAAGAGTTGTGTAGCGCAGTGGTTAGTGCACTGACTTCGCATATGAGTGGTCCTGGGTTCATTCCCCAGTTGAGGCAGAAATGTTTTTCAGATCGCAATGGCTTCCAGGTTAACCCAACTTTAATTAGGTACCAGATTTGTCTGGGAAGTAAAGACTGCAAGGGAATGGAGATGGCTACTGACCTCACATAGCAGAGCCATTGAAACATGAGATCGTTAACATCTCACCCCCCCTACAGAATTAATAAATGCTATGGTTTAACTTTACTTTACTATTTTCCATATTGTAGTATATTCCTATTGGTTATGTCTTGTACTAGCCAAAATCTATTAAAATCTCAATTTGTTTATCTCTTAATATATGCCAGATTTTCATATTCACTTCTGCTTATATAAATATCAACCTAAGAAAAGAAAAGAAAAATTAGCTAAACGGCAGTTGTATGTGTAATGAACACATGGAATTGATGGTTCAACCAAAATGACCTTCAAGATAGGAAAAACTAACACAGGATGGAACACCAAAGTTGATCAACTCTATATGAAGTAATGTAGTGAGGTATTTTCCTGTAAACAGGGCACACACTAATGTGTTTTTATATTACAAAATCATACCTTTTAGATAAACAATTTTAATGAGACACATTGTAGCATGACATTGTTTTTAATTCACAAAACAAAGACATCTATGAATGTTGCCACCATGAATGTTATGAACCATCCACGAACCGAGAATACTACCTTCTGTTAAATTGTTCAGCCTTAGTTATCCAATATTATTATGCAGGCAGTAGAATCATCAGAAAGTGCAATATGCATCCACATTACCAATGACTTTCTTTCTGTAGTTGTTCATTTCAAAATTGATAGCTTCCCTTATTGTATTTTGTATTCTTAGTTGATCCCCTTTTTTACTTTTGATCACGACATAGTTTTTAATCCATTATAATTTATTTCATTAAATGTGTGTTTGGTTAACAGAAAAGTACCTGTGAAGGAAACTGACAGATATGGAACAAACACAGAAAGGAACAATAAAGTATAACAAAGATAAGATGGAATTATGTGAGGGAATAATGAGAGGTAAAACAGACAACACAGAAATGATGAAACAAAGGCATATTTATTAGAGTAGTAAAATAGTAAAACTCCAGAATTTTAATTTTTCTTCTTCTTGAACGTTCATTCTCAAACTCCCGCTAGATTTCTCTTGTAACATGACAATGGTCCTACAAGATTTCCAATTGGATGTAGTCCAGAGAATGGAAATGCGTTGTGTTGCCATTTTATTTGCGCAAATGGCCCAACACATCTGTCTTTGGCGGGAATAATTGAATGAATTTGAGACTACTTTTTGACTATTCTAGTGCACACCCTTCCATCTTTTTTTGTATTCCAGATAGATCTAGTTCAATTTCATGCAATTCCACTGCATTCTTGAGAGATCTACTTCATTATGGTCCAAGCAGATCAACAAATGGTTATTCAGGCAGATTATGTTTCTCTTTCAGAAGTTGGATATGCATTTGTCTAGTTGTTACAGCATGTTGGTTGTACTAACATCTCAGCAATCCCAACTGGGATATATTTAATATCATATAACAGGGATCATATCTGATATCATATAACAGGGATCATGTTTGATATCATATAACAGGGATCATATTTGATATCATATAACAGGGATCATGTTTGATATCATATAACAGGGATCATGTTTGATATCATATAACAGGGATCATGTCTGATATCATATAACAGGAATCATGTTTGATATCATATAACAGGAATCATGTTTGATATCATATAACAGGAATCATGTTTCTTCTTCTTTTCTTCTGCGTTCATTCTCAAACTCCTGCAGATTAGCAGGATGTTGTCCGGAGAACAGAATGCGCTGTGTCATGGTTTACAGCATTACTGCGATATCTGCGCCTTTCGGCCTGACACATCCAACTTCAGCAAGACTTTAGGTCATTGACCCTATATGGGATGGGACAGCCAACTCCATCCCATAACCTCTTTAGTCGCCTTTTACTACATGCGTGGAAGGTAAACAGTGTTGCTATTCTTTGCTCCTCTTTTGGGCCCCGGCAACACACGGGCGGGAATCATGTTTGATATCATATAACAGGAATCATGTTTGATATCATGTAACAGGAATCATGTTTTATATCATATAACAGGAATCATTTTTGATATCATATAACAGGAATCATGTTTGATATCATATAACAGGGATCATATTTGATATCATATAACAGGGATCATGTTTGATATCATATAACAGGGATCATGTTTGATATCATATAACAGGGATCATGTTTGATATCATATAACAGGGATCATGTTTGATATCATATAACAGGGATCATGTTTGATATCATATCCCTAAGTCTCAAAACTGCATCTTCCTGCATATTAAAATTTAAAAAATGATAATAGACATGGGGAAATAGTGGTTGTGTAATCTACACTAATATTCATCCTTCCAAATATGTGTATATATGTGTGCTTGTGTGTGTGTTTGTATGCATGTTTATGTGTATAGGTATATGTAAGCATTAAACATACAACATAACCAGTTATGTCCTCTTCTATTTGAGCTGTGGTAATTCCCCTCCAATAAACACGAGCTCGGCCGTAACCAGCAGACTGAACTCGGACTTCTTCTGAATAATGAAGAGCAGCTGTAGACAAGAAAAATGCATTTGTACACAAATTAATCTGATTTATAAATCTGGAATGTATCAAGAAATATGTGAAGAAAATAGTATAGCATTTTCATTTTGCCATTTTAATATAGACAAGCCTAGTTGGTTGATCTATCACACTGTTCACCAGTGTGGTAATTGTAGGTTTGCATGACATGACCAGATGATACCACTGACACAAGATCTATCATAATTTTCACCAATGGGGTAATACGGATTTGATGATGCCACTGACACAAAGAGACAATAGCACCCACTAACATCTGGCATTTATACACACTATTCACAGCTAGTCAGTGGTTAGTGGGGATTGCTACCAGTGGGTCACAGTGTAGAAGGTTGCAAACCAGACATAAGGTTGCAAACCAGAAATAATGGATGTTCATTACAGAAATATGTGCCCCCTGCATATTTGATTATTTCTTTTGTCTATGTTCATCAGACAACTGATACTTATTTATTTATTTCAAAATTAATTTATTTAGGGTTAGGTTTAGTTATGTACAACACAATTCTCCTAAAGTTAGGGTTAGTTATGTAAAACACAACTCTCCTAGGCTTAGGGTTAGTTATGTAAAACACAACTCTCCTAGGCTTAGAGTTAGTTATGTAAAACACAACTCTCCTAGGCTTAGAGTTAGCTATGTAAAACACAACTCTCCTAGGCATAGAGTTAGCTATGTAAAACACAACTCTCCTAGGCTTAGAGTTAGCTATGTAAAACACAACTCTCTTAGGCTTAGAGTTAGCTATGTAAAATGCAACTCTCCTAGGCTTAGAGTTAGCTATGTAAAACACAACTCTCTTAGGCTTAGAGTTAGCTATGTAAAACACAACTCTCCTATGGATAGAGTTAGCTATGTAAAACACAACTCTCCTAGGCTTAGAGTTAGTTATGTAAAACACAACTCTCCTAGGCTTAGAGTTAGCTATGTAAAACACAACTCTCTTAGGCTTAGAGTTAGCTATGTAAAACACAACTCTCCTATGGATAGAGTTAGCTATGTAAAACACAACTCTCCTATGGATAGAGTTAGCTATGTAAAACACAACTCTCCTATGGATAGAGTTAGCTATGTAAAACACAACTCTCCTATGGATAGAGTTAGCTATGTAAAACACAACTCTCCTATGGATAGTTAGCTATGTAAAAAACAACTCTCCTATGGATAGAGTTAGCTATGTAAAACACAACTCTCCTATGGATAGAGTTAGCTATGTAAAACACAACTCTCCTATGGATAGAGTTAGCTATGCAAAACACAACTCTCCTAGGGGTAGAGTTAGTTATGTAACACACAACTCTCCTAGGCTTAGAGTTAGCTATGTAAAACACAACTCTCCTAGGGATAGAGTTAGTTATGTAACACACAACTCTCCTAGGGATAGAGTTAGTTATGTAACACACAACTCTCCTAGGCTTAGAGTTAGCTATGTAAAACACAACTCTCCTAGGGATAGAGTTAGCTATGTAAAACACAACTCTCCTAGGGATAGAGTTAGTTATGTAACACACAACTCTCCTAAAATTCTCTTATTCCTAAATAAATTAATATTGAAATTAATAAATAAGTATCCATTGTCTAATGAACATAGGAAAGGGAAATATAAAATGTGGGGGGGAGGGACATATATTTTTCGTAAAGTACCTAATTGGATAGCAGATGTCTCAGGTGTTAAAAGATAAAACACTTTAGCCTATAAGGCATTCTAGGTGGAGCATCCAAACACACAGCTGTCCTAGTTGAATAATGTTAGAGCAGCACTAGCGGCCTGTGTGGCATGGAAGAATTGGGTGTCCATGCTTATCCTTGTAAAATGAGGATCACAGAAAGAAATGAAACAATAATGGTGTATTATTATCATAATCAGACACCATCCCTGAAGCGAAGATTGGCTGCAATGTGCATCCAACATCCTTTGTCTCTTGTCATTGTGGTGTACTCTGACAGACTGTATCCTGTCCATCTCATGATGTTTCCCTCACACTTGTATCTCTGCCTACTTCTTGCTCACTTCCCTCAACTCTACTTCAGAAAGATCTTTAAAAACGTGTCATGGTCATGTCTTTTAATATGTCCAAAACATTTTATTTGTTTTAATTTTATTTAATAGTTCTTTTTTAAAGCAGTGTCAGGACATCATTTTTCATTTCTTCTCGAAATAAAAGTTTCATAAAGTTATCTCTGTTCTTCTATACTTTCCAGTTTAAATGCAGCGATGGTAAATGCACAGCAGAACTAAAAGTAAAGCTGAAGATGGCTTTAGCGTCCTTGTCAAGGCTAACTGTGATTTGGAAAAGCAACATCAGTGTTAGAGTGAAAATCAGACTGTATAAGTCGCTGGTGCTTTCTGTTGTGTTGTATGGTTGTGAGAGTTGGACACTCACTGCGGACATGGAGAGAAGATTACAGGCTTTCGAGTACAAATGCTACAGACGAATTCTACGAATTTCCTATAGAGAACATAAGACCAATGTGTATGTAAGAAATAAAGTAGAGATGTGTGCAGGTGTTCAGGAGCTATTGCTTTCAATAGTGAAACAATGAAAACTAGCATGGTTTGGACATGTATGCAAGCACGATTCCTTGTCAAAAACAATACTGCAGGGAACTGTCGAGGGTGGAAGAAGCAGAGGAGGACAAATAAAGGCATGGACAGACAACATCAAGGAATGGACAGGGCAAGATATTTCAACACTCATCCGCATCACTGAGGATAGAATTTGCTGGAGGACTCTGTGTGCTGAGTCATCCAATGTGGTACCCCTACGACCCTGAAGGGTTACGGGTTTATTGATTGATACGTCAACAAAGGCATCAATTCTGTCTTCTAGCTGTTCGTTCATTATCCATGTTTCTGAGCCATACACGAACATAGAATATTAAAATTATCATTTTTAGTTTGTGATTTGTTTGGATGTTAGTATTTTCATCATGTCATTGAAAGTAATTTTAGCTTTTCCTATTCTCCTTATGAATATTGTTAAAAATTACTTAAACATTACCCCGGTACTTGAAGGTAGAGTTGAGGGCAGTGGCCAAGTTATAGGCAGAGATACAAGTGGGAGGGAAAAAAAATGAGATATACAGATTACAGTCTAGTTGTCCTACTACAAGAGAGATCCATTAAGAATCTAAGAAGGAACACTAAAAACATGATTGTTTGATACCAACTTACGCAGACGAGCGGTTTCCATAACATAAGTGTTTGACCTTGGCCCTAGTCCTGCATCATTGTAAACCTGAGGACAGTTTCATTTCACAATTTTAATTGACTTTATGCTTTAATAGCCAAGGTTAAAGGTCACAATTAAGAAAGAGCACCTCAGGTTTGTAAATGAAATGGCTGTATGTAAATTAACTCTTTATTGCCAGAAAACTGCTGAAAGCTAGTTAAGATGACTTCTCCAGCCACTAAAACCTCAATTTTTATAGTAACTTCTAAACACATTATGGCATGACAAGAAAACCTTTACAGAGATAAAGAGTTCATAAATAAAACAAAACAATATGTCCCCTTATATATAAAAGTAGTTGCTTGTTTAATCATACATTAAAAAAATGTGTGTGATTAATTCAGGTAAGGGTAATATTTATTAGATACCTGGCAGATTATCTAGTAGGCTAAAATTATCTGGAAACAACTAGGCAAATAATCCTTCTGAGAACAGTACTGCTTTACCAAAACAATATTTATATTAAAATACACAATTGTCAACATCCCAAAAATCATTATGTATTTCATCCTTAAATAATCCCTAAAAGTTTGTATTTATACCCAAAATTCTATTCATATTCTGTATTTGTACACAAAACTCTGCCCATATTCTGAATTTATACCCAAAATTCTGTCCATATTCTGTATTTAATCCCTAAATATTCCCTACAATTCTATATTTATACCCAAAATTCTATCCCTATTCTGTATTTAATCCCTAAATATTCCCTACAATTCTGTATTTATACCAAAAATTCTATCCCTATTCTGTATTTAATCCCTAAATATTCCCTACAATTCTGTATTTATACCCATAATTCTATTCATATTCTGTATTTGTACACAAAACTCTGCCCATATTCTGAATTTATACCCAAAATTCTGTCCATATTCTGTATTTAATCCCTAAATATTCCCTACAATTCTGTATTTATACCCAAAATTCTATCCCTATTCTGTATTTAATCCCTAAATATTCCCTACAATTCTGTATTTATACCAAAAATTCTATCCCTATTCTGTATTTAATCCCTAAATATTCCCTACAATTCTGTATTTATACCCATAATTCTATCCATATTCTGTATCAAGATGATCTTAATGAGAATAAATATTGATGCTCAATGTCAGTACATTCAGTAAACATGAATAATTTATTTATACAAAATGAGGATGTGCATACTGTAATACAGACACATCTGTACTATTGGTACAAAATGAGGATGTACATAATACAGACACATCTGTACTATTGGTACAAAATGAGGATGTACATAATACAGACACATCTGTACTATTGGTACAAAATGAGGATGTACATAATACAGACACATCTGTACTATTGGTACAAAATGAGGATGTACATAATACAGACACATCTGTACTATTGGTACAAAATGAGGATGTACATAATACAGACACATCTGTACTATTGGTACAAAATGAGGATGTACATAATACAGACACATCTGTACTATTGGTACAAAATGAGGATGTGCATACTGTAATACAGACACATCTGTACTATTGGTACAAAATGAGGATGTACATAATACAGACACATCTGTACTATTGGTACAAAATGAGGATGTGCATACTGTAATACAGACACAACTGTACTATTGGTACAAAATGAGGATGTACATAATACAGACACATCTGTACTATTGGTACAAAATGAGGATGTGCATACTGTAATACAGACACATCTGTACTATTGGTACAAAATGAGGATGTACATAATACAGACACATCTGTACTATTGGTACAAAATGAGGATGTACATAATACAGACACATCTGTACTATTGGTACAAAATCAGGATGTACATAATACAGACACATCTGTACTATTGGTACAAAATGAGGATGTACATAATACAGACACATCTGTACTATTGGTACAAAATCAGGATGTACATACTGTAATACAGACACATCTGTACTATTGGTACAAAATGAGGATGTACATAATACAGACACATCTGTACTATTGGTACAAAATGAGGATGTGCATACTGTAATACAGACACAACTGTACTATTGGTACAAAATGAGGATGTACATAATACAGACACATCTGTACTATTGGTACAAAATGAGGATGTGCATACTGTAATACAGACACATCTGTACTATTGGTACAAAATGAGGATGTACATAATACAGACACATCTGTACTATTGGTACAAAATGAGGATGTACATACTGTAATACAGACACATCTGTACTATTGGTACAAAATGAGGATGTACATAATACAGACACATCTGTACTATTGGTACAAAATGAGGATTTACATAATACAGACACATCTGTACTATTTGACAAATATCTACTTGCAGAACAATATTAACTATCATTTTATACAATACACTGGGGGCTGCACAAGATCTTGTTACGAGCCATCCGTTGGACAGATTTGCTTAAACCAATTAGGAATATTGTTTTCTCAGAAGTTGTATCAATTCACATAGACATTGATAGTCACACCTTGGATCCTTATGTACATGCCCACCTCACCATACATGTTTATCTAAAATACATACTGACCTCACCTGCATATCTATCTCACCTGCATGTTTCTCTCACCTGCATATCTATCTCACCTGCATGTTTCTCTCACCTGCATATCCATCTCACCTGCATATCTATCTCACCTGCATGTTTCTCTCACTTGCATATCCATCTTAGCTACATATCTTTTTTACCTGTATACTTA
This sequence comes from Meghimatium bilineatum, assembly GCA_034231615.1. Classification (NCBI taxonomy): domain Eukaryota; kingdom Metazoa; phylum Mollusca; class Gastropoda; order Stylommatophora; family Philomycidae; genus Meghimatium; species Meghimatium bilineatum. The sequence continues at coordinate 29,745,796 of CM067314.1, read as the reverse complement.
TCTTACTGTACACATTTATCTCACACCAACACATCTATCTCACCTGCATATTCATCTGACATACACAATGACAATAAAAAATACACAATGACAATGGAAAATACACAATGACGATGGATATTATGGCAGTGATCAGGTTTTGAATTGGATAGGCACACAGAGTGACACTCATGTCTGCATTCTCAGCGAGTCAATGAGCACGATCAGGAAAATACAAACGGGCTGTATTCATGAACAGTGACTTGATGCTGTGGAGACGTTGAAGTGGGAGGTGTCACATTTATTTTTGTGCATATTCATTTGGATGCTTAAGGTAATGAGAGAACAGATAGATTGGCAGGTTCTACCAGTGTATCAAATGGTAGGGCAATGGACCAAACTTACATATAGAACTCTTTTAGAGAAATTGCTCGACCAAATGAAATTAATGAACATAACCCTTTTACCATGTCTAGAATAAAGGAACTGGTCTTGAAATGTGGCATAGCAAGAAACAGACATTATAATGATTGGCAATGAATGTTTGTTAACCAACCGCAAACTTAAACTGCCAGTCATCGTTTAATTGTGGATATACAATCGGAGCACCTATGGATATGTCTTGTGTGCAGTGATGATCGACTAACTGACTGACTTACACATCTATGTCACCTGCACATTAATTAACAAGACTATCTCCCCTGCACATCTATCTCACCTGGATATTAATTAACAAGACTATCTTACCTGCACATCTATCTCACCTTGATATTAATTAACAAGACTAACTCCCCTGCACATCTACCTCACCTGGATATTAATTAACAAGACTATCTCACCTGCACATCTACCTCACCTGGATATTAATTAACAAGACTATCTCACCTGCACATCTACCTCACCTGGATATTAATTAACAAGACTATCTCACCTGCACATCTACCTCACCTGGATATTAATTAACAAGACTATCTCACCTGCACATCTATCTCACCTGGATATTAATTAACAAGACTATCTCACCTGCACATCTACAATTGTGTTGACCTGAGATTCTAACCCGATGACCAATCCAGTATCAATGTTGCCATAGTAACGTATAGACCTTGTGTAAAGATTGGGATCCTCTGTCTCATCCCAGTAGTTGATCTGTGGAATCAAACAGACAAGCTCATGTAACTTAACAGAAGCTACAGACACCAATATGCAAATATGAAGATGTCTATGCTGTAATTGTAGAACTATTCTTCTTGGGTTCATGTTTGGTTAATGTGCTTACCTTCCAACTTATTATAAAAATCTATGGGCATCACAAATTTTGTGTAATTCTGTAACAAAACTGATTGCTTGCTGATACAAAATGGCTAACATGATTGTCAGTTTATTTAGCATACCAGCGACTGATACACATGTAGTACATATGTTACAGATACGAGGGCTGCTGCCAGATGCACAGATGTGTGTGCAACATACTGAAGCACCCACCCATGCTACACTCCTAAATAAATACCTCCACTAACAATAAATTGTTGGGTAATTATAACCAAGGGAAATAATCGCTGAAAAATGTGTTATTTATTTTGTTTTGCTTTTCACAAAAAAAGGTAGTTCCGCTAACCAAACATGAAACTCATCTTGTATTCACAAGACAATGGGTTCAAAATTGGGCTAATTGTTTTAAGTTGTCCCTGAGTATAATCTTTTAAGTTATGAATTAAGTGCTCTGTGTAATTCTCTCAGCACAGAGCACTGCTCTGTTTAGAGAGAAGCAGTACATATCAAGAAAATTAGAGATAGTGAAGTCAACATTGAAAATGAAGGGACAAGGCAGTAAAACTATCTATAGAGATAGTGAAGTCAACATTGAAAATGAAGGGACAAGGCAGTAAAACTATCTATAGAGATAGTGAAGTCAACATTGAAAATGAAGGGACAAGGCAGTAAAACTATCTATAGAGATAGTGAAGTCAACATTGAAAATGAAGGGACAGGGCAGTAAAACTACCTATAGAGATAGTGAAGTCAACATTGAAAATGAAGGGACAGGGCAGTAAAACTATCTATAGAGATAGTGAAGTCAACATTGAAAATGAAGGGACAGGGCAGTAAAACTATCTATAGAGATAGTGAAGTCAACATTGAAAATGAAGGGACAGGGCAGTAAAACTATCTATAGAGATAGTGAAGTCAACATTGAAAATGAAGGGACAAGGCAGTAAAACTATCTATAGAGATAGTGAAGTCAACATTGAAAATGAAGGGACAAGGCAGTAAAACTACCTATAGAGATAGTGAAGTCAACATTGAAAATGAAGGGACAAGGCAGTAAAACTACCTATAGAGATAGTGAAGTCAACATTGAAAATGAAGGGACAGGGCAGTAAAACTATCTATAGAGATAGTGAAGTCAACATTGAAAATGAAGGGACAAGGCAGTAAAACTATCTATAGAGATAGTGAAGTCAACATTGAAAATGAAGGGACAAGGCAGTAAAACTATCTATAGAGATAGTGAAGTCAACAATGAAAATGAAGGGACAAGGCAGTAAAACTACCTATAGAGATAGTGAAGTCAACATTGAAAATGAAGGGACAGGGCAGTAAAACTATCTATAGAGATAGTGAAGTCAACATTGAAAATGAAGGGACAAGGCAGTAAAACTATCTATAGAGATAGTGAAGTCAACATTGAAAATGAAGGGACAAGGCAGTAAAACTATCTATAGAGATAGTGAAGTCAACATTGAAAATGAAGGGACAGGGCAGTAAAACTATCTATAGAGATAGTGAAGCCAACATTGAAAATGAAGGGACAAGGCAGTAAAACTACCTATAGAGATAGTGAAGTCAACATTGAAAATGAAGGGACAAGGCAGTAAAACTACCTATCATGATGATCATTTTTTTAAAAACATTTTAAAAACATTTTAAAAACATTTTAAAAACAACCAATTGTTGATTTCAGTTTTACAATTACTATTAAAACACATAATCAACATTTTGACCCCAAGTTATTTACCAAGATAAGGACAAAGAAATACTAGCAACTGAAAACAAAAATGTACAGAGCTACATTAAACAGATGAATGTTTCTATGTTACCACAAGTTGGTTCAGAAATATAAGCATTGCTCCTTGAAGGAAATAATAATCTTGGGATACTGTCATGCTGAAATGCCTCCCTTCTAGGACAAAACATACATCTATAAACCCCAGTAGTACCACCCGTGTATTGTCAGGGTCCAAGAGGGGAGCAAATAATAGCAACACTGTTTATATTTCATGCATGTCATAAGAGGCGACTAAGGAGGTTATGGGATGGAGTTGACTGTCCCATCCCATATAGGGTTAGTGACCAAAAGCCATGCTGAAGTTGAATGTGTCAGGCTGAAAGGTGCAGATATTGCAGCAATACTATAAACCTTGACACAGCGCATTCCATTCTCCAGACTACATCCTGCTAGTCTACACGAGTTTGAGAATGAACACAGAAGAAGAAACCCCGGTGGTGCAACAATGCCTCTGAAAAAACAGACTCAGTTGTCACCTCAGTTACTGAACTGAAAAAGACTTGTGCCTTTGTCATAAAGGCTATGAGCTATCAAGAGCTACCTACTCATAGCTAAAGGGACTATCTCATTACAATCATAATCATGTTACTATAATGAAGAATCAAAGGTAACATTGAGCAAAATGTAAATGAAGTAAATCCTCTGCAGATTTTTAGCATATGCAGAACTTGTCAGAAGTAAACAGTTTGTTGGTTATTGTTGTCAGTGGTAGACTGGCCAGAGTGTCAGTTTGCCAGATGGCAAGTGTTTCCTGTTGGTCTCTGATAAAGTGAATCCAATGAACAGTTGTAAAAAATGTCTTAAAAACTTTCAATTGCTTTGACTTCTGGCAATTAGACGTAGGCCTACTCAATCACTGACTATTGCTGAGATGGCAACCAGACACGATGCATTCATCCACTGACTATTGCTGAGATGGCAACCAGACACGATGCATTCATCCACTGACTATTGCTGAGATGGCAACCAAACACGATGCATTCGTCCACTGACTATCTCTGAGATCTACAGTTATTGAGATGATTACATTTTCATAGAATGAGATGATACACTTGACAACTGATTTCATAGAATGAAATGATACACTTGACAACTGATTTCATAGAATGAAATGATACACTTGACAACTGATTTCATAGAATGAAATGATACACTTGACGACTGATTTCATAGAATGAAATGATACACTTGACGACTGATTTCATAGAATGAAATGATACACTTGACGACTGATTTCATAGAATGAAATGATACACTTGACGACTGATTTCATAGAATGAAATGATACACTTGACGACTGATTTCATAGAATGAAATGATACACTTGACAACTGATTTCATAGAATGAAATGATACACTTGACAACTGATTTCATAGAATGAAATGATACACTTGACAACTGATTTCATAGAATGAAATGATACACTTGACAACTGATTTCATAGAATGAAATGATACACTTGACAACTGAATTCATAGAATGAGATGATACACTTGACAACTTGACACAGATACACTTGATAACTGACTATCTCTGAGATCTACAGTTATTGAAATGATTACATTTTCATAGAATGAGATGCCCCCAACTTTTAAAGATTTAAAAATTATCAACCACCTAATCTCACACTCTGTGATTCTCATCTGTGCTCTGAACATAGACCAACATGTCTATGTACATGTCAAAATATTTCAGAAAACTGTTAGCTGCTTATTTGATGTTGCCACTGAACATGCAAAACTGGCTCTAGTACTTACCACATAACCTTTAATCTTGCCCCTTGCATTCACTCTATCATCAGGCACTGGTGTCCATGTTACTGTGATGCATGAGCTGTTGAAGGTGTCTGTCTGGACATTCTCTGGTACGCCGATGGGCACTGTCAAGATGTGATACAAGAACATAGTAACAATCATTGTAGTGACTAATGATAACATGTGTAAATTGTAGTGACTAATGATAACATGTGTAAATTGTAATGACTAATGATAACATGTGTAAATTGTAGTGACTAATGATAACATGTGTAAATTGTAGTGACTAATGATAAAATGTGTAAATTGTAGTGACTAATGATAACATGTGTAAATTGTAGTGACTAATGATAACATGTGTAAATTGTAGTCACTAATGATAACATGTGTAAATTGTAGTGACTAATGATAACATGTGTAAATTGTAATGACTAATGATAAAATGTGTAAATTGTAGTGACTAATGATAAAATGTGTAAATTGTAGTGACTAATGATAACATGTGTAAATTGTAGTGACTAATGATAACATGTGTGAATAAGTGTGAAACCTTCTATAATGTTATGATTATCATAAGTAAAATAAATAATCCAAGTATCAACAATATCCATCATGAGATTGTTGAGACTTGGACAATCGCAAATCAGACCTTGAGATTATTCGTTTAATTGTTGATGAAATTGGAAGTCATAATAATATTGTGTTAAAAATGCTTTTATCATTTATTTTGAAATTTCCTTTGGATCTCTCTTGTAGTAGGACAATGGTCTCTTGTAGCAGGACAATGGTCTCTTGTAGCAGGACAATGGTCTCTTGTAGCAGGACAATGGTCTCTTGTAGCAGGACGATGTTCTCTTGTAGCAGGACAATGGTCTCTTGTAGCAGGACAATGGTCTCTTGTAGCAGGACAATGGTCCTACTAGATTTCCAGCAGAACATGATGATGATGTGATGAAGTACAGTCATCCCTCAGTTATCCCGGTTAATAGGGACCAGAACCGGCCGCAATAAGTGAAAAACCGTGAAGTAGTGTCATCCTCTCATTTTTAACACACGTACATTTTTTGTGTATGTATAATATCAATAAGTATATATGAAACCATACAAGTGCATATGTTATCATTAGAACATTAAAGAATATTTTCAAACATGTAAATAAAATATTAATAGTATAAATAACATACATAAAATAAAGTATAAATAATATAAATATGATACATGTGTGTGTAACATACGTAGATATAACTAAAGTGTACATACTGTAAAAATGTTATTAGAAATCCGCGATGTACTGAGACCAAAGATAAATGAACCGTGAAGTAGCGAGGGATGATTGTAATTCCTTTAGCTGTGAGCAGCTAGCTCTTGACACATGATGATGATGAACTAACACATTTAGCTGTGAGCAGTTAGCCATGATACATTGTATGTATGTTGTAAGTCTAATGTGTCAGACCGAAAGACACATATATCACAGGTAAGCTGTGATAGTAACCATGATAATCATGACACAATGCATTCCATTCTCTGCACTACATCCTGTTAATCTGCAGGAGTTAGAGAATGAATGCTTAAGAAGAAGAAGAAAACTATTCAGGTGGAACTTCAGAATCTTTCACAAGTCGATAGATGTACACTGTGTGTATGAAGTGCTACGTTTCAAGCACATCACTCTTTAAAGATGATCACACAGCGCAAAGGAAATTTGGAACATGACCATGTGATCACAAATGTATCTGTGACTCCTGGTCATAGATTCTGATGGGGGTCTTATAGCTAGATATAGTTCTAGGGTTTTTGTAAAGTGCAATGTGGTATACTGGAGACGGGCTTGTAGTATGAGGTTGGAGTCATTACTGTTGCCCTCCAATAGATCGTTCATATTTCATTGTCTAAAGCAGAAATCATGTCTGACATAGCCTATGTTTAAAGATTCTTCTTCTTCTGTGTTCATTCTCAAATGACTGCAAATTAGCAGGATGTATTCCAGCGAATGTAATGTTTCATGGTTAACAGCTTGACTGCGATATCCATGTCCTTTGGCCTAACATATTCGACCTCAGCATGACTTCTGAGCCACTAGGACCTCTATTGGATGAAACAGTCAATTCAACCTTTATAACCTCCTTAGTCACCTGTTATGACATGCATGGCAAAAATAAAAACAGTGTACCCGGTAGTTATTTTTTGATCCTCTTTCAGTTCTGGTAATAACAAGCAAAAATATTCAAGAAGGTTGAAGTTTGTTTGTATGAGTGAATGACATCTATAACAATTTCCAACCTCCTAAAATTACATGGATCTACCATCCAAGACACATGATGCTTACTAATGAAACAGCAGATAGGCTATCATACAACCATCTTTAGTTTGTGAATGGATGATGGATAAGAGGATGTCACCTTTCAACCATGATCATTGTTTCCATCATCATCAACATAATTATCCTTGTCACCATGATCATTGCTATCATCATCAACGTCATGAATAACAATCTCACAACACAGAGACAAGCATCACCTGTGTGTTTCTGAGACCCATAAAGGAAAACCAAGAATACTGTCTATGTGTGTTTCTGAGACCCATAAAGGGAAACCAAGAATACTGTCTATGTGTGTTTCTGAGACCCATAAAGGGAAACCAAGAATACTGTCTATGTGTGTTTCTGAGACCCATAAAGGGAAACCAAGAATACTGTCTATGTGTGTTTCTGAGACCCATAAAGGGAAACCAAGAATACTGTCTATGTGTGTTTCTGAGACCCATAAAGGGAAACCAAGAATACTGTCTATGTGTGTTTCTGAGACCCATAAAGGGAAACCAAGAATACTGTCTATGTGTGTTTCTGAGACCCATAAAGGGAAACCAAGAATACTGTCTATGTGTGTTTCTGAGACCCATAAAGGAAACCAAGAATACTGTCTATGTGTGTTTCTGAGACCCATAAAGGAAAACCAAGAATACTGTCTATGTGTGTTTCTGAGACCCATAAAGGAAAACCAAGAATACTGTCTATGTGTGTTTCTGAGACCCATAAAGGAAAACCAAGAATACTGTCTATGTGTGTTTCTGAGACCCATAAAGGAAAACCAAGAATACTGTCTATGTGTGTTTCTGAGACCCATAAAGGGAAACCAAGAATACTGTCTATGTGTGTTTCTGAGACCCATAAAGGAAAACCAAGAATACTGTCTATGTGTGTTTCTGAGACCCATAAAGGGAAACCAAGAATACTGTCTATGTGTGTTTCTGAGACCCATAAAGGAAAACCAAGAATACTGTCTATGTGTGTTTCTGAGACCCATAAAGGAAAACCAAGAATACTGTCTATGTGTGTTTCTGAGACCCATAAAGGGAAACCAAGAATACTGTCTATGTGTGTTTCTGAGACCCATAAAGGGAAACCAAGAATACTGTCTATGTGTGTTTCTGAGACCCATAAAGGAAACCAAGAATACTGTCTATGTGTGTTTCTGAGACCCATAAAGGAAAACCAAGAATACTGTCTATGTGTGTTTCTGAGACCCATAAAGGAAAACCAAGAATACTGTCTATGTGTGTTTCTGAGACCCATAAAGGGAAACCAAGAATACTGTCTATGTGTGTTTCTGAGACCCATAAAGGAAAACCAAGAATACTGTCTATGTGTGTTTCTGAGACCCATAAAGGAAACCAAGAATACTGTCTATGTGTGTTTCTGAGACCCATAAAGGGAAACCAAGAATACTGTCTATGTGTGTTTCTGAGACCCATAAAGGAAACCAAGAATACTGTCTATGTGTGTTTCTGAGACCCATAAAGGGAAACCAAGAATACTGTCTATGTGTGTTTCTGAGACCCATAAAGGGAAACCAAGAATACTGTCTATGTGTGTTTCTGAGACCCATAAAGGAAACCAAGAATACTGTCTATGTGTGTTTCTGAGACCCATAAAGGGAAACCAAGAATACTGTCTATGTGTGTTTCTGAGACCCATAAAGGAAAACCAAGAATATTGTCTATGTGTGTTTCTGAGACCCATAAAGGAAACCAAGAATACTGTCTATGTGTGTTTCTGAGACCCATAAAGGAAAACCAAGAATACTGTCTATGTGTGTTTCTGAGACCCATAAAGGGAAACCAAGAATACTGTCTATGTGTGTTTCTGAGACCCATAAAGGGAAACCAAGAATACTGTCTATGTGTGTTTCTGAGACCCATAAAGGGAAACCAAGAATACTGTCTATGTGTGTTTCTGAGACCCATAAAGGGAAACCAAGAATACTGTCTATGTGTGTTTCTGAGACCCATAAATTGGAACTAAGAATGCCCTCTATGAACTTAGATAACTAGCCTCCCCCCTCCCCATTAAAAACATTCCCAGTTGAAACTTGCATGGAAGGTCACAACATAACTATTCTTTACTTCCTGACAACATACAGGTGATAATGATGGTGGTGTTGTTGCTGGTGTGGTGATGATGATGGGACAGATAAAAAGCATAGCTTACGATTCTCTGCGGAGTAAACTTCAACTATTGAAGAATTTGGTCCAAATCCAGCACTGTTGATAGCTTGAATTTTAGTCTCGTACGGCAAAAAATATAATTCTGCTCCCACTTGTGTCACAGCATATTCTTGGGTTGCATATTCTACTTGCATCTGGCAGTAAAGAATATGAACCATTGTCAAACAATATAATGTGAACATGTGTTGTTTTAAGAGTAAAATATTCTTCTTTCCTTCCTCTTTTACCCTTTATGGGTGTCGAGGGAGATACAATATTCTTGTTCTCACTTTTATGGCAGCTTCAAATAATGTCACTTGGTGTTCATTTAATGTCTCTTTGATGTTGTCAACCCAGCGTACTCTAGGTTTATCCCTGGCTCTTCTTTCTGCTTTTCCTCTCTTTATACATACTTTATAAACTAATGAATCACACAGCATTCTTTCCAGATGACCAAACCATTGTATCTGATGGTTTTGTATGTATTGTAGAATTGATATGACACCCACTCTTTCTCTTATGACATTGTTTCTAATTCTGTGTCTATCTGGTCACTCTTGTGGCTTTTCTCAGACATCTCATCTCTGTTGTAACCAGCTGTCTTTTATATTTTGCTGTTAAGGACCATGTTTGACATTGGTAGCACAAAGTTGTAATGAAGATACTTTGGATAAGATGTTGAAATGCACAACACAAGAGTCGCAAATGGTTGTTTACTATGCGATCTTGATCACATGATAGTGTTTGAGTAAAATCGAACAGTAATAATCATGATATTTAAAAAATAATTAGGTAGCTTATCCTATTCAGGACGTAGACATAAAGTCGCTTCTTTTTGATACTAGGTTTTTCTAGTCAATATAAATATCTTCAGTAGTTTGTCATTGCTTTCTGAATGGTCCAGATGCATAATTGCCTGTTGTAAGATTTGAACCTGGTAACTTGGACACTACAGAAGATCTCTGTATCTCACCGCCACAGAGTCGAACAATGATATAAGTAATACAAGTAATGGTGCAGCTGTAGCTTAATGGTTAGTACACTGACTATTGGGTTGAGTGATCTAAGGTTTGATTTCCAGTCCAAATAGAAATGTTTTTAAAATTATGAACAGCTCCTTTATCAACCTAGTTTACGGAAATTGGGTACCAGATCTTCTGAAGAAAAGATAAAGGCGGAGGATGTGATTTCCAATGTTTCAATGGCTTGGAAATGAGAACCCTACAACTGCTACAATATATTTAATAAATACAATGAATAAATTAGAAACAAAAATAATACAATAATTTAAGAGATTGAAAAGTCATAGAGGATTCACTTGATTGTACTCGGGTTATTCTATGTGCTTTATCCCTCTCAATGAATAGGCACCCTGCCTGCTTAGAGTACCACTCATGTAACCCTGTAGTTTCAAGAGAAAAAAAACCCACACTTTGTAATCAAGACATCATGAGCAAGATTCAAACCCAAGACCTTTTTAGAGCAAAGCACACAACTTAATCACTACAACATGGAGGTATCCTTACAACAACAACAATAACTGGAAACAAATATAACTAAAATATAATCAACTTACTATGCCCAGATGAAGAAAACAATTGGTAACAAATATAACTAAAATATAATCAACTTACTATGCCCAGATGAAGAAAACAATTGGTAACAGCCAAAGTTAAAAGATATACTTTAAAGAATATCAATGCTAGAAGATCCAATGATCATGCATGGGCCACAGTAACACAAATATAATAAACAATATGAACAATGAATTTACACTTTACTTGGTCTCTTGACAAATTAATGAATGTCTGGGAAGTTGTTCTGACGTCAAAATCTTTTATTGGCAGAATGTTCAGAATTTAAGACAACATTGGGGTGATTTGTGGAAAGAAAACAGGAAACAACCTCTGACTGCAAGTCAAAGGCAAAATTTAATGTGCTAAGCCATACCAGTTTTGAAGGTCTCAGATGTCAAACTGTCATAACTTGCACGCTATTAGATATTTAACTGATATCCATACGCTGTCAGGGTACTGAAGGGGAGCAAAGAATAGCAACACTATTTACCTTCCATGCATGTCATAAGAGGTGAATAAGGAGGTTATGGGGTGAGGTTGGCTGTCCCTTCACATATAGGGTCAAAGTCACCTATAACACATGCTGAAGTTCAATGTGAGAGGCTGAATGGTGTGGATATAACAGCAATACTGTAAACCATGACACAATGGATGACATTCTCTGGACTACATTCTGCTAATCTGCAGGAGTTTGAGAATAAATGCAGAAGAAGAAGCTCATACAGTGTTTTCTGAGAAGTTGGAAGATTTATTATACTATATACTTCTTCTTCAGCGTTCATTCTCAAACTCCCGCTGGTTCTCTCTTATAACTAAACAATGGTCCTGCTGGATTTACAGCAGGATATAGTCCAGAAAATGAAAATGTGTTGTTCCACCATTTTATTTGTGCCAATGGCTGGCACATCTTCCTTTGTTGGTGTAGTATATACAATAAATATATACCTATATACCCTCAAAGTTGGATGAACTGGACCATTGGCACAAATAAAACTGCAACATAGCGTATTTCAGTTCTCTGGACTAAAACCTATTGGAAACCTAGTATGACCACTGTCCTGCTACAATAGAGATTGAGTAGGAATTTGAGAAGAAACAGACAGAAGAAGAAGAAAGATGTGTGCTTGTATGTGGCTCTGTGGTCTGGTTCTGTTAACTACTGAGTAGAATTCTATAAGTGTTACTCTCCGCAGTAAGTTTGATGGTTTGTTGATAGCAATAAACTTCATACCAGAAAACATGTGTAGTGACATCAATCCTTAATGCTTTTTAAGTTTGTTTTAAGGATATGATAGTAAGATTTAGATTTAGGGCCAATATAAAATTGTATTTTGGTGAGAGAGAGAAGATGATGGATAGCTTAGTATTGTGGTATGGAGAAATATCACCATTAAAAATGGTTGGAAGTATACAAAATTGTGAACAAGCATGGTAACTAATGTCACATGACATGGACTAATAAACTGTGAACAGGCATGATAACTAATGCCACATGACATGGACTAATAAACTGTGAACAGGCATGATAACTAATGCCACATGACATGGACTAATAAACTGTGAACAGGCATGATAACTAATGTCACATGACATGGACTAATAAACTGTGAACAGGCATGATAACTAATGCCACATGACATGGACTAATAAACTGTGAACAGGCTTGATAACTAATGCCACATGACATGGACTAATAAACTGTGAACAGGCATGATAACTAATGCCACATGACATGGACTAAGAAACTGTGAACAGGCATGATAACTAATGTCACATGACATGGACTAATAAACTGTGAACAGGCATGATAACTAATGTCACATGACATGGACTAATAAACTGTGAACAGGCATGATAACTAATGTCACATGACATGGACTAATAAACTGTGAACAGGCATGATAACTAATGTCACATGACATGGACTAATAAACTGTGAACAGGCATGATAACTAATGTCACATGACATGGACTAATAAACTGTGAACAGGCATGATAACTAATGTCACATGACATGGACTAATAAACTGTGAACAGGCATGATAACTAATGTCACATGACATGGACTAATAAACTGTGAACAGGCATGATAACTAATGCCACATGACATGGACTAATAAACTGTGAACAGGCTTGATAACTAATGCCACATGACATGGACTAAGAAACTGTGAACAGGCATGATAACTAATGTCACATGACATGGACTAATAAACTGTGAACAGGCTTGATAACTAATGCCACATGACATGGACTAATAAACTGTGAACAGGCATGATAACTAATGTCACATGACATGGACTAAGAAGAAGTAATATTTACTTTAATTTTGACAAACTTACCAAATTCCAGACTCCATCTCTGACACTGTCCTCTTTCCTCCTCCAATAAACTTTATATTTCACAGAATTATCTCGGACACCGTACTCTTCAGGTCTCAGAGGCTGAAAAGAAAACAAAAGTCAAACTATCACCTTCAGTCTTCACTGTCTGCTCCAATAATACTACCACTTGAGATAGTTTTCTTCTCGCAAGAAACATATATCAATACTATATCTATGTATATAATCTTAGTTTTCTTCTCGCAAGAAACATATGTCAATACTATATCTATGTATATAATCTTACAGTTGCTATTCCTGGAGTTGTGATCTATAAGAAAAAGTTTAATAGTGGATGCTTTGTTTTTTTGTGTGATTTGATCAGTAGAAACTACGAGTAATGAGTCTGTAGGTAGTCTGGAAACATATGAAAACCACTTGATCCTGTTGTTTTTTTATGTGCTCCAATACTGGTATTGTTTTGGTTATCTGTCTGATGTTATCATTTCTAATTCTATCTGTTAATGACACTCTGAGTATTCTTTGTAGGCATGTCATTTCTGTTGCCACTATTTTTCTTTTGTCTTGTGCTGTCATTGTCCAGGTTTTGCACTGGTAGCACAGTAATGGGATAATAATAGCCTTATATAATGCAACTTTAGTGTCTATGTTTACATTTTTGTTCTTAAAAATATGTGTCATCTGTCCTAGGATCTGGTATGTTTTGTTGCATCTATTTTGTATCTCTTTACTGTTTTTCCCTTCACTAAATTATAATGCTCCCTAAGTAAGTGAACTCCTTAACTTGTTTAAGGTGTTTATTATCAATGGAGATAGTGATATTTATTTTTTTAATTTTCTATTGCCATTATCTCGGTCTTTTCAATATTGATCTTCATGTTGAATTTTTGACATGTTGTGTGGAGTCTGTTCATATGTTCTTGCAATTGTTCTTCTGATGTCGCTATCAGTACTTGGTCGTCTGCAAAGAGTAGTTCGTTCACTATGTCTTTCATCTTATCTTCTTCGTTGAGTACTTGTTAGTTTACAGATGTGGTTGATATAACCTGCTTTACTAATAAGTGGAAAGACAATTTTAAGAAATAGATAAATAGCAGTCAGGCAAAATGAACCACTTCAAAAAAATGTATTTCTCTAGATTCAAGGGTTAAGGTTAGGGCTACAAAGTTTAATGTGGATATGGCACTTTCATCTGAATTTAAAAAGTATTCCTAACAAAATATTCTTGATTAGAAACCAGAATTACAGCACTGGGGGCATTCCTATAAATGCTATGCTAGTTATTTTATCAGCCATGTAAAAGTTTGTAAGCACAGTGTCTTAGTCAGTTGTATGCTGTGGGTTTGTCAGAGATTTCCAGAGAGGATGCGCTTTCTCTCGTCTCCATTGGTCATGCCAATTTTTTTCCATTATTATATATTTTGTCTTTTTTTTAACTTTCTCTTCATCATGTGGCTTGTTTAAGTCCCCAGAAATTGTATGTACAGTGGGGTGGTTTCTCAGTTCTCTTTCTCATACCCAGGAGATTTAAGTTTTCAGCTTAACATTTTAGCCTATTGAAGAAGCTTTCTACTCAGGGAGTCTATGTCATGAGACGTGCTGGTATTTTTCCTGGGTCACACATTGTACATTATTCTTCAGACTAGGTGCTTTGCGGCCAGCAAACAATTTACTATATAGAAAGATGACTTCACTGCCCACTGTGTCTATAGGTTACAGACCTAATTTCCTCTGTATGAGCTGTGTTGGGCAACATTAGCAGTCAAGTTAATCTTGGGTTGCTTTGTCCTCAAAGAAGAGGACTTGCTCAATGTCTAGGCTGCCCACAACATTCAGACTTCGAGTCTCACCACTGCTTCAGTCGGTGAGTTTGAACAAAATGTGCTCCTGATATTTGTTTGGACATTTTTCCCATGTGCAATGCGGATAAGTATTCACAGCTTTCTTGCATATCCAGGAGTATCAGCTTTAGGTTAGTGTATCCAATATCTGAAGCATGGCTCCTACTTTGAATGGAGCCTGGTGTGGTGAGACATTTTGTTTTGACTGTTCTGTGTTCTCAACCATGAACATCAGTTTAGCTGGTTTCATGTATAATTGGTTTCGTGCTGGACATTTGAGACATTGTCGTCACTGCATATTTTTTCTTACACAGCACTGTCCTCAAGCATGTGTTGAAATCTCTAGATAGAGGCATTCAATGTACTCTACATGATGATGATACCATCATCATCATCAGGTGCCATGCCGGCTGGCGTAGGCGGTCATGGCTCTCAACAGCTCTCTGTCCACAGTATTATGTATCAAGGTCATTGTTGTTTCCTTGCCGTGCCAGGCTGTCAAACTGTCTAATATTTTCTCACGTTGTTGCCCTCTGTCTCTGTTGCCTTCAATTTTGCCTGTTGTGACTATGTTCTCTAAACCTGCCTGTCTCATGAAATGGCCAAAAAAAGAAGATTGCCTTTTCTTATATTGTTGATTTAGGTCCGTTTCGCATTTGACTCTTTCAACACCTCTACTTTAGTTTTTATGGCAGTACATGGTATTCTCAGCATTCTTCTGTAGAACCAATTCTCTGTTGCCTCTAATTTCCCACTTTCCAGTGTGTTTATTGTCCAAGACTCACACAATATGTTAGTATAGGGGTTATATAGCACTGCTATATTAGTTCTGTACAGAACTCTCTTTCTCACCTCTGATGACAAGGTCATATTACATAGTATATTTTTCATTTTTCTGAATGTTGTTTGTGCCTGTCCTATTCCGCATCTTATTTCTGTTGAACTTCTTCCATCTGCTGTAATCATTGTACCTAAATATGATACTATACTGAAGCTGTATCTACTGATATGGAGACATCAACACTAGCCGCAGATATGGGGACATCAACACTAGCCGCAGATATGGAGACATCAACACTAGCCGCAGATATGGAGACATCAACACTAGCCGCAGATATGGGGACATCAACACTAGCCGTAGATATGGGGACATCAACACTAGCCGCAGATATGGAGACATCAACACTAGCCGCAGATATGGAGATATCAACACTAGCCGCAGATTCCAATGCTACTGTATTTTCAGATGCCTGATTCATAATGACTTGTGTCACTGTGTGATAACAGTGCCACTGGCTGTATCAGCTGAGAGGTGTTGAAGATATTGCTTGTCTCATTGAAATCAATTCTCATTCATCTATAGACTCCACAGCCCTGGAGACGATCCCTAAAAATTGCAGCCAGACACACCACATGACAGATTGTATATCAGTTTCTAGGGTGCACCAAGGAGAGATACTTTTGTGATCTTGGTTATCTGCTAATCCTAGAAATCACACAAGCGCAATGTGAGACCCTTTGCACTACATTTTGTACTGTGATACATTTTGTATTCATAAATGCATTAATTAACTCAACATGACAGAAAACAGTAATAATATACTGAAATATAAGTGACGCCAGCTTTTTTGGAGTAAAGAAATCAGGTGCCCATGCTCATCTATGTTAACTATTTAACTTAGAAAGAAAGAAAGTCTGCCGAAGATGGATATGTCGGGCCATTGGTGCAAATAAAACAGCGACGCAATGGATTTCCGTTCTCTGGACTACATCCTGCTGGAAATCTAGTAGGACCATGGTCCTGCAAAGGAGATCCAGCAGGAGTTTGAGAATGAACACTGAAGAAGAAGAAGAAAGAAAGAAAGAACTTCGTTATCTTCTCATCACTGTGACACCCTTTATAGTATTATCCACTAATTCATCAGCTCTTTTATTTCTTTTGACTCCCACATTACCTGGACAGTAGATCCATGTGACATTGTTGAGAAAAGCGAGGTAAACAAAAACAAGACTTAGCGAACACACAACTCACATCCCAACTGATTTTTAGATCACCCACACTCCCTCCACCTCCCCTGACGTTGTTAGGGTAAACACGGGGTGGAGCACTAGTAGTCTGAACCATGAGTGAGGGGTCACTTGGAGTCCCAAGTCCATACTCATTTTGAGCTGTCAAATAAAAATGTAACTATAAATTTGGAAGAAAAACAACATTTTAAAAAAAATAAACAAAAACATAAAGACAACATAACAGAAACTAATGTAGAGGCCACGCCAGTAGATAAGGGGTGAATTTAGGGGTTAAAACCCCTACGGTAGCAAATCAAAACATGACTTTTAGAATTAGGAATTCAGCTAATAGGCTAGTAAAACCCCTCAGGAAAGGATTTTTTTACAAAAAAGGTAATTGAATTGTTAGCAAAAAGGGGAAATTACACATGAAAATCCGCCAAGACGGATGTATCGAGCCATTGGCGAAAATAAAACGGCGACACAACACATTTCCTTTCTCTGGATTATATGCAGCTTGAAATCTAGTAGGACCATGGTCCTGCTATAAGCAAGATCCAGCGGGAGTTTGAGAATTAAATCTAGTAGGAACATGGTCCTGCTATAAGCGAGATCCAGCGGGAGTTTGAGAATTAAATCTAGTAGGAACATGGTCCTGCTATAAGCAAGATCCAGTGGGAGTTTGAGAATTAAATCTAGTAGGAACATGGTCCTGCTACAAGCAAGATCCAGCGGGAGTTTGAGAATTAAATCTAGTAGGAACATGGTCCTGCTATAAGCAAGATCCAGCGGGAGTTTGAGAATTAAATCTAGTAGGAACATGGTCCTGCTATAAGCGAGATCCAGCGGGAGTTTGAGAATTAAATCTAGTAGGAACATGGTCCTGCTATAAGCGAGATCCAGCGGGAGTTTGAGAATTAAATCTAGTAGGAACATGGTCCTGCTATAAGCAAGATGCAGCGGGAGTTTGAGAATTAAATCTAGTAGGAACATGGTCCTGCTACAAGCAAGATCCAGCGGGAGTTTGAGAATTAAATCTAGTAGGACCATGGTCCTGCTATAAGCGAGATCCAGCGGGAGTTTGAGAATGAAATCTAGTAGGACCATGGTCCTGCTATAAGCGAGATCCAGCGGGAGTTTGAGAATGAACGCTGAAGAAGAAAAAGACACTTAAAAACGAACAAATTATATTTTTCATTTTCATGTGTAAACGAACACAATGTTTTAGATTAAACCCCCCTCCTTAGTGAAAACGTATCTACGGCCCTGGCAGAGTGATATTGCAGAACAAGGAAAAAACAAATTATAACTAGAATAAGTGGCAGACAGTCATGGTTTATAGAACATGTGATGAGATGATGAGAAGAGAAAAACTTGAATGTTTAGTAGCCACCGGAAAGATAAAATGGAGAAGAGACAAAGGAAGACAAAGAGAGAAATAGCGGGATGGGTCGTCATTATGGCATGGGAGAATGCCACCAACTGGACTTATTAATAATACAAGAGACAGAGAATTGTAGAGAAATATGATCATAAAAATTATATGTTCTAAATTTTTCTTAGCCCATGTCCCACTTTTGGGACAAATTTTCTTTTGCGGTTCCCTTTTGGGACAAATTTTCTTTTGAGTCAACTTT